>ML777123.1:950791-988016 GCA_009831015.1 Picea engelmannii
TCTGATTATTGTTTCCTGAAAGCACTGTTTCTTTAGATGTATGATGAGTTGTCTATTACATTGATCATTAAAGACCCCATTGTTCCAAGCATACCTACACATTATTTTTAAGTTACCAAGCATCCTTAGCCTACAACCCTAAGAAGTTTCTTGGAGTGATAACACAATGAAAACTTGATTTTTTGATGTTATTTATGAATATATTTGAGTGATTTTGAGTTGTTGGTGAGTATATTTTTCTAGATATATGTGTTTTCTTATATGGTTGAGAGTAGATATAGATCTTATTGGGATGGTGGTGAGCAAAGTTTCCTAGATCTACATGTTTTTGGGCTATTTGAGGGAATATTTCATCATATTACTTCGTTCTTGGGTTATTTATAACCTTCATCTATGACATATTTACCCAACATCATGATAGAAGGGAGTCATAGGTTCACATGCAAGAAATACAACACACGGAAGAAACATATTCTAGCCACCAAGATATAATGTAATTGAAATTGTGAAGAGTGTTTTCATTTCTTCGTAGTTTTGTAAATTCTGAGAAAAAATTGGAACTTATAGTTGATATTTCATTGGTAGAAAGTGAAGCAATTATTAACTCTTTTCAAAAGGATAGGAGTCTCGAGCCATATGTATGTCCTATTCTATGTTGGATTCTTTAAGTTATTGGGGAATGGTCCATTGATGATGAATCTAGGAAAGTAGGGAAGGTTTTAGAAGCCATAAACACCACCTTCCTAGACATGACCCCTAAAATCATGTCCCTGAATCCTTTAATGATTTCAGAGCAATATCACTTTGTTACATTGTATACAAAATCATCAATAAGGTGATAGAGAAAAGGATTAAATCAATTTTATATCCATCCATAACGGGTGAGGAATTTGGGTTCTAAATGATATACAAATCCATGAATCCATATGTAATTCTCATGAAGACTTACATTTTATCAAGGTAATAAAAATTCCCTCCATCATTAAATTTCCTTCATATAAGGAATATAATAAATCAAGTTTGTTGTAAAATTGATGATGCTTCACATGGGATTTTGTTAATTATTTGGAAGGTTGTTACTCTTATGTTTCCTTTTCATTGTTTATTAATGGTTATGCCATTTTTTCTTTCATCCCTCTAAAGGAATAATGTAGGGTTTCCCACTCTCTCCTCTAATTTTTATACTGAGTGGTGAAGGTTTATTAAAAATGTTTGATTCATGAGAAATCTAATGGTGCACTCAATGTGATAAATATATGTCGCAACATCTCCCTTACCCACCTTTTTGTCGATGAGGTGTTATTGTTTGGTTATGGGTCCATGAGTGATGGAATAATCTATCAATGAGCCATTGAATTGTATTCTATTGCTACCAGGATGGAGGCAAATGAAAGGAAATCTTATATTATATTCGATAAGAAAATATTGGGTGAACATAATGCTATTAAGACAATTCTTCCATTCTTGGAAGCAAAGTTTCAAATGGGCCTCAAATATCTTTGGTTTAATTTGAAGGCAAATGAATATGTATTTAGGGGTTGGATTTGGCTATATAGTAAAATTTAAGATATGATCTCTTGTTGTCCTATATGGATCACTTGGGAGAAGAATAACATTAGTTAACGCTACGTTAGAGGCAACCTCAATATATTGGCACCCTTTGGCCTATATCTTGAAAGAGATTCTTCACAAAATTATGGGAAAGATATTCAAGTTCCTATTGATAGGGAAATTTAAGAAGGAAAAAATGCATTAGTGAGATGGGACAAGATAGAAAATCCAAAGAAGATTGGAGGCTTGGGACTAAAGAATATATTTCACTTCGATAATCCTTTAGCTACTGAGAGCATGTGGAAGATTTAGACTAAAAAGGGATTATGGAAGAGTTAAATAACACAAAAGTTATTAGAAACTTTAATAGTTGATGAGTGGATTAAAATTCCTAATAAGGGATATCAAAATGATTCCATTGTTTGGAAACCCTGATTTTAGCATTCCCATAGTGGGAAACTAGCTTGAATATAAAGTCAACAATGGTTCACAAATCCATTGTGGAGTCAACCCCAAGATCCTCTATGGAGAAGTACATCTAGTGTCCAATGGTTTAATTAATCAATTAAGAATCAATTGCATCCTTTCACAATATGAACCTCAAGTCCAATCCCATAAAACATAGTTACAACCTTGACGACAACACTCCAAAGTTTTCATTTTTAGATGTCACATTTACTGGTTGTTTTTACTACCATTTAAAAAATGGTGTTCCTAGAATCGCCATTTTTTTAGGGTTAAAATTACAACCTTTTTCAACCACGTCCTTAAATCCCCATAACATTCCAAACAAAAAATTAAAGTTAACCATTGAATACAAAAATAGAGCTCCCAAAATCACCCTTTATTTTGGGATTAAAATTACAACCTTTTGCAACCATGGCCTTAATTCCCTGTAATATTGTGAACAAAAACATTAAAGTTGCAATGATAGCCTTAAATATCATAATTTGTTTTGGAACTATAATACAACCTTTTGCAATGATAGCCTTAAATATCTATAATGTTGCAAACAAAAACCATAAAATCAAGCCCCAAATAAAAAAAATGGTGCTACCAATAGCACCCATTATTTTCAATGTTAAAATTGCAACCTTTTTGAAACTATGGGCTTAACAACATATACCATTGCAACTAAAATATTAAAATAAACCCCTAAATTGAAAATAAGTGCTACAATAACACCCTTTTTTTCGTGGCTCAAAATTGCAGCGTTTTTGTAATCAAGAATTACTTAAAAACCTGGTATGTTTGAAAAACAAATCATAAAAAAAAATAGAAAAAGAGGGGTTGGGGAAGGTGTGGGGAAGGAGGGTGGAAGATAAAAAGGGGAGAAAACAAAATAAGAGAGGAAAAAACCCACTAAAAACATTATTTAAAATTTGAAAAATAAACTAAAATAAAAATAAAAATAATAAAAAAATATCTTAAAATAAAAGAAAAACTTAAAAAAAAAAGGTCAAAGCACCCAAGATCCTCCCTCTCCTCTCCCTCCTTTACATAAAAAAAACTCTTAGTTTAAATAAAAGTAAAAATTGAAAAAAATAAAATTGAACAAACACAAATTTATTATAAAAAAACATTTAAAAACAAAAAAATAAAAAATAAGCATAAACATAATTAAAAACAAAAATGTATCGATTTTTATTTATTTATTTATTTTTCAGGTGGGGGCAAGGGTTTCTTTGGAGGGAGATGAGAGAGGGAGTGTTCCCCCTCCTAAAATATTTCCCACTCCCCCACTCCTATATCACTCACATCAATTTCCTAAATGAGCAGTAGGTTCCCCTCTGTCAATTGCTTAACTAAGTGACAAGTGAAATATTCCCCTCATCTAGACAAAGGGGTGGAGTGATAATAGAGAGGCATTGGGGTAGGTTAGTAGGAATGGAATAGGGGGAGGGGAAGATTCTAGGATATCACTTAAGACTCAGTTACATTTGATCCTTAAGTCTAATCCCATAAAACATAGTTACTACCTTGATGACAACACTCCAAAGTTTTCATTTTTTAGATGTCACATTTACTAGTTGTTTTCACTCCCATTTAAAAAATGGTGTTCTTACAATCACTATTTTTTTAGGGTTAAAATTACAACCTTTTTCAACCATGTACTTAAATCCCCATAACATTACAAATGAAAAAGTTAAAGTTAGTCATTGAATACAAAAATAGAGCTCCCAAAATCACCCATTGTTTTGGGATTAAAATTACAACCTTTTGCAACCACAGCCTTAATTCCCTGTAATATTGTGAATAAAAACATTAAAGTCAACCCTCAAATCGAAAAGTGGTGCTCATAGAATAATCAATTGTTTTGGAACTATAATACAACCTTTTGCAACCATATCCTTAAATATATGTAATGTTTCAAACAAAAACCATAAAATCAAGACGCAAATCAAAAAATGGTGCTACCAATAGCACCCATTATTTTCAATGTTAAAATTGCAACTTTTTTTAAACTACTGGCTTAAAAACCTATACCATTGCAAACAAAATATTAAAATAAACACCTGAATTGAAAAGAAGTGCTACAATAACACCCTTTTTTTCGTGGCTCAAAATTGTGACAGAGTTCAATAATCGTCAGAATTCCAAATCATAGTTGACGATTACTGCAAAGGCCACGTGGAATCCCATCGTCAAATGTATATCATAGAGGAATGTTTCTAAAACCATGAGCTATAACAACTCCCTCAAGGAGATGTAAAGATAGTTATGATAAATTTATGTAACCTCTGTATGGATTGAGGTTGTCCCCACGAGGATCATATAAATATATAGGCATTCTCAAAATGTTCTACATTTTGGAATTTTTGGTGGGAATCGAATGATATTAAGGTTGTAAGTAGAGTGATAGGAAAGGAAAAGCTTGTTATATCAGAGACAGTAGAAGGAATATTCAGAGAGAACAAAGGTGTGGGATATCTGTGTGTGTGTTGTATATATATATATATATATATATAATTACATTATTTTTCATTTTTTATTTTTTTTTTCTTTTAATATCCGTTTTTTATTTGTTCTTTTTTCTATTAGAAGTTTTTTTCTATAATTTTTTTAATTGCTTTTTTTTTGGATTTTGTTTAATGGAGGGTGACGAGGAGCCCAGGGGTTTCCCCATTTTAATTTAAAATAAATGAATACCATTTCTTTAAATATTTAAATGATTCATTTTTTTATTTTTTTCTTAAATTTTATTTTAAAAGCCATGCTTTTTTTCCCCTTAGTTTTAGTGATGTTTTCTCTTCTATTTTGTTTTTCTCCTATTTTCCCATTTTTCAATTGTTTTCTTTTTCTATGATTTTTTTTAGGGATACTAATTTTTTAGGCTATGGTTTCAAAAGTTTTTCAATCTTAAGCTCAAAAAAATGGTGCTACCGTAACACCTTTTTTCGATGGGATGGTTGATTTTAATATTTTAGTTACAATAATTTGTTGAAGCCATTATTTAAAAAAAGTTGCAATTTTAATTCTATTATCCCTAATTCAAGGGATAACTAAGGAGATGATGTCTCGAGGCCCTCAGGTTGCTGAGATGGAGTATCGAAAGACAACTACCATCAATTTCCATTTGCACAGATAGAGACCTGCTTCACCACCACATTTCCAGGTTCATCATGAAGGTATCCACCACATAAGTTGGCTTTTGAAATACATTGGGTCTTACTCCATGAGGTACAAGTCAAGTGTTATGGTGAGTATCATTTCAATATTTGAGACATTTGAATTTGTTACATTTTAAATTTCTTTTGATTATGTAACGTCTACTTGAAAATTATGCTCTTTTCCTTGTTTCACCTTGGTGGTTGACATTGCACCCTAATAAGTGGGTCACCCTTAGGGATAGGTTTTCTACTAGGAGGTGATCTTGATGAGTCATCGTGCCATTCTCAACCATACTTGTCACTTTCCACACTTCATCCCCTCATCTCCTTACCTTTGGGGATTTTTGGGTGTACTTACCCAAGAAGGGATTGTCCCTCATTTCATGGGAAGAAGGGGTCGAAGGCCCAGAGGCTTGTACCTGGAAAAAGATAAAATCCAATCATGAATCTTCTAGATTCTATCCTAGGGATATCGAGTACAATGAAATGTCTCTCATAAGAAACTGATGGGACCTTTGAAAAATAACTAATACAAAATTCCAACCAAGGAGAAGCATGTGTGGGCACTTTTTTTCATGCTTAGGTAGAAGCCCCACACATAAATTCAACTTGGGGAAGCATGATGTTACCAAGGTAGAGTCAAGGTGGGAAATGTTTTTCATGTTTAGGTAGAAGCCCCACCTTGGCTTCAACTTGGAAACATATTAAAATGACAAAATGAAATAAATGGGCTTCGAAAAAGGTTGCATTGAAAATGAAGGTGAAACACACCCTCTACAAAGGCACCCATAAATGAGATACTATGATCCATTGTATTTCTTGAACCCCATTCCCAAGAGTCTTTCCCCCATCCATGTCACTTTTTCCACATTATATAGAAAGGGATCCACTTGGAAAACACTCTTAAACTTGAGGCATGATTCACCCAATAGGTCACTTTGTCAACCCTCCCATACCTAAACTTCGAAAATTGCATAGGGTCTTTGAGAACTTGTTTCTTTTGATGAGGTGGTTTGGATGTAAATACTTAGATGGATCTTTATTGATTTGATTTACTTATCATGATGCATTTGACTTGATATCCTTGGAGGGCATATTCATTGTCTTTGCAGGACCTAGTTGGTGGGCATATTTGGAAGAACAAGCCTAGCTTGGGCTTCCTTGGGGCTTGAAGCCCACATGTTGGATACAATGGCCTGCACACTAGACAATTATGATATCCTTTAGAGGCTTGAGATATGCCTTGGAGGACCTCACCCATGCCTTGTGTTTTATTCTTCCTTCACAGAAGTGAGGGAGGGTTTATCTAAGGTGACAACGGGTAAGATCTCCCACCGTTATTTCCATCCAGTGGATTGGGTCAAGATTTTCCCAACCTACGGTTTGTGCGATAAAATTTTGGCACCATTTCCAAGGAGGATTTTAAATCCTCTTTCGTGCCATAACGACACTTTGGAAAGATTTGATGTTAAATACTTTACCCGTAGCTTTCCTGGAAAATCCACTTGAAGGATATTTCCTTTCCACCCTTGATGAGATCTTCTTGAAGCTCATCTAGTGACTCCACCTTCCAAGAACCTACTCTTCCCTGATTTCCCCCTTTCCATCCTTTAACGAACCTTGATCTCATCTAGAGACTCTGTTAAAGTATTTATCCACGTGATGAAAATATGTCTCTGTGGTTTTTTCATGGGGCATACAAAGCCTTGGATGTTCAGTTTGTTTATTGGTATCCAAATAAATATCCGATGAAACAATTGATTCATTTTCCTAAATTTGACGGTGATTCATCCTTGACTGTTACACATGTTGTCATGTTTTCTGAATTCATCATACACTGCAAGATAAAACAAGAATATGTGATTGTGCGGTTGTTTCTATTTTCTCTTGAAGAAAGGAAAATAGATTGGATCATATATTCTTGTAGCCCCATAAGTGTTTCTTCTTCAATAATCCTTATACGAGACTTCCTTGAGCATTGGGGCCCTAGAAATGAGAAGCTTGAAGATACTATTCAAGACCTTGAGGACGTTCTTCCGAGATGTTTGTTTCTTTCAGAACTTATTGAAGGTTTTAAAGAAACACTTCTTCTAAAATTTGATGAAATCACAGTTGAGGAAGAATATATTGAGGATGATGGTAATGAAGAAAGTTTCAAGTGCCTCAAGGAAAACATACATTAAGACAATGAGTTTTGTGAACAATTACTTGAACACTTCTAGAATAATGACTTCCAGATCAAGTTATGTGTGTAAAGAAAGGAAGAGTACAACGATATTCTTCAAAATTATGGGAGGAAGCCTACCCTGAACATGGTATGGCATGTTTCCATTTCCTACTTTGGAGTAAAGTCATTGTGTAACACTATCACAAAAAGGTACGACTACCAGGAAGGCATTCCATCCTAGGATCGATCCATTTTTATGCCTGAAGAAGTTTGCAAAATTGTTAGAGATCAAGATTAGGATGGTGAAGTATTTGATGATGAAGACTTGGTTAAATAAAAAATCCATGAAGAGAGTTTCCAAGAAGAAGAAGACCCTAATGAAGTGAAACACTTAGATGAGTAGAAAGATACATTGGCGTCTGTGATCTTGCTTGATGAAGATGAAGTTGTTCAACCTTGTTTTCCTCCTGCACATGAAGATGAAGAAGTGATTAGTACCAATGATGCAAGTTATTTTGTGAAAGACCTATCTGACCTAGAATATCTACACATTGATGATTTCATACAGGTTTGGAGATGTAGATGGGATTTGGGTTGCTTCATTATTGATGACAATCCCATTTACGACATTGAAGCTAGATATCAATCCAAAGGGGTTGGGTGTTCATCTTCATAGGACCGATATTCATGCACATATGATTCAGTTGTTTGGCATCCCAATGATGACATGGTTACAGACTTATTTCTTCCATTTGAAGATAACTTGTCGCAATGTGCTCATGATGAGTTTCAACCATCCCTTAAGAGTTGTGAAGAGTATCTTTTTGGCGACCTGAGCTTGTTATATGAATATTTCAAGCCACTCTCATGCAATTTTGATCGACACCAGATTATGGTTGGTCCAGAAGAGTCTGGGCCTCACGCTACCAAACATAAGTACTTTCATTTGCATATAAAGAAGCAATGGTTTCTAAGAATGGGAGAAGATTTTTTCTCTAGACCTAAAACTGTGCCTTACACTATTTCCTCTTGTTTGGAAAATCATAAGGTTTTCTAGGGGTTCATTATCTCCTCTCAACATTTAGGAAGCGATGATATTTTGAGTGAAGATGAAGAACAAGCCCCTATGAATGAATAAATAATTGAATAAGGTTCTATGAATTTTTTGACACCTGAAACGTGTCATAGATTCAGTTCCTTATGTGCCATGATCACATTGAAATATAGTTTCAGTGATGAACAAGACTTCCATGAAATGCATCATGTTGAAGAACCACTTGAAGCCGCCCTGAATTATGTTCTTGATACACACAAAGAAAAATAGATGGTCAATTTCAGTAATATAGACGAGCCATCATCTACATATGATAGTATTGATCAGAGATGGATCGATCAGGCTTGTGGATGTTCTTTCCAATATGATTTCCTCCCTCACACCCATCTCCATGAGTTTCATTTCATGATTATATGTCTAATTATTCTCATGATTATTATGTGCTCAACTTATCCTTGTTGTATTGCATGATTAAGAAGAAAGGGAGATACCTTGATGAAATGATGAACATATGACTGCACTGGTTGTATGAATTCACCTATCACCCGATCTTTAGGGCCCCAAGGCCTTAGGTAAGTAGGTAGGTAATATTGATTTCCTTGCATTTGCATTTGATTTCTCATGATAGTTTAGATACATTTCATATTTCATTTTTCTCTACTTGCATATTGCATTCATGTTTAGTTTAGAAATTTTTGAAAAAATGAAAAATTTTATTTTCTAGATTAGTTGTTATTTTCCAATTTTGGTTTTGATATATATGGACGAAGGGTGATAGAAACGCCCTAGATTTTACAATTTTATGTTTATTGTGTATGCGTTATATTCTTTGCATGACTAGTTATAATGTCTACTACGTTGCACCGAGCGTGCAAGGGGGTTTGAGGGGGGGGGATGCTAGGTCCCCCCTTCTGGGGTTGTAGAGGGGTTCGGGGGTAGCACCCTGGAGATTTTTTTTGCATCGGGAAACATGTTGCATTTTTGCCTCATTTTTCAAGTCACCTTGATTTTCATGTCCATTGTTGGGCGGTTTTTTGGCACATGGTTTTTGTCGATGGTTTTCTATTTCCGGTTAATGAATTAGGGTTGTTGACTAATCCAGGTCATTGGCTTAGGGTTTTGGATGTCACTAGATCCTATATGTATATTGTATTGTAAACAATGTATCACCATGAATGAATATAGAATATGTTGGTTTTCCTAGTTTGGGTTTCCAGGGGAAAAATCTTTGTGTAATGTATGTATTTTATGTTGTATATTTTCTATTCTTTTATTGAAAATATATTTGTAGTAAAATATTGTACAAGGTTAAAATCTACATTTGGTATCAGATATTTTTTGGATTTAGGGGGATGCCTTTGTGGTCAAGGGTTTGGATCTGGACTGTGATAAGCCTTATTACAGTGTGAGATCCATGGTATTGATTTTTCAAGTGAAAAGAAATGGTGAGTGGTTCGAAAATGGAGATCGAGAAGTTTAATGGGAAATTTTTTGAGTTGTGGAATCTGAAGATGGAATATATGTTGGTGGAAAGAGATCAATGGATCACGGTGGATCCAAGAAATGCACCTACAAAAACTTCAGCAGATGAAAGGAAAAATTTGGATCGGAAGGCGAAGAGCACAATCTGACTGTGTCTCTCAGATTCAATATTATTGAATGTGTCATAGGAAGCTACATCCAAATATTTATGGGATAAGTTGGGGGAGTTGTATCAGTCTAAGTCCCTAGTAAATAAAATATTCTTGAGAAATAAATTGTATAACATGAGGATGAGAGATGGAGACTTAGTGGCAGAGAATTTGAATGCTTTCAATACTGTGGTAAGTTAGTTAGTATCTGTTGAGATTAAAATTTTAGATGAAGATAAGTGTATCAATTTATTGTTCTCTTTACTAGACTTGTGGGACAGTCTGGTTGTGGCCATAGGTAGTAATACACTTTCAATGAATTTCGATGAAGTGGTCTCATCCTTGTTGTCGGAGGAGATGAGACGAAAGAACATGGAAGGATAGAGCACAAATGCATTATTTGCAATAGGACGCTCCCAGGAAAGAAATATATCTAAGTCCTCAAGTGGGAGATCTAAGTCTAATGAAATATCTAAGTCTTTTGAAATTTTTTTAAAGGTATGATGGAGATGTGGAAAAGAAGGGCACTACAAGAAGCAATGTAGATCCAAGGTTCAGAAAAAGAATGGATCTGAAGAATCTCCTTCTACAAAAGAAAATACCTCCAAGGAAGAAGGAGGGGATGTGTACTTGGTTTATTCAAGAACATATGCAGATCATGAGACATGTTTGGTTGAATCTAGTGCACCCTTTCATATGAATCCCCACAGGGAGTGGTTTTGTGAATATGAAAGGTATGATGGAGGTAATGTTTTCCTAGGTGATGACTTGAAAACCGTAATCATAGGTCAAGGAAAAGTCAAGTTGAGGCTCATAGATGGAAGGATTATAACACTACATAGTGTTCTGCACATCCCAGAATTGGCCAGAAATTTGATTTTTGTAAGAAAAATGGACGATGTAGGGGTAAAAACAATATTTGAAAAGGAAACCTATAGGATGGTTCGAGGAGAAATGGTGCTGCTGAAAGGAGTTTGATTTGGAACTCTTTATAAGCTGCAAGGAAGCACTATTAGTGATGGGTGTAATATTTCCATTGTTCCTGATATTGGAGTTGAAGAAGAAATAACTCCTATAGTCTTTGGAGAAAAGGTTATTATGTGGCATAAAATGTTGGGGCATATTGGAGAGAAGGGTCTTTGACTACTACACAATAAAGGTATGGTTGAAGGTATGTCTAAATGCTCTCTGGATTTTGATTTATGTGAACATTGTGTATATGGGAAGCAAAATCGGGTACGATTCCCCTCTGGTGCAATGAGGGAAGAAGGAATTTTATAGCTAGTTCACAGTGATGTGTTTGGACCTGTGTCGGTTCCATCATTGGGAAAATATGTGTACTATGTCTCATTTATATATGAATTCTTGAGGAATACTTGGATATATTTCCTTAACAAGAAATATGAAGTCTTTTATAGGTTTAAAGAGTTTAAGGCTCTTGTTGAGAATCAAATGGAGAAAATAATTAAGGTGTCGAGGACAGATAATGGCTAGGATTTCTACGGGAATGAATTTGAATAATTTAGTAAGAAGTGTGGTATAGAAAGGTTGAATACTAATCCATATACACATCAAAAGAATGGAGTTGTAGAAAAGATGAACATGAAGCTAAAGGAAAAAGCAAGGTGCATGCTCAGTGGTGTCGGGTTAGGGAAGGAATTTTGGGAAGAGGAAATGGGTACTACATGTTAACTGGTCAACATATCACCCTCATCATCACTGGATGAAATGACTCCACAAGAGGTATGGATTAGTAAGAAACCTTCTCTCACAT
Source organism: Picea engelmannii (assembly GCA_009831015.1). Taxonomy (NCBI): domain Eukaryota; kingdom Viridiplantae; phylum Streptophyta; class Pinopsida; order Pinales; family Pinaceae; genus Picea; species Picea engelmannii. The sequence goes on from ML777123.1 coordinate 962,580, forward strand.
ATCTCAAGGTATTTGGATATGAGGCCTATCTTCATGTTTCAAAGGAAAACATGAGTAACCTAGATAAGAAGGTTGAAAAGTGTATCTTTATTGGGTAAAAATATGTTCTCAAACGTTATAATATTTGGAACCTAGAAACTAAGAAGGTTGTGTATATCCAAGATGTGGTATTTAGATAAATGAAGGATGTTTTTAAACATGAAGTCCTACCAAGTAAGGAAAAACCAAAGAAAATAGAGTTTGATTTAAAGGATGATGAATCAAAATCTACAGAAGAACATGAATCAGAAGAAGAAGATCCTCATACTCCAGTATTGAGGAGATCGGTTCGAGAAAGAAGGCTACCATAAATGTATACTCCATTTGATTTCCGTTCAAATTTTTATTTATATATTACTAATGATGATCCTAGAACTGTCAGGGAGGCATTGGATTCAGAGGATGGAAAATTTTGGAAAAAGGCCATGGATGAAGAAATGGTTGCCTTGGATAAGAATGAGGCTTGGGATCTAGTGGAGTTTTCCACTAGAAGAAATCCCATTGGTAGAAAATGGGTATTTAAAAATAAGCTAAATGAAGAAGGCAAAGTGGAGAAATACAAAGATTGATTAGTGGAAAAGGGTTATTCTCAGGTTGAGGGAAGTGATTTTGGTGAGATTTTTTCTCATGTTGCCAAGTTAACTTCTATAAGATTTTTGTTATTTGTTGTTGCTACATTTGATTTTGAAGTAGAACATATGGATGTGAAGACAACATTCCTACATGGGGATTTGGAAGAAGAAATCTAAATGAAGCAATCATAAATCTTTGTTGTGAAGAGAAAGAAGGAGTTGGTATGCAAGATGAAAAATTTCATGCATGGTTTAAAACAATCACCAAGGATGTGGTATCAAAATTTTGATACTTATATGATGGGACTTGGCTTCACAAGAAATAAAGAGGATCACTATGTGTATTTTAAATTAATTGGTGATCATTTGATTTATTTGGTCTTGTATGTGGATGACATGTTGCTGATAGGAAACAACAAAGAGATTATCCAGGATGTGCAAAACTCAGTTGTCCTCTAAATTTGACATGAAGGATCTCGATGCTTCAAATTTAATTTTGGGCATGGAAATTAAAAGAGATAAAAAAAAGTGGAAACTCTAGTTAAATTAGAGAAAATATGTCAAGACAATATTGTAGAGGTTTAATATGCAGGAATGTAAACCAGTTAAGGTCCCTATTCCTGTTGGTGTAAAGCTATTTGTGGATAAGTGTCCCAAGACACAAAAAGAGGAGGAGGGAATTTCTCGTGTTCCATATGCGAGTGTAGTTGGAAGTTTAATGTATGCAATGGTTTTTACTAGACCAGACATTGCACATGCAGTGGAATTTTTGAGTAGGCATATGTCAAAACCAAGGAAGGAGCATTAGACAACAATAAAAAGAGTTTCCAGGTATTTGCATGGAACTGCTAGCTATGGATTGTGCTACCAAGGAAGACCAGGATTGGATAGAGTGTTGGACATACATGAACTTGTGGATGCAGAATGGGATGGATATTTGGATCGTAGGAGATCTACAAGTGGGTATGTGTTTAACCTGTTTGGAGGATCAATCAGTTGGATGAGAAAAAGACAGTTTGTAGTGGCACTTTCAACTACATAAGTTGAATACATGGTAGCCACTCTTGCAAGTAAGGAAGTAGTATAATTACACAGATTGTGTTAAGGTATTGGGTTAGTACAACAAGATGAAAGGATAGATTGTGACAGTCAAAGTACAATTTTTCTGGCGAAGAACCCGACTTATCATTCAAAGACAAAGCATATTGATATTCAATATCACTTTGTGAGAGACATGGTTGAGGAAAATAAAGTGTTGCTAATGAAGGTGGACACTTTGAAGAATGTTGCAGATTCATGAACAAAATCTGTGAGCACTGAGAAGTTCTCTTGGTGTAGAGGATCCATGGACATTGTTGCCCTGTATTGTTGACTATGTAACCCTGTAACCCCCTATATGCAAAGAAAACAACAAGTGCGAGAATGTTGGGTATGTGTTATATTCTTTGCATGACTAGCTATAGTGTCTGCTACGTTGCGTTGGGTGCACATGGGGTTTTGAGGGGGGGCGCTAGGCACAACCTTCATGGTTTCAGGGGTTTGGGGGAATCACCCCCGATATTTTGTTTTGCCTCAGGAAACGTGTCACATTTTTGCCTCATTTTTTGTGTTGCTTCGATTTTCATGTCCATTGTTGGGTGGTTTTTCGACACATAGTTTTTGTCGATGGTTTTCTATTTCCGGTTAAGGAAATAGGGTTGTTGACTAATCTAGTTCTTTGGGTTAGGGTTTTGGATTTTGATGGATCCTATATGTATATTATATTGTAAACAATGTATCACCATGAATGAATATAAAATATGTTGGTTTTCCTGGTTTGGGTTTCCAGGGGAAAAATATCTGTGTAATCTGTGTATTTTCCATTGTATCTTTTTTGTTCTTTTATTGAAAATATATTTGCAATAACATATTGTACAAGGTTAAAATCTACAATGTTTTAGTGTAGGAATAGGTCCACTAGGATATGCTACGTTTCTCATGCACTCTACGGCGAGTACATGTCTCCAAGTAGGAGCCAAATGTTATCCCCAATTCTAGGGAAAAATAAGGAGATGATGTCTTGAGGCCCTCATGTTATAGACATGGATTACCGAGAGACATCTTGACCAGAAATGTCCATTTTCATAGACAGAGACCCGCTTCACCACCACATTTTCAGGTTCATCTTTGATCCAAAATGGATCCAGGAAGGCCTAAAAATCAAATTTCTCGGAATAAGAAGAAGCCAATTCCATTGCATCTGTCTCGTCACGTTGATTCCGACCATATAATTTTTTCCTCAAAGAGACAACGTATGCGAAAGTTATTGCATTCTCATCAAATTCCCAAACATGCAAAAAGTCAACTGGTCAAAGTCAACGTTGATGTCACCAGTATGACAGGTGACATCATGATGACATTATCATCCTAACATGGCATCACCAAGAGGTGACACGTGTCACTCATATTCGACATTTTTGGGCTGAGTTGGCACCTGTACAGATTTGACACATGTCACTGTATAGATGACATGTGGCAGTCTGTACATGACGTGGCCCAATAACAGGCTGACACGTGGCAGTACAAATGACATCTGGGTCATACATATGGTGATGTGGCAGGTGACTAGGTAGGTTACTAGGAAGTATAGAAGCTGACATGGCAATTGACTCGGCTATACGGTATATGATGCGATAGGTGACTAGATAACTGGCTAGGTTGTACGTCGGTGATGTGGAAGGCTGACTGGATGCTGACTGTATTTGTGAATGTATGGTACAGACCAATCATAGGGTGACACATGGCACAATCATAGGGCACCATGTGGCACCCTAGATTTTTCCTATATCGTCTAAGTCAAAAACATTTGTTACTCCACAAGAATCAAACACCCGACCTCCAGCTACACTGAGTCTCCACAACCACCGTCAGACCAGTTGGGCTACTAAATGGTTCTTAGTCCACTTGTAACATATTTTAGTTTTATTGTGAGTCTATGAGAGAAATGAGGATAAGCTTTGGTTGGTGTGGGCCAACCCCGACCGACGAGGGGATAGGAACCAAGAGCTGTGAGGATATGGGTGTGTGGAGACTTGGGATAGGGCCACATGGCCACATATGACCAACACCCTGTAGACTGGGGCTAATGAACAACGTGCCAGCCCAACCCTCAGCCACATGGAGTAAAATATGACTAGGAGACCTAAATTTGGGGATTGTGCCCAGTATTTTCCCAATTTTTGGTTTTTAAACCTTATATTATACTTTTTATTGTTGAATTAGCCTGATTTTGGGAGATTTTGGTCATTTTTGGGAGATCTGGAGCCCTTTTTGAGGATAGATCTTGGGAGGAAGTTGGGAGGATGTTTCCAAATTCAAATCTATATAAACTTGAGGTTCTTGGAAACCTTGGACAGGTTCAGGGAAGGAGAAATGTTGAGGAATTTGACAGCCAAATACATTTTTATGCAGGAAATCCATTGAGGATAGGAACTTTGTGGGCCAATTTCGGAAGCTACACTCAACTGTTTTCATTGCTGTCAGTTGTGTTGGGTTCTTCAAGTCGAGAAGAACACATACATATCATTTTCTAATCCATTTGACACTTTTATGATGTAATTTTGGAGAATTGAAAAGAAATAAGAAAGCCTCACCCACTAAGACAAAGGCCCAGAGACGTAGGCGATCTTGCCGAACTCCGTTAACAAATTTATTGTTATGGTTTTCTGATTCTTTGTTCTTACTTTCAGATCTACATTCTTATTATGGATTCCATGTTATATCATTAATTTCTTCCTCTTTCTTCAATTCCTAAATGGTTAATAAACTCATGCTTTAAAAACTTAACCATAGTCTTTAAAAGATATTTTTGGATCAAGTGGTATCAAAGCAAGTTGACAGTTGGTTTTTGAGTTTGCATGATTACCATGGAAAGGCTGAATCATGGTGATGGTGATCTTGTCAAAGAGAATCCTGAGATTGGATTGATAAAGAGGAATTCTCAAAGTGATAAGATGGCATCAGAAGAGGGACTTTCTCATAACGAGATAGAGTTTCAAAATAACTTATTTGCCATGTCAGAGACGGTAAAGGTTTTATATGATGATTACTTGGAGAGGAAGAGACCGATTCTAGGTGAATCTTCAAAAGCCAAAAGTGAATAAGGAGAGGATCCTCCTAAACCTCCTCCTTCACCTCCTTCTTCTCCATCAACTTCTTCTTCTTCAAGTACAAGTTCCAAATCCACCGCAAAAAAACATTTCCATAAACATAATCATGATATGCCTTTACTTAATATTGATTTGAAGTTTGAATTACCCATGTATGATGGTGAAGTCAATGCAGAGAGGCTTGATAAATGGGTTAGACATATGGAAGTTTATTGCAGTGTGCAACAAATCAAGGATGAGGTGACTCAAATCAAATTGGCATCTCTTCGACTTGCATGCACTTCACTCATTTGGTGGCAAAGCAAGTTGCAAAATGGAACACAACAAGTGGGTAATGTATTTCCATCATGGCAAGGTTTTGTTTCTACACTTAAAAAGAAATTTTGTCCTTTGGGTTATAAAGAGAAGGCTTTAATTGAATGGAAAGGTCTTAAACTAAGAAAGGGAAAAACAATGCAAAAATACACAGATGAATTTCGTAAGATGGCATTAATGTTAGGCATTCCATTACATACCCAAGAAACTCTTATGAAGTATATAGGAGGCTTACCTGCACACATTCATAGCACTTTATTTATGTTTGGACCTACTAATATTGATGAGGTTTCTGTTCAAGCAACATACATTGAGGCAGGGAAAACATGAGTTGGTGTATCAGGGGAATGGTCTTCAAGAAAAGAGGACAAAAGGAAGGGGAATGAAAAGAAATCAAATTCAGTGACAAAAAGGGAAGAGAAGCTCTCTTGCAAGCATTGCAAGAAATAAGGGCACGATGATGACCATTTCTAGAAATTTCATCCCAAGAAGAGACTGAAATGGTTCAAAGAGAGAAACGAGAGGAAACAACTGCAGCAACAACACAACCAACAGACTTGGGATCAGATTTAGGCGATGAGTTTAAAATCACAGCGGTTGGTATGACAGGTAAAATTGGTGATGGATATGACTATAGAAGTAATTGTTTCACAGAAGGGTCATAATGAAGCATACTAAGGTCGACACATTGATAGATAGTGGATCTCAATCTAACTTGATTTCAGAGGAAGTGGTTAAACAATTGGGATTAAAAACTCAGATGCATCTTAAACCTTACTCACTTAAATGGAAAAGAAACAATCATAAATTGCACATAACAAAGCAATGCACTTTAAAGTTTGCAATTTCATCAAAATTTGATGACATAACATGTGATGTGGTGCCACTCAATGAATGTGGAATGGTCTTAGGCAGTCCTTATTTGTAAAGTCGCAAAGCAATCTTTTACAAGGAACATAATAAATATCACTTAATCAAAGAAGGCAATGAATATGTTGTGCATGCACATCACTTAAAAGAAAATCAATATCTTCAAACAATGGAACAATTAAGGAAGGAAACTCATGCAAGCAACACACCTATAATTGTGCCAAATCAAGCAACCGATCTTAAGCATGAACATGAGATGATTGTAGAATGGAAGTTCAATCATTCTTTGCTTCAAGATAAGATAATATCATGCAAGTAATACAAACATGTTAGCTCATTTGCAGTCATATTTCTAATGTTATCATTGCTAATGTTTTCAACATGGATGGTAGTGGCTTCAGTAAGATGTGATAGAGTACAAGTGGCTAACAATATGCTATCAGTTTTCATGGTTGTTTTGCAATTGATCTTGATGAGACAGGTGCATGGGAAAAATTTTAAATACATAGAACAAGTGGGGTGGCCTATCCCACACTTGATGACTGGATAGTATCCTTTTGGAGGACCAAAAGGTCTTAGTGGGGAGGTCTGATCCAAAATGGATCTAGGAAGGCCTAAAAATCAAAGTTCTAGGAATCAAATGAAACCAACTTCATTGCGTCTGTCTCATTGTGTTGATTTAGGACATATAATTTTTTCCTCAAACAGACACCGTATGCGAAAGTTATCACGTTCTGATCAAATTCCCAAACATGCAAAAAGTCAACTAGTCAAAGTCAATGCTAACATCAGCAGTACAACAGGTGACATCAGCATGACATCATGATGAAATCATCATGCTGACATGGAATCAATAGGAGGTGACATGTGTCATCAGATTCAACATTTTTGGGTTGAGTTGGCACCTGTATGGATTTGACACGTGTCACTTTATGGATGACATGTGGCAATCCGTACATGGCGTGGCCTGATAACAGGATGACATGTGCCAATACAGATGACATATGGGTCGTACAGATGCTGACATGGTAGGTGACTAGGAAATATAGAAGTTGACGTGGAAGTTGACTAGGATGTACGACAGATGATGTGGTAGGTGACTGGACAACTCACTAGGTTGTACAATGGTGACGTGGTAGGTTGACTGGACGCTGACTGTGTTGATGATTGTATGGTACAAAACAAACAGGGTGAAACGTGGCCCAATCAAAGGGCACCATGTGGCACCCCAGATTTTTCCTATATTGGCTAAGTCAAAAAATTTGTTACTCCACGAGAATCGAACACCTGACCTCCACCTGCACCAAGTCTCTACAACCACTGTCGGACCAGTTGGGCTACTAGTTGGTTCTTAGTCTACTTGCGACAATTTTTTTTTTTTTTGTGAGTCTTCTGGAGGAATGGGGATAAGCATCGATTGGTAGGGGCCAACCCCGACCAACCAGGGGCTATGAACCAAGAGCTACGAGGATATGGGTGCGTGGAGACTTGGGATAGGGCCACATATGACTAGCACCCTATAGACCAGGGATAACGACCAACATGCCAGCCCAACCCTCGGCCACATGGGGCACTTATGACCAAGAGTCCTAAATTTGGGGGCTACACCCAATGTTTGCCCAATTTTGGGTTTTTAAACCTTATATTATAATTTTTAATGTTGAATTAGCCTGATTTTGGTCATTTTTAGGAGATCTGTAGCCCTTTTTTAGGCTAGATCTTGGGAGGAAGTTGGGAGGATGTTTCCAACTTCAAATATATATAAACTAGAGGTTCTTGGAAACCTTGGACAGGTTCAGGGAAGGAGAAATGTTGAGGAATTTGACAGCCAAAGCCATTTTTATGTAGGAAAGCCATTGAGGAGAGGAACTTTGCAGGCCAATTTCGGGTGCTACGTTCAACCATTTTTAGTGTCATTAGTTGTGTTGGGTTATTGAGATCTAGATGAACAAAGGCATATCAATTTGTAATACATTTGACACTTTTCTAATGCATGTTTGGAGCATTGAAAATAAATAAGAAAGCCTCACCCACTAAGACAAAGGCCCGGAGACGTAGGCGATCTTTCCAAACTCTGTTAACAACTTTATTGTTATGGTTTGTTAATTCTTTGTGCTTACTTTCATATATGAATTCTTATTATGGTTTCTATGTTATATCATTAATTTCTTCCTCTTTCTTCAATTCCTAAATGGTTAATAAACCCATGCTTTAAAAACTTAACCATAGTATTTAAAAGATCTTTTTGGATCAATCATGAGGGTATCCACCACATCAACTGGATTCCGGAAGACATCGAGTCTTTATTCATGAGGTACAATTCAAATGTTATGTTGAGTATCATTTCAATATTTGAGGCATTTGAGTTTGTTACATTTTAAATTGCTTTTCATTATGTAACGTCTGCTTGGAAATTATGCTCTTTTCCTTGTTTCAATTTGGTGGTTGACATTGCACCCTAGTAAGTGGGTCACCCTTAGGGATATGTTTGGTATTGGTAGGTCCTCTTGATGAGTCATTGTTCCATTATTGATCATACTTGTCACTTTCCACACTTCATCCCCTGATCTCCTTACCTTTTTGGATTTTTCGGATGTACTGACCCAAGAAGGGATTGTCCCTCATTTCATGGGAAGAAGGGGTTGAAGGCCCAAAGGCTTGTAGCTGAAAAAGGTTGAATTGAAAATGAAGGTGCACCATAGCCTCTGCAAAGGAGCTCCTTACTTTGTGGTTTACCCTTGTATGTGGAAAAATAATGTTTAGGAGGTTGATATAAATAGGGATCAACCTCATTTCATTTTCATCATATCTCTCACTTGAGAGAAGTCATTCTTGGCTCAAATTTGCACCCTACTTGGGAAATTTGGTATCTCTCTATTGTGAAAATGTTTTTTGGTGATATCTCTTGGTGAATGATTGAGCTAAGGTGGTGCACATCTCTTGGAGACTTCTTCTCTTGCTTATGAATGGTAATTTTCTTGGTGAACTAGGGTTTGTTCTTGCATCTCTCTTGGAATTGGTAAGGAAAATATTCAATTGTTAATTCTTCTTTCTTGTTTCATGGTTATTTTTGGTTGAAACCCCATGAGAAGTATAAGTGCATACACCCTCCATTAAGATTCATCTCATTTTCTAGTTTGAAAGTCCTTTGTTGCAAGGTTTCTAGGAGGAGTGCAAGGGTGTACACATTCCTTGATTTACCTTAGTTTGATTTGCATACCCTAGGGAGTAAGAGGGTTTACACCCCTAGGTATTTTGTTGATCTAACTCATGCTTTCAAGACAACATTCACCCAATTTTTTAAAGGAACTAATATGAAGCTTGCAATGGAGAAATAAATTGTTTGCATTAGTAAACGTGATTTAGTGAGATATTAATATTGTGCTAGTTGGGATATATTCTTGACGCTTTGAGGTTGGTAAGGCCTCTATGGCATCTAGGTTTGCTTGGTATTCTTGGAGATATAATTAAAAAAAATAAACAACCATTATGGCTATAGAAAATCACTCTCATACTTTGGTTATAACTTGCATTTCAACCATCAAAATTTGCTAGAAAGCTACCATAATAATCTACTTGTCATTTAACATATTTTGGGTGGTTTACTTGTACTTTTTGTGGGTTGAATTTTTTTGTTGTAGAAATAGTTTTCTATAGCCATAAGGCTGATAATATATCTCTGTGATACTTGTTCATAACAACTTGATCTTTGTTCTAAAGTATTATGCTTCCATACTTGAGTTATACTAGTAATTGATAGATTATCTCTTGCATTATTTACTTGACTTTTAACATCTCCTTAGCAACTTTAACAATCATTTACTTGTTGATATATATTTTTGTTGTCTGCTGCAAATAGGGACAAAAATCTTAACTTGCTTGTACATTGGATTGTTTATCTTGCATCTTGTCTTTTCTTTTGTCTCGGGAAGGTACAAATATCTTTTGTAGGTCCTCAAACACTTTGGAAGCAATAATCCATCTTCGAGACTCATTATCAAGCCTTTTCTCACTCAATATATTGACCTATAGGGGTTTCACTTCCATACTCTCACTTTCCACTTCATTTCCTCCTAGGGTCACCCGAGACTCCCCCTTGTGTTGGATTCTTCATTAACAAAAAAAAGGAAGGGTTTATTTGATTGATCGGAATGACCACAGTTTTGTCAGTAAACTGTCGACGTTTCAGATCCATTTCAACCATCAAAATTTTCTAGAAATCTACCATAATAATCTACTTGTCATTTAACATATTTTGGGTGGTTTACTTGTACTTTTTGTGGGTTGAATTTTTTTGTTGTAGAAATAGTTTTCTATAGCCATAAGGATGATAATATATCTCTGTGATACTTATTCATAACAACTTGATCTTTGTTCTAAAGTATTATGCTTCCATACTTGAGTTATACTAGTAATTGCTAGATTATCTCTTGCATTATTTACTTGACTTTTAACATCTCCTTAGCAAATTTAACAATCATTTACTTGTTGATATATATTTCTGTTGTGTGCTGCAAATAGGGACAAAAAGCTTAACTTGCTTGTACATTGGATTGTTTATCTTGCATCTTGTCTTTTCTTTTGTCTCAGGAAGGTACAAATATCTTTTGTAGGTCCTCAAACACTTTGGAAGCAATAATCCATCTTTGAGACTCATTATCAAGCCTTTTCTCACTCAATATATTAACCTATAGGGGTTTCACTTCCATACTCTCACTTTCCACTTCATTTCCTCCTAGGGTCACCCGAGACTCCCCCTTGTGTTGGATTCTTCATTAACAAAAAAAAGGAAGGGTTTATTTGATTGATCGGAATGACCACAGTTTTGTCAGTAAACTGTCGACGTTTCGGATCCAAATCAGGATCCATCTTCAGGACAATGAGCCTGAGTTTAGATGATGAGAATAATTGGTTTTCAAATACTGGAGTTTGGTGAGAAATTTAGGTGTCGGCTTGGTTGTTTGGTCAAAATCTTCTTTTTTATTTATTTATATTATTTATTTAGTGTGATTTAGTTAATTAGGGTTTTGTTACAATTTGCTTTGAGATTATTATAATTTATTTAATTCAATGTTTGTTAATTTTAGTTTTAAATGGCTAAAGTTTAGGTAATTTGTAGGGTTTACTTTTAGGTATTTGAGTAGATTTATTTAATTATTTTAGGGGTTTTGCTTATTATTGTGATTTAGGGTTTAAAGTTTCTTAAAAAGTTTTTTAATAATTTTGAGGTTTTAAAACAAATTAAAATCAATTAAGTTTTTAAAATGTATGTATTCTATTCCTAAGCCTTTTAATATTATTTAATGAGATTGTTTTATTTTTAAATTTTTTTATATTCGAGAGTAAATAGGTGGGTTTAGAATTTTTTTGTTTTAATGAATTAATCTTAAAAAATTTTGAGATAGTTTTTAACAATTATTGTTACTGTTTATTGTGAATCAGAGGGAGCCATTTTTCTCTTAGTTCTAACCCACTATCTCTGTTCAGGTTGCTAGGATGTCTACGGATTTCAATGGCTTCTCTAATACGCCATTTAAAGAGGTGATTTTCTTAAATTTCTCACCAAACTCTAGTATTTAAAACCAATTCTTCTCATCATCTAAACTCAGGCTCATTGTCCTGAAGATGGATCCTGATTTGGATCCGAAACGTCGACATGAAGGGTTTATCTGAGGTAACATTGGGTAAGCTCTCCCACTATTATCACCATCTAGTGGATTGAGTTAGGCTTTTCCCAACCTACAGTTTGTGTAATAAAAAACTCCAATTAAAAAAAAAAAATTAATTAATTAAGTTGTACTGATAACACCACTTTTCGATTCAGGGGTTGATTTTAAGGTTTTTGGTTGTAACATTATGGGGATTTAATTCATGGTTGCAAAATATTGTAATTTTAACTGCAAAAAAAACGAAGAAGAAAAATAAATTATGGGAGCACCACTTTTCATTTCAAGGGTTGATTTTAATGTTTGTATTGGCAACATTATAGGGAATTAATGCCATGGTTGCAAAATGTTCTAATTTTAACCCCAATTAAAAAAGGTTGATTCTAAGAGAACCACTTTTTTATTTAGTGGTTGATTTTAAGGTTTTTTATTACAACATTATGGGGATTTAAGGCCATGACTACAAAAAAGATTGTAATTTTAATCCCCCAAAAGGGTGATTATGAGAGCACCACTTATCAATTTGAGGGTTGGTTTTGGTCTTTTTGGCCCAAAATATGGGTTTTTAGAGCCATAGATTTTTAATTTTGAGGTCATGGTTCTTGTCAAGTTGGTAACTATATTAGATGATGTCAATCATTATAGGAGGAATGGAAATTGACAGGGGACATTGTTCTAGTGGGTTGTCTTGTCGAGGAGTGGGAGTCATACATACAAAGGTTGACCTCTGCTTTTATTCATATCATGGATACAAATTAAAACAATATAGGACCTTTTTCCCTTGCCAAAAGAACCTATGGGGGGATTTTACACTACAAGTCTAGGATATGCTACTAGGTTCATTAATGGTCAAGTCTAGGATGAAAAATGGTGGTGGAATTAGTTATCATGGTTAAAAGTATCTTTAAAAACAATGATATTTTTGTGAATGGATTTGAGTAACAAAATACTAATACATGATGTCTTATTAAAGTGATTATTTGAGGGCTTGGGAATGTGTCCATGTGTAGGAGTCCTATGGATTGGGTCTTGTAAGAAAAAATATGGCATAGTTATCAATATTTGTAAAGTACTCTAGCATGCACATATATAAATAATTAAATGGAATTGTTGATGGTTCATCCAAATAAGGAATGAATGCTCAAGTATGCTCGAGATTGCTAAGATTCAAGATGAAACTATAATTTTCTTGCATGGAATGCAATTGGTTGTTTAATTTCTCTTTCGCCTTCTATGTTCACTAAGGACTATACAGAGAAGTAAATTTAAAGTGTTAAACACCTTTTTGGCCTCAACATAAAATAGCTTACTTGCAATGAAACAAGATTTTGAAGTATGCATTCTTAGTGTTGATTTCAGTTGTTTGTAATAAACCATTAGAGCCCTTGGTGTTAAAGTAAATATTAGCTTATAATGGTCAATTATATATCAAACTTAGGCATTAATAAAGTCAACATGACTTTATATTATTTTATACTTTTATGTTGTATTTCACTTTATTGTGTTTCTCAGTCTATCCCACATTCATAAAGTGGATTGATTCAACTTGCTTGTAATCCTATATAAGAAATATTTTTGTTTTTCATTATGCAATACAATAAGGAGAACTCTTTCAAGTTATCTTGGTTTATTTATGTGCTTTATTTTTCGTAAGCAAAGTCTATAAGAGCATGAAGACCTAGGGATTGCTACCAACATAAAATGGTTTGAATGATTAATAACATGGCACATTGAAGAACCAAAAGGGTTTTACTGAAACCAAGTATTGTTTCATTTTTATTTTTCAATCAAGGTTATTTTTTTAATTGGAATTTCATCTTCAATCACCATACAACAATTTTCGGTCATTGTTTTCATTTTCCATTCCTAGTTGTTGTATGGAATAGTCATACGGTATAGTAGCATGGTCATATGAAATATTTATATTTGTATATGGTTACTAACTTATGTAAAAGTTAGTAACCAATTTGAAAAATAACACTCAACAACGACCCTTTTCTCTACGATTCTCATCTCATCTAAGGTGATGGAACCAGCCAGTTATAAGGACTTTATCCTTTCTTTCTAAAATTGATTCTAAAGTTTAGAGGTGGATGAATTTAATAATATTAAGATATGAGTTGAGGTTTCAAGTGGAGACACCGAGACTGCAATGGAAGATATGGGCTGAGGTTTCAAGTGGAGACACTGAGACTGCAATGGAAGATATGAGTTGAGGTTTCAAGTGGAGACATCAAGACTATAATGTAAGAAGTAGAAGAAGGGTCAAATTCATAAGCCACGACCATGGGCATATGCAAAAGTGGTTTAAGAACTAACAACAAAAACCTTCTTTTAATGAAATTCTTCATAGGTGGAAAGTGGTCCTAATACTATTCTTCATCAACAATATATTTATTTATATTTATATAGGAATAATGTCTCAACTAACCATTCGACCAAAGCATATAAAAACACATATAATTTACAGGGTTTTTGCCTCGATTCGATCCTTTGTTCCATACATTTTTAAAAACAATATATAGAAAATTATAGGAAGAACAACTCAATTTTTTTAATCGATCCGGACATATGTTAATACACACACACACACACACATATATATCTTACAAAAATTATGTCTTTGTTAAAATGTTTGTTCCCAATTACAATCAGTATATCAATTAACAATTCATAATATATCAAATAAATATAAAAGTTAAAATACCATAACCAGAAGATTAGTTGTTGTGATGTGATCCTTTGGCTTGGCGCTGCTCAAGTCTCCCTTTTCTTTCTAATCAATGGACATCACTGGTACCTCCCATCAAATGCTAGGGGTATTCTTCTTCCCCCTTAGCCCCCCCGAGATGCAAAGGGGTCACACACATAATTTTTAGATCCAAAACTAGCTCAAGATTACCCTCGCAAGGAGAGGCTTCCACCTCTTTTCAAAGATTTCAGCCCAAATCACACAAGTAAACTAGTCACAAGATAAATTTGGACAACATTTTAGTCATCTAACCATAGGGTGACTTTTCTTCTTTCTCACCTTTCTTTTATAAAAACATTTTCCGTGACACTTGTCATCTCATGCATAATTAACTAATTTTTAATAATTAAATTAGAGATTATTCATCCCTAACACATGTCACACTTCTCCAAGTTTCACATGTTTTAATATATTTTATTTAAATAAAAATGCAAATTCCCTCACACCCACAATTAATTCCTAAATTTTCTCCTAGTTGCCCCTTAGTTCCCTAATTTCTCCTTTAATTTGTCTTGTAACTAATTTACAATTGGAGTTTGATTAGGACTATTCTCTTAGTTAAGATTTAGAGTCTAAATTGACTTAGGATTATAACTATATGTTGACAACCCATTCTCTCATGAAAATAGCTTCTTTTAATTAATTTCATGCACACATTGTGCACATGTCTTAATTTTTATAATTAGTCTCCTTTTACTAGTTTCTATTAGTATAAATTCCCCTTAACTCATTTTTATAACTTGTTTAGGCATAAACACTTAGAATAAGTTTTTTATTATGTTCCCTTTCATAATTTAATATAAAATTTTATAAATTCACATTCTCTTTTCTATCAGCTTTAAGTAATTGTTTTATTCTCTAAGGTCTTATAGATTTCTATTAACTCATTAATTATTCATGCAACATGTCCTTCAATATGCACCTCATTGCTCCAAGGGTGCCACTCACCAAATGAATTAGTTTGGAAGTTGTTTGACGCTTTGAGTCAATACTCCACTTGTCGACATTGTGTGAGTCTAAGGGCTTACTAAGGAATAAAGAATATTCCTTATTGTGTGCTCCTCAGAAACCCTCATGAGTGACTGTTTCAGTATTCCCTCATAACATCGTGAACCTCTCAGGAACAAGGTAGTCATTAACCTTCTATTTAGGTCACATCGGGAGTGCTAGTAAGTTGTGATAGGGACGTTGCCATGCCACTCCCTCATCCATTTGATATATGTGTATGAACCCTTCACTCCATATGTGAGTCAGATTAGCAAGCGTCACCATGCCTGCATCCAATGACAAAGATAATATTAATAACTCATATACATTAAATAAATCAGCATAATAACACATGCGTAAATAAAACAAGTACTCATAATCCAAGTCAATAGTCCACTCCCTGACTCAATCTAGAGTCTAAGGAAATATGTCGATGCCATCAACATCCTCATCATGTCACGTTTCCTACACACTCAAGAACCTCATCATAATACTTGTCAATGTTATACATCAATAATAATAACGTATCAAATTTCAATACTAAATCATAGCATAAACTCATAACCAAATCAAATAATCATAATGTACCATGTTTAATCGGATCACTTGCACACAAATGTCCTCAAAGAATAATTTTAGTGTTATGAAAATGTGGTTGTGAAAGTATGGATGTTACATACACCCCCTCTTGTTTTAAACTTTGTCCTGAAGTTTTTACAATATATATATATATATATATATATATATATATATATATATATATATATATATATATATATATATATATATATATATATATATCAACTATCAAAATAAATAAGGAAATTGTTGACGCATCTCATATGTGTCCTCCCAAGTGGCAGAATGTGGACTATAAATGTCCCACTGGACCTTGACCCGATCGACCAATTGACATCATAGTTGTAGAGTGCAATGTTCCAATATGTGGATTATCTCCACTATGAGAGCCCCCTCGTCCGATACCTGCAATGAACTCAAATCAATAACATGTGATAGATATGAAATATAATGACATAAAAATGAAACATGAAACACATCGTGCATACGCCTCAAACAATTAGGTAAGGATAGTCGGTAAGCCACAAGTTATTTATTTTATACAAATTCAAAAGGTCCCACAAACCTTGGAGAGAGTTTAGCACCCTTTTCAAACTTAATCGAACTCTTATGCGACTTCACCCGCAAAAACACTTTATCACCAATCTCATAACTATGGTCTAAACGATGCGCGTCTGTGTAACTCTTTTGTTGGTCTTGCACTTCCTTAATCCTTTGCCTTATGGTTCACATCTAATATTCCATTTTTTGGATCACTTTCAGTCCCACCAGGACCCTATCCTCTAGTCGATCCTAACTCAAAGGCATCCTACACGACCGTCCGTATAGAAACTCAAAAGGTGTCATTTTTTTCGAACCTTGATAACTGTTGTTGTATGAAAATTATACCAATGGTAAAAATTATTCCCATCATTTCTATTGATCCATCACATACATTCAAAACATATCCTCTATAATTTGACTCATTCTTTTCATTTGTTCATCAGTTTCGGGGTGATAAGTTGTACTAAAATTTAATTGCGTTCCCAAAGCCTCTTGGAAACTAGTCCAAAAACGTCTAGTGAATACCGTTCCTTGATCAGATATTATCTTCCTCGGTACACCATGCAATATCACAATTTCATTAACAAAAAATCTAACCATGTCAGGTGCTTGATATTTCGTATGCACTAGAATAAAATGTACACTCTTTGTCAAAGTGTCAACAACTACAAAAACAAAAATGTGTCTCCTTGTCGTCAATGGCAATCCAACAATAAAATCCATCGATATAACTTCCCATTTTGATTCAAGAATCACATGTGGCCATAATAGTCACACTAGATTTCTATGTTCAACCTTCACTTGCTGACATTTTAGACATTTTTCCACAAAGTTAACTATATCAGTTTTCATTCCTCTCCAAAATAATATTAGTTTAATATCTTCCTTCATTTTTGTGACTCCCGAATAAGCCATGTATATTGCTCGATGAGCTTCGTTCAAAATTAAAATTTTCATTTCATCATTTGGTCATACATAAATCCCGCCATTGTATCTTAGTAGTTTGTCACTATCTAAAGTATAACCCTCATATCTAGGTATCATCATGTTATCTTGTCCGATATTGTCCCTTACTTCCTTGTACCAGTCGTCATCAATCTGTAATGCTAAAATATTTTCTCGAAGATTCATCTTTAGTGGTATTACTAAGAAAATGATTGGTCTCCTACTCAACGCATATGATACTCTGTTAATTGTTCCATTAATATACGTGATTTCAAAATCATACTCACTTAAAAGTTCTAATCAACGTCTTTGTTGTGCGTTCAAGTCACTCTGAGTAAAAATGTGTTGCAATCCACTATGATCAGTTTTCAACTCAAATTTTCATCCAATAAGGTAGTGTCTCCAAACTCATAAGGCATAAAAAATTACTAATAATTCTAGATCATGAAGTACGTAATTCTCTTCATGCCTTCTTAGTTTCCTTGAAATATAGGCAATAATTCGACCTTCTTGCATTAGTACTCCACCCAGTCCTTATTTCGATGTGTCAATGCATACCAACAATTCCTTGTCCATATTAGGAACCTTCAATATCGGTGTTGTTGTTAATAACTCCTTAAGATTATGAAATGCTTCTGCGCATTTCTCTGACCGTACAAGTGTCTTATTCTTCTTTTTCAGATCCATAATTGGATTTTCTATTTTTGAAAATCCTTAGATGAAGCATTGATAGTAACCTATTAATACCATAACACTATGTACTTCTTGCACATTCGTTGGTGCTGGTCATTCCATAATAGCCTCTACCTTCAATGGATCCACAATGATTCCTTCTCCATAAATAATGTGTCCCAAATAGTGAATGTTCGTCTGATAAAAAGAACACTTCGACAAATTTACGTACAACTTGTTTTCTCTTAAACACTGCAAAAATAATATCAGATGTTCGTCGTGCTCCTCTTTTGTTTGAGAGTAAATTAATATGTCATCAATAAATGCATATATGAACTTTTCCAAGTATTCATGAAATACCCCCTTCATTAAACTCATGAATACACCAGGGGCATTTTTCAATCCAAACGGTAATACAATAAATTCGTAATGTCCAAATCTTGTCTTAAACATTGTTTTAGGAATTTCTTCCTCTTTGATTCACAATTGATGATATCCCGACCTCAAATCAATATTTGAAAACATTGTCTCCCCCTTCATTTGATCAAATAAGTCATCAATCCTTGACAACGGGTACTGATTCTTGATCATGGCTTTGTTTAATTGAATATAGTCAATGCAAATCCTCCACGATCCATCCTTCTTTCTTACAAAAATAATTGGTGCACCCCACGCTGATACACTTGGGCATATAAGTCCCAAATATAATAACTCCTTCAATTTCATCTTTAACTCTTGCAAATCAGGTGTCGACATATGATATGGAATTCTAGCAATCGATTTTGTTCCAGGTTTTAGATCTATAGTAAATTCTAATTCTCTTTTCGGCAGTAAATTCGGTAGTTCTTCAGGAAAAACATAAGCAAACTCTGATACTACTAGAAAGTATTCCAATATTTTCATGTCAACCTTTTCGTTAAGAGATAATATGGTACACAACTTACATCCCTTGCGCATATTTTTCTTCAATTGTAGGCAAGTAATAAATCTTAGTGATACTTCTTGGTTTTTCCCTACAATTACTTTGATATATCCCAAATCATCAATTAAGATTAATGTTTTCATTTTACAGTTAAGTACTGCGTCATGTGATTCTAACCAATCCATTCCAATCACAATGTCATAGGATCCTAAGTCTGCGACAAAAAGGTTTACACAAGTGATGGATTCACCCAAATTAATTTTACAATCTTTAACCTTTCCTCCAACTTTTTTATTGGCTCCAGATGCCAACTCTACATATCTAAACTCATCTTGTTCAACTTCCTTCACCTTAATTCTTTTGAGTGAAAAAATAGATATAAAACTCTCAGTAACTCATGGATCTATCAAAATATTAAACTGTTGATTTTGTTTTATACCTGAAGTCTCAAGTATTGTAGACTGATGCTCAGCGTGGCGGTTATTCACCATTGCATGAATCCTATGGGCCTTTCCCAAGTCTCCTACTACCATTTGTCTTGTTGATCCAAGAGTTCTCTCCTTTTCAATAGGACAATCTCTTTGATAATGGGGCTCTCTACAAGTACACAATCCATTCTTAAGGATGGTACTCCTAGTTCCAGAGGAAGAATCTGTTGGTATAGGGTTTTGAGGTCCCGATCTATTCTATGGAACAGATCTAAATTGTTTTTGCTGCTGAGGATGATGTGGTTGCTGCTGTGGTGGTGCTTTATATAAATTTCTCTAATTGGTAGCTTATCTGCATGGTGTAGAAAATGCAGTTCCTCTAGGTGTATCACGATGCCCAAAAGTTTGTCTGATGGGTGCCTATTGTTGAGACATTCTAAGTGGATTCTATCACATTTTCCTGGAAGGAGTCCTACCTTGACCCCCACTATTCAACTCTTCTTCAACGATAAAATATTTTTGTACTACATCATGAAAAGTTTGAGGCATCAGGATCCTCACCTTAGCACAGATGGTGTAGTTGAGACCAAACATAAACTTATTCACCTTTAACTTTTTGGTGTTTAGGTGTGGATCATATATGAGAAACTCCATAAACATATCCTCATACTCAGGTATTGTATGAATACCCTGTTGTAAAGAGTTGAATTCATTAAGTTGGCACTCAATGAATTCATTAAATAGGTATCTCTCTCGGAATCACTCCTAAAACAATTCTCAAGACATGTCTTCAATGACCATATTCAACTGTGGTAAGAGTGTCTTCTACCAAAGAAGTGCACTTCCTTTCATTTGGAAGAATGACATACCGACCTTCATGTTGGAAGTATAATCACGCAATGCAAAACACATTGTCATATTCTCCAACCAATCTTCGACGGCTAAACCATTTGTGGAACCCCAAAACTCGGGAAATTTCGCCTTCTCGAGTTCTCTATGAACGCTACCACTAACTACAGGAGGGTGTTGTGAACCCTCATTGGGTACAAAATCCCTTCCTTCATCACGATCAAGGCAATTTATCAGCGCCTATGAAATCCTTTGAAAATACCTCATCATACCATTGACATCGCCCACTGCAACTTTCTCTTGCTCGGTAGTTTTCTCTTGTTCCTATGGAGTAGATACCTTACGTGTGGATGTATTTGGAGGAGGTACACCTCTTCTTCACACACCCTGACGTCTACTCATTCTTCGTTCTCTAACCATGATACTTGCATAAAACAATTTCAATTTATATTAGTAATTACATCTTTAATTAAAATTTGCATTGGAAATCATAACAAGTCCAATGTCACAGAGTAGAACCCTGCTCTGATACCATGTCTAACACCCCTAGGTAGACCCATTAAAATGCCATTTTTTGTGTCAACTAAACTAATAGCCAATAATACATTAATTACAGTAACACAATAATATAAGCACATAAAAATTATTACAATTATAATTGATATCAAACTAACTTACAAAAATATGAGATTCCATAACATCACTAGCCTATAAAAAAAAGGACAATTACATCGTCTACATATTCAACTCTTATTGATCACCAAGTAGTATAACAAGCAATTGCCCAATTTTTAATGACATTTTTCAATTCCACCTCAAGCTACAATAATTAAAATTGTAATCATGTAATCTAATAAACGAATGAGGAAATGTTTTCAACATGCACATAATAATTGATTGCTAAATTTATTGATTCAACCATTCCTACCTCCAATATTAATAATGAATTAAACTCGTTAACAAAGAGGGAATTCATTATTTCCCATCTCATAAATTCTATTAACTTTTCTTCTTATTAACACTATTATTTATTTTATTCTTACAACATGATAATTTAATAATTACAACTTAAACCACCATATACTATTAACAATTCCAACTTTAATCCCACAATGTCTTATAGTCATACTTTAAGTTAAGTTTCAAAATATTAAAAGACACTTTAACTCAATTTTAAAGAATAGAAAATGCAATGAACCGCAAGTCTAAATTTTAATTCGATCAACAACAATTTAGACTCAACGAACATAACTCCTCATGAAATATGGAAAGACCCATCATCTAGGGGTTGATTCAAAATATTAATTATTGAATTGAATGGATAAGGGGATGATTCCAATCATTATAGGGGGGATGGAAATCGACATGGGACATTGTTCTAGTGGGTTCTCTTGTCAAGGAGTGGGAATCATACATCCAAAGGTTTACCTCTGTTTTTATTCATATCATGGATATAATATAGGACCGTTTTACCTTGTCAAAAAAAACTATGAGGGGATTTTACACTACAGATCTAGGATATGCTACAAGATTCATTAATGGTAAAGTCTATGATGTAAAATGGTGGTGGAATTAGCTATCATGATGAAAAGCAGCTTTGAAAACAAGGATATTTTTGTGAATGGATTTGAATAACAAAAAACTAATACATGATGTCTTATTAAAGTGATTCTTTAAGGGCTTGGGAATGTGTTCATGTGTAGGAGTCCTATGGATTATGGATTGGGACTTGTAAGAAAAAATATGGCATAGTTGTCAATATTTGTAAAATATTTTTGCATGCACATACACAAAGAATTAAATGGAACTGTTGATGGTTCATTCATATAGGGAATGAATGTTTAAGTATGCTTGAGATCACTAAGATTCAAGATGAAACTATAAATGTCTTGCATGGAATACAATTGCTTGTTTAATTTATCTTTCTCCTTCTATGTTAGTTAAGGACTATCTAGAGAAGTGAAGTTAAAGTGTTAAATGCTTTTTGGCCTCAACATAAAATAGGTTACTTGCATTGAAACTAGGTTTTGAAGTATTTATTCTTAGTGTTGATTTCAATTTCTTGTAATAAACCATTAGAGCCCTTGGTGTTAAAGTAAATATTAACTTATAATGGTCAATTATATATTATAAGACTTAGGCATTAATAAAGTCAATGTGACTTTAAAGTTTAGACTATTTTATACTTTTATGTCTTATTTCACTTTATTGTGTTTCTTAGTCTATCCCACATTCATAAAGTGGATTGATTCGACTTTCTTGTAATCCTATATAAGAAATATTTTGTTTTCTCATCATGCAATACAATACAAAGAACTCTTCTGATTTATCTTGGTTTCTTTATGTGCTTCATTTCCGTATATGGTATCAAAGCTCATCTAGAGCCACAAAGTCTATAAGAGCATGAAGACATAGGAATTTCTACCAACATAAAATGGTTTGAGGGACTAATAACATGACACATTGAAAAACCAAAAGGGTTTGACTCAAACCAGATATTGTTTCATTTTTCATTTTGAATCAAGGTCATTTTTTAACTTGGAACTTTGTTTTCATCCACCATACAACAACTTTTGGTCATTGTTTTCAACTCCCATTATTAGTTTTCGTATGGAATGGTCGTACAATACAGTAGCATGGTCATATGAAATATGTATATTTGTATGGAATCATATGAAATCCATACATAATTGCTTAGAAAAATGCTGTAAAAATCGATTTATGACCTAAATTATCTTATTTCTCAATTTCCTTAATAGTATAGATGAATTCGAAGAAGATTGAAGATGCTTTTGTTTTTACCTATATTGGTGCCCATATTTGCAGATATAGAAGTTTTTGTTGTGGATTTTTTTATTTTTCAGCAGATCCAAGGAGAAATTTATTTTTTCATGTTATTTATGAAGAGATTTGAGTGATTTTGAGCTGTTGGTGAGTATATTTTCCTAGATCTATGTTTTTTTATATGGTTGAGAGTAGATATGAATATTATTGGGATGGTGGTGAGAAAATTTTCCTAGATATGCATGTTTTTGGGCCATTTGAGGGAAGATTTCATCAAATTACTTCTTTATTGGGCTATTTTTTACCTTCATCTATGACATGTTTACCCAACATCATGCTAGAAGGGAGTCAAAGGTTCACATGCAGGAGATACAATGCATGGAAGCAATATATGCTAACCATTTTTTAGTATAGGTGCCTGGAAGATACCGTCCTTAGTAAAGTTACCTGGGCTATAGTTGTGGGTAGAATCTAGATACCAGGATAAGTATTATGAGAAAAAAGAAGAAGTTGCAATGTTGATTAAGTTTTTTGTAATAGATGAGATGCTTCCAGAGGTCCAGATAGGTACAACTTTCTTAGCAATCTGGAAACATTTGAAATATTTGCATGAGCCATTGGATAAGGGAAGAGCCTTCTTCTTGAAGAAGACATTGTTTTCGATGATGATGGATGGGCATGCATCCCTTTAGGACAATTTTCTCAAGATCAAATATATATGAGAATAGTTAATGGCCATTGGTTGGATGATGGAGGAGGAAGACATGGTGGTAATCACACCAAAAATTTTACCACGTGCTTACGAGCACTTTATTGAGACCATGGACATCACCTCTACAAATGTTGACCTCAATTTTGATGATATTTGAAATAATCTCTTACAACATGATAGATGGAAGAAATAATTTAGTAATATCAATGAGACATAATGTTTTGAGAAGGCCTTTGCTGCCAAATTAAAGGGAAAAGGAAAATGGGCCAAGAAGACATGACAAAGAAACAGTGAGGATGTCACCATGGATCAGAAGACCATAAAATTCCATTATTGTGGCATGGAGGGCCATTTGAAGAAGCACTGCATAAATATGTTGGTTGACCAGAAAACTAACTAGGGAGGGTCTCAACAGTGGGCTCATGTTGCATATCATGTTGGTTGTGGAGCCTGATTATCTTCTTGATTTAAAGGTCTTTTACTTTCAGCCATGTTTATACCCCATGAAGTATTTACACCCCAGAAGTATGTACACTCTTCCACGCGGGGGAGTGCAGAGGGGGGGGTACCCCCTCTGCAGGGTTCGGGGGGTCTAGGGGCAAGCGAGCCCCCAACGGGGGTTCGGGGGCGAAGCACCCGAAGCAAAAATTGCCTTGTAAAAGTATATTGCAATTTCATTGTAAATCTTGACCGTTCATTATAAGGTCGCAGATCTAACAATAGAGATTATGTTAGGGTTTTTTTCCCTAGAAGGAAACCCTCTTTTATGAGGGAAATGTATTGTGGCTATGTAGGTTGGTGAGTATTGTATTATGAGAGAGGAGACTGTGAGAGAAAGAAGAGGAAGTTACATCGAGTTTTGCTGTAGGTTGTATCCCTTCATTTTGCTGGATAATAATAAAGAAAGGACCTGGAAATTTCTCTGGTGGACGTAGCCCACACTGGGTGAACCACGTAAATTTGTGTCTCTCTTGTATTGTGTATCTTCTATGTTTTTTTTCCGTATTTGTTTTATTTTATTGCTCCGTGGTCATGTTTTTCTAACAAATGGTATCATAGCGTAAGGTAACTCGTAGGAAAAGAGGGTTCCTGGTTCGAGTGG
Source organism: Picea engelmannii (assembly GCA_009831015.1). Lineage (NCBI taxonomy): Eukaryota > Viridiplantae > Streptophyta > Pinopsida > Pinales > Pinaceae > Picea > Picea engelmannii. The sequence goes on from ML777123.1 coordinate 987,465, forward strand.
GAGCAATGTCGGAAGATGGAAAGTTTAGGGTCGAGAAATTTAACGGCCAAAATTACCAGTTATGGAAGATGCAGATGGAAGATTATTTATATCAGAAGGATCTATTCCTACCATTGAGTGGAGTAGCAAAGAAGTCGGTGGCCATGAAGGACGAAGAATGGGAGATTCTTGACAGAAAGGCTCTAGGAACGATACAGCTGATCCTGGCAGTATCAGTGGCTTTCAATATCTCGAAAGAAAAAACAACGAAGGGTTTGATGGACGTGTTGGCCAAATTGTATGAAAAAACCTCGGTGTCTAATAAGGTATTTCTAATGAAGAGATTATTTAATATGAAGATGTCGTAAGGTGGGTCTGTTGCAGATCATTTAAATGAATTTAATACGGTTACTAATCAACTAAGTTATGCAAAAGTGGACTTTGATGATGAGGTTAGGGCTCTTCTAATCTTGTGCTCATTGCCAGAAAGCTGGAATGGCTTGGTCATGGCTGTAAGTAACTCTGTCTCTGGTTCAAATAATTTAAAATTTGATGATGTTGTTGGTGTTATCC
>ML777123.1:990631-1066654 GCA_009831015.1 Picea engelmannii
GTATTTGAGAGGTACTACTACACATGCATTATGTTTTGGAGGTTCAGACACTTTTCTACAGGGATATGTTGATTCATATATGGCAGGTGATAAAGACAACAGGAGGAGCACCACAGGGTATGTTTTTACTATAGGTGGAACAATAGTAAGTTGGATTTCGAAACTGCAAAAGGTTGTTTCACTTTCAACAACAGAGACAGAGTATGTTGCTGCTACAGAGGCTAGTAAAGAGATAATTTGGTTACACAGGTTTATGGAGGAATTGAGAAAGAAGCAGGAGAACAACAGGTTGTACTGTGACAGTCAGAGTGTCATTCACCTTGCAAAGAACTCGGCCTTCCATTCGAAGACTAAGCATATACAATTGAGGTACCACTTCATAAGATCTGCCTTAGAAGATGGACAATTGAAGCTGGAAAAGATACACACTAGCCAGAATCCTGCAGACATGTTAACAAAGGGAGTAACCAGGGAAAAACTGAGTTCTTGCTCAGTTTAAATTGGTCTTCAAGAATGAAGATGAAGATGAGAAATTTTTCAGGTCCAAGAAGGTTTAGAGCCCGACATATACAACAGTGGTGGAGTTGTTGAGATCAGTCTCCAAGTGGGAGATTGTTGGTTGTGGAGCCTGATTATCTTCCTGATTTAGAGGTCTTTTACTTTCAATCGTGTTTATACCCCATGAAGTATTTACACCCCAGAAGTATGTACACTCTTCCACGCGGTGGAATGCAGAGGGGGGGTACCCCCTCTGCAGGGTCCGGGGGGGATATCCCCCCGGTTGGGGGGTCTGGGGGCAAGCGGGCCCCCAGCAGGGGTTTGGGGGTGAAGCCCCTGAAGCAAAAATTGCCTTGTAAAAGTATATTGTAATTTCATTGTAAATCTGGACCATTCATTATAAGGTCGCAGATCTAACGATAGAGATTATGTTAGGGTTTTTTTCCCTAGAAGGCAACCCTCTTTTATGAGGAAAATGTATTGCGGCTATGTAGGTTGGTGAGTATTGTATTCTGAGAGAGGAGACCGTGAGAGAAAGAAGAGGAAGTTACAACGGGTTTTGCTGTAGGTTGTATCCCTTCATTTTGCTGGATAATAATAAAGAAAGGACCTGGAAATTTCTCTGGTGGACGTAGCTCACACTGGGTGAACCATGTAAATTTGTGTCTCTCTTGTATTGTGTATCTTTTATATTTTGTTTCCGTGTTTGTTTTATTTTATTGCTCCGCAGTCCTGTTTTTCTAACATATCATACATAGGAGAATGGGTCAACCTTCTATGCATTTATGAACACAACATAAGTATATTAGTTCAGGTCATCTACTTGAGTCATTAATTCAGGTGCATCACATCATTTCACCAACAGGAAAGATTGGTTGACATAGTACACACCTTATTATTCCAAGGATTCATTGATCTTCGGTGGTGGTGAGGAGTATATTGTTATTGGAAAAGAAAATTTGCAAATTTCTTTTGGAGGAAAAATTATAATCTTCATCAATGTATACTACATGGTAGGTATGGAGATTAATATGCTTTCAATTAGTTAGATAGCACCATATATCCCCCAACTAAATGTCAACTTTAGCAATCACAAGTGCTACATAGTTGACAACAAGACTAACAATATTGTTTCTATTGGTGTCAAGGACCATGGATTGTTCATACTAGTGGATATTGGAAAGGATAGGGAGCATGCACTAGAATCCAAGAGTGCATTAGATATCATTGCACTTTGGCATCATAGGTATGTACACCTCAACTTGACTTACCTCTCATTTGGTACGAGAGAATATGGTAGATGGACTTCAAAACATTCAACAATAGATATAGGGAGTTTGTGGAGCTTGATAGATAAGAAAGAAACACAGAACACAATTTGATGAAGGAAAAGTGTGGAGAGAATACACAGTCCTTCAATTGGTTCATGTAGACATTTATGGACCAATGAACATGACATCAATCATCGATGTTGTTGGTGCTAAGCTATGCAGTTTTTTTGCTTTAGTACATGTGTATGCATGCATTGACCTTCGTAACATCGGGGGATTTAAGACCCATGGTTCATCCGGAGCGTGTCCAACAAAAACCTCTAAGCACTATCATATCAATCCTTAGACGAGATCGAGGAAGGTCTTACTTGAGATGCAGAGAGGATCACAGAGACCATAAGGTCTTGTTTCATGGATGGAGAATAAAACATAACTAACATAACGAAAAATGGCTCATTGACTGAGTGATCTGGATAGTTGTTTCTTTGATTTATTTGGTGACTATGGACGAGGTGAGGTCCATGGTAATGAGTTGCTCAATCAATAAGTTGGCAGTGTTGTGAAGGATGGAAAGTAGAGTATACCAATCCATATCTCTCTCGGTCAATGGAGTTATGAGGTCTTCCATCCTTTGTTGCTCTGCACAAGTGAAAGTGATATCCTTTGATCATGTCTCCACAACATTCATCATTGTGGTGCACTCTTTGAGGGGAAGAAAACCAATGTCTCTCTTTTGCTACAAAAACTCATCTTGTAGAGAGAGAGAGAGTATGATCCAAGAGATTGTGAGTTCTTTCGGGTTTGTTAAATAGTCCCACAGATTAAATATTTGAGTGACTAGAGTGGAAAAATATTCAGCAAGGTTTCCATTGGTCTAAACAACGTTGTTGGCTAGCATCTTCTTTTGAGGAGGCATGTTGCAGCTGAGCTTGGAGTGCATTATTTTGTAGATGTTTCTATCACATATGCTCAATGAATGATTGCATTTTCTGAAGAGTTGGAAGATCCAACTGCTGTGGGGCCAAATCGATGATGTAAGAATAGGTCTCACTGAGAGTGGAGACCAACATTGAATTATCTATAAGTAGTGAGATATAGAATATCTAAGTGTCATCATGGGCGGTGACTTCCACCAAGTGTCTCTCCTGTAGTTCTTTCCATGATGCTTGTAGTTCCTGACGAGCGCGACATTCATTTTGTAACCGAGAGCGGGTGGTCTTATGACTAGACTATTCTTGTTCTAGACTTAGACGGGCCTGGGGAGTTCTTGGTGTATAGATTATTGGTGTCCCCCCACTCATGGACCAAGGTAGTAATAGAATGGGGGATGTCATCTGTAGGTACTTGAGACAAATATGGGTTGGTTGGGCCCGAATTAGGTGGATTTAGGACAAGGGGATCGACATAGGGTTGTTGAATGGGAAAGAGGTTTGGCCAGGGGTAAGGCAATTTTTTGAGCTAGAAGTTACATTTTCCTACTCATATCATTATGGGATACTTGTTTGGCTAAGTGCACACATATTTATTTCATTAACTTTTGGATTTTCCGGGCTTGAGATGTGAAAAATTTCTTTGGTAGGGTGTTCAGAAGAGGTGTGATGACATTTACTAGAGGTGGAGGGGGGGTCGGGTTGATGTGCGACCAAGGGGGTTTATTCAATGATTGGGTTTGGTTGAAGAGGAGAGGGGGGTCATGATAAAATTCATAATCAATGGTTATCTGCACAGGGTTTTGAGGCTTAGTGCCCCACTTGTGATTTTTAACTAGGGATGCATCAAGATCATCATGGTTGGGGGGTGGGGAATCCTCGATAGAATGGGAAGAATCAAAACTCTATTTTATGTTTCTTGGGAACTAATTAATATGGTATGGACCCCAAAGAATAGATTTACTTGAAGGGGAGTCGGGACGAGGCTGACCACATCTCCACTCCTACGATAATATCCCTTTCTGTGATACAAAAGGGAAACATCACCTCGATGCTATCTATGGTTGCATAGGGAACTATAATAAAATTATAGAAAATACATTTAAACTGTAGGTGATGATCATACCTGGTAAATATGTGTTGTGGAATGTGAACTCTTTTAGCTAATGTGTTGATCAACTAGCTGTACCATCAATGGAAAGCCTCTGAAATATTCTCTTGGATGTCTGCATTCTTGGAGTGTTGTAATGGAAGAAATTGAGGGGCCATAAATGAGTGTGTAGTTTCCATGTCAATTGAAAATCCTCGCAGTGGTTTCCTATAATTAAATTCTTTGGCCTCATCCTACATGTCAAGGTAGTTGACTGTAAACTCGTTGAACAAATAGGGAGCTCGTGCCATCTGATTCTCGATGACACATTGTTGGGTCATGTGAATGACCCCCAACAAACATTATTCCTTCAGACATTTACGAACGAGCTTGCAAGTTAGAATTTAGGTGGAAAATAACATTGTTGCATCATTGACTTTGAAAATTACTACATCACACTCACCCCTTCTGGTTCCATTCTGGGAGTACGCCTCCTCTTGTGGTACATCCTTTTCTTTGAGATAGTTTTTGGGATCTTCACTGGAATTAGTCAGACCGGAAATGCGATTAATAAAATAAATATCGATCGGATATGGATGATTGATCCATAGGTGACCTCCATGCACTCTGGTTAGGAGGAAGCGAACACATGACTAAATATCTTGGGCCTGACCAAAATGCAAACATTTAAGAAGGAACATAGTGTCGGATCCCCATAGTGGTTGTGCCCATTTCTACATTATGTTCTTGGTGATGCCATCCTCCTTGGTAATAATATTTTTGTATTTTTCCACTTAGAGATTAGGGAAATGTTGAGGGTCCCGGACATTGTAATCTACATATTTGAGCACGAGATTTTTTCCAAATGGGAGTTTGTCACATATGATGGTAGCACATGATCAAGAATCAATCATTCTTTAATGACTTTGAAGTTTGGATGTGCCTTAGGTTTGCTGGAATAATCCATGCTGGGAGATATGGAAGGGGCAGAAGAAGTGAGGGCCTGGTTTGTAGTGGTGGTGGTGAAAGTTATGTAGCAGGGCGAAGTAGAGGAAGCGATATAGGTGAAAGGAGCATGGATAGAAGGTAGTTATTTCTTGAGAATTCCTGAATGGAAAACTGGCTAGTTACACATGGGTTTGCATGTCTTGATGGGAATGCCACTTGGAGTTTGGGAGTTTATAATTAGTATGTCGCTCTTAAATTTGGTAGATCTTGTACTAAGAACGATAATTATGCAGAGATTCACACTACCTACAACTTTTAATCAGAAAGGAGGGGAAACCATCCCTTTTCCAATGGGGTTAATGGATTGCCAGTTTCTAAATGAGTTGTAATGAGAAAATGGTGTCTCAAGCACTACGATTTTCCTTATAGTGCCACCACCAGATTGGAAAAATTATAACGATATAGATTACAAGACTCACACGTAGTTTTACACGCTAGGGGTGTAGCGTATGAATCAATGCACCTTGTAGGGAGTCCATTATATATTAGAGAAGTGAGGCACCTAGTGGGTCACCCCACACTCACATTCAGACGTGATCGATCAATGGATGATTAGGAAGAGGGGTGACATAAAGTAGAGTGAGATTTGGTAAAATCCATTGGCTAATCAAGACATTGATAGCTGGACGGGGGGTTCCACTAGCTTAATGGGTTTAGGGATTAGTTGTGCAGGGAATATATCATCACAGGGAAATGAAGGTTGCATGTGTTTCCCAATGTAGAATTGAGGGATCGATGAAAGGGGATGATTTTTTGGGAACCGTCGGTGGGTATTCATGTATTGACCACGTGTATGATGTCATTGCTTCACAATCCACCACCTTTCATAGGGATAGGTATAGTGACAGATATTGAAATCTGGTTGAAATATTTCATGTAAGGATTCTATGAGGGCCTCCCAATCATGATACCTGTTTCTATGGGATGCCCATTAGGCGATAAGAATCCTTATTAGTGTCGAGTTGAGTGTGCAGGATCTCTGATATTCAGGAATCTGTCACAACTAGCTAATCAAGAGGTCAACTAGATCTAACCCATCATACCGATAGGATCCAAATCCTTCCAGATGTTATTCTACCAAGATGTGTGTGCACCTCCTGGTCAACAACTCATAAAGCTTATTTTTCCATCTATCTAGGGAATCTTCAGAATCTGTGTCATATAACTTGACACTCCTCCAACTTAACTCTTTGTCTACGGTTGGATTGATGTAGTCCTCCCTGTTCCTCGTGACTTTGTAAATATTATCAACTATTGATCTAAGTGTATCTTCATCGACAAGATCACTATAGTGGTCACCTTCATATGGATCTAGTGGGACGATCATGTGTGAGGTGTTAGTTTCAAATGACATCCGATGCTTCTTCAAATTAAATTCTGCATTGGTGTCAAAGGCCCAATCGATTCTTAGCAAGGCAGGGTATGGATCCGACTCATCCATGATTTTAATGAATTTTAAGTCAGCCTTCATTTTTACCCCTTCTATATTTACCTCAACCTTCTCTAGCTGGCCGATGTGGTAGATCTTATACTAGTTAGCTAATTGAAGCTAAACAGGTGACCAAACCAACTTTGTAAAATGTTCACATCGGATCCTAGATACACCATCACTCGATCAATATCATACCCACCAATCTCAACAGTCATCTTAAACTCTCGTCTAGTGCACTTCTGCTTACTGACTTGGTAGACATCCCTTTCTAGCAGCAGAGTTGTAGCAGATCTACAATGGTGGTTTCCTCTTCTTTTTCTTTCATGCAAGTAGTTAACATCTAAGTCAACTTTCTTGCAGCTTTTGGATGTCTTAGAAAACACAAACATCAATGAAAGAAGGTATTTACTTGATCTTCTATTTATGTCATGTGACTGAGGTCACACAAGGATTCTCTGCATTGCAATTCTTGTTGACATTGTTCCTAGTCTTCCTTCTCAACGTGTCACATCATATTCCATCTATGTGCTTCTTCTATAGATATTTGGGTGGTGCATTGGATTTCTTTGCGCACATGAGATTGATCCAAATACCTCTGCATTTTGTGCTATATTTATTTGCACAAACACACTTCCTCCAGTGACCTCTGTGTATTCTGTTGTACTTATTCGCGGAGGGAGATTGGGGGCCTTCCTGATCTCTCCCTCTATGAGTTGACATGAACTTTCTCCAAATTTGAAATATGCCTATGTCTTTTCCCCTCCATCGATCACTACCCAGACGTTCCCTTCTCCCTTATTCTTCTAGTTTGAATGACTCGACATGTACCATTTTACAATTACCCTTCTTTTCCTCCCACTTTTTTAGTAAGTTTGGACAATCCTCAGTTACGTGTTTGGGACTATAAGAATATGTGTAGAGAATGCATGACTTAGTGGAAAATCATGAGATGTGACTAATATCACTCTAATTGAAGCATGTGGGGGGATTTCCACCTCCTCCACCATATCCTTGTCCACGACTGCATCCATACCCACCTTGAGGCCCTCCTTGATATCCACCTCAATATCCTACCCCGCAAAAAACCACCTTTTTGTTCCTCTTGCACCTAGAATGCATCTTGGATGTTATGTTGCATCATTTGGAGGGAGAGACAATTGTTGATATTATGGCCGACAAATTTACAGAATTCACAGAAGTAGGTATGATTTTTTGTTTGATATTTTTGTAAGGTGGGGTAGTGGAGTGGCACATGGCCCCACTATCAACATATTTCACATAATTCGGAAGGACCAAGCACTCATCTCATCGATTCACTTCTGAGTGGAATGTAGTGCACCACACATGTTCGCACATGAATTTAGATTTAGCCATATCTTGTAACTGGATTGTTAGATTGTTCAGTTGTGACTGAACTTGCACCAACCCAACTGAGGTTTTTGCACCTCCAGGTGGGGCTTCCAAACGTATCGCGATCTCAACTACCTTGGTTTGAGTTGTCACCTTTTGTTGGGTGAGAGGGACTTAGATATGGGGTAGTGTTGATGTTTGAATGTGTTAATAATGAAATGGAAACCTCACGAGGATATTAATCCCATTGTGTTTTTATAGAGGTGGTACTCCTCTGTAAATTATTCAAAAGATTTTCTTTGATATATATATATATATATATATATATATATATATATATATATATAGGATTTTAGGTATTTCTGATCACATTCAAAATAGAAAGGAAAAATGGTCCAATGTACAAGAGAAATTTGAAAGAGTATTACTTATCAAGATCAAAAATAATAATTTGATAAGTCAACTTAAAATATCTTATACTCAAAACTCAGAGTTACAAGACATAATTGAAATTAACTCTAAAATATTTCTCTAGAATTTCTTAAAAACGATATAAGTCTTTTACAATATTTGAAAATCAAAGGTGTCATACATGAATGGATTGGGTTTGGAGATCCTATGGATGATTAAATACATATGAGAAATATGAAGAAGAATATGTAGAATTGGAACATGGCATGAGCAAGAAATATGGACAGAAGACAAAGGGAAGTTATCATAATTCGGTTATACTATTCTAACGAAAGAATAAATACAATTGGATGAATTATGAAAAGGAAGGAAAAAATGTGATCAGTATAGACTTACTATGATGAAATATTTCTCTTTACTTTGGTGTTGTTGGTGTCCTTTTATCCTCCTTGCTAACGGTTTCTGGACCGGTACTAACTTCCACTTCTTGATTTTCCTCAATAATCTTGATTAGAGATTTTTTAAACCATTCTTCTATGTAATCCTTCATTGGAGCCATGTTTATGTCATGTTTAATTTTAATATCAAATAACTCGCCTTCCAAATATCTTAAGTCATGTGAAATATTGTGAATTGACTCTTCAATATCTTGATTTTTTTTTGTATAATCTACTAGTGAGTTTTCAATTTCTCTTTCATCATATTCAATTATACTATTGAAATTTTTAGCTGAAATGATTTTCAATACGTCCACGTGTTCTTCAAATAGTTTCCTCGTCGTAAATATAGAATTCATAATTAATCTTGAGTCTTGTACTTCTCCAATGTTTCATTCCAAGTCTATCTCGGTGAGTTTTCTGAATAATATTGCCTTTTTATTTACAATTTCATTGCAATTATCCAATATTCTTCAAATTACTGATCTTTTTTATCCAACATGATTTCAACTGCTTCATTTTGGTAGGAGAGGGCAATTCTTCTTCCCTTCTTTTGAGCTCGGTCATGCTGGAAACTTTGACTGCAAACTTTATAATGACATCTTTCTACAATCCTTCCTCATTTTTATAATATTCTTGAAGGAATTATTTGTAAGAATTTAATTGAGATCTGAAAGAAACAATATTACATGATACATCCCATGCCTCGATGATAAGTGAAATTCTTCTTTTTATGTTTTCCTCATAAAAGAATTTGTTACCCATTGACAAACTTGACGATCCCTTCAACTTCAAATCAGGTGTTCTGGGCTTCGCAATGGATAATGGACTTGCACGAATAAGGGGAGGCATCAAGGTGGATTCCAATTCTCTGAATTTTTCTTTTAATTTGGCATTTTGTGCTTCCAAGTCATCAATTGAAACATCCAAGGCATCATTGGTTACCTTGTGTATTTTAGAAATTTGAGATGCAGACAACTTACTAAGATCATATTCAAAATGATATTTTCCTTTTTATTTCTCAGATTTTTTCCTTCAAATACTAACTTTTTGGAATTTTTGTCAAATAGTGCATTTTGTATAATAAATGATTCTTCTCTAAAAAATCTTCTTCTTGTGTGGCGATTTCAACTGCAATTTGTTGGGTTTTTTGTAACCTATGTTCTTCATTAGGGAAATGTATATTTTCAATATCAACTTCAAGATCCATATCCTCAAGAGATAAGTAATTTGTATCATTTTCAGATACATGTTTCTCTGCTTCTTCTTGCGGGGGAATCTTTCTCTTCTTTCTTGAATTTTGTTGGGATTTTCCATTTTTCCTGTACGAGGATTTTTATCACCTCCTCCACTTGAATTGTTTCTTGAAACCTTTTTCTCTTGAGCTGTTATTTGAACATTGTATTTGGGTAGGCTATTGTTTTGTGAAACTACTCGAGATTGAGCACCTTTTTCATTTGGACCCTTCCTTTTTTCTTATGTTGATCTGTAGTGCTTATTATAGTTTCATTATCATCAATAGGTTGCACTGAAGTATCTTGAGTATTACCCTCTTCTTATTTGAATATAATTGTTTGGGTAAACACATTAATGAATCCTACTGACTGCATGTGGTCCACAAAAATATGACTTGGGTCAAACCCTTTGGTTTTTTCTGCATATTTCAAATTCAAATGATCGAAATGGGTTGAAAATTCATCAATTTTGGTTGTGTTTCTTAATATAATTTCTCCGATTTTCCACGAAAATGGGATAAATTTCCTTTTTCTCTTCTCATTAAAAAAGTGAAGCCAAAATCCATATTTCCTAGCAACTTCGGTGATAATTTTTTTATCTAAAATGTAGTAAGGAAGAAAATCAAGACTTTCTCAAGAGCAAAAGATTCTAATGAAATTATAACTTTCCCTCTTCTCCAAGGTACCATTATTATTTAGAAAAATTGATGCCTCTAATGACAAACTGGATGTTGTATCTCCAAAGAGAAGTTTCTTGAAAACTGTAACAATTTCATTAGTGATTTATAAATTAAATAAAGGTCTTTTGTTTCCAAGAGCTTGGTAATAGATAGTTACAGGGTTTATTTTATAGTCTACACTGGTGCCAATTGTTAATCCCTTGAAAATATGGCAATACATAATAGCAAATATGAAATATGAAGCCATGAATAATTTATTTTCTTTCTTAAAATTTGAAAGCTGGGAAGCAATTTCGATAGAAATAAGCTTTCCCCGGTTGAAGATGGATTTTTCATGAACTATAAAATGCAAAATGTACAAATCCAACTAAGAGATGGTTTACGTATTTTCTTAACCAGTGACTCTAGTGAATATCCATGAAATTTATCGATAAGGGTTTTTCAAGGAATTAACCTGAATCCTTGTTATGTCAATAGGCATTGTTGTAGGGTATTCAATATATTCTTGCAGAAGGTCGAGTACATTATTTGTTTTCTTGAGAAAATCCCTCGCTTCTTCTCCTTTAAAGGTAAGATTCAGCTATGGTAACTTCAACATCTTCCTGAAAATGATTGGTCCTAATGAAATAGAAGATTCTCCCTAGAGTTCAATGGCTCTTCGGTTCGAAATATACTTATCAACACACCAGGTGACAACTTCTTTACAATCAAACACTTCAAGTACACATCCAACAAGAGATATTCATGATGTATATACTACATTTTCATTTATTTTAAGTAGAGGCAATGTAGAGTACTACCAGTAGGATCTCGACCACAGGAAATTCTTATTTTCCCATCCAAAAATGTTCAATGTATCCCCACACAACTGTTTCCTTCCTACAACAATGAAGTTGGTGGATTGTTTTTGAAATTACTTAGAATTTATTCGTAGAAATGAGGCCCCTTTCTAGATAATAGTGACTTAATATTTTACCAATGAAGAACTTAATGAAAATTGAATGAAAATCTCTCGAGATTTCTTCCATTAATAACGACCTTTTCATAATTTGCAAGGAAATTGTCTTCCATAGTGCCAACAATTAATATATCTTGAGAAAAGTACCAAGATGAAAATCATGTTACGACAGGAGTGAATATGAAAGAAAATTTGAAGTGAACCCGTGAACCTGTTATGAAGAAAAAGAAAATTCCCAAGTGTTGTGTGGGAAGGAAAATAAGGTCAGATAATGATTAAGTATCATTGTCAGTGGGGCTTGTAGGGTAAATGGATATGAAATACTCGAGGACCCTCAAACCCGCAGTGATGTGATAAAATTAAATAAGTATGGTGACGAAAAATACAAGGCATACTTTAAAAATAATAAAAACAATAAATTTTTCTAAGTATGGAGAAGTAATAGGGAAAATAAAATTTAGGGGTCATGAGGTAGAAACTGTGCAATGAACCATTCTCTATGCTGCATGTCCTAGATCTGGAATGTCAGCCTATCCAAAAATATTTTTAACCACTCGTCATAGTCCCCTACGATCTCTCATTCTTTCTACTTGATTTCCTAGATATTTGTAGTGCATTGGGACTCTGACTTCGACTTTTGAAATTCTCGAAGCAAATCCTATTTGATATTAGGAAAGGACCTCGCCTATCCTATTGGATTAGTAGCCTTATATTTCATGTACCATGTTAGGACATGATCCCTAAATGTAGTCTCCAGTTGCATTATCTTAGTCACCTCGTCTGTAACTCTCTTTATAGACCAGATTGCCTTACAGGTGAACTAATGTTATTTGACATCATATTTTCTCATTCCATGGAACACGAGTAATATCAGAGTACTATATTGATTGGCCATCTTGGGACCAAGGTTAGTTCCACTCTTCTGACTATTATTGTTTGGATCCTTCCACACCACTATTGCTTGGGGTAAAGTATTATCGACTTCACCTTCTCCTTCACTCGTGTCGTCACTTATTTCCTCTTCTTTTCTTTCTTCAAATTCAACCTCTTCACTATATGTTGTATGTTTTTCTCGATAAAAAATGCACAAGGGGGGTAGAACAAAGCGGGGGTAATACCATCTTCTTCTGAAATTTATTGTGAGGGGACCCAAAGATCCATATAGTTGCAGTCGTGCAAGACCATCCAACATTATCGTGTCCCCCACCATTAGGGGAGCCTCCATACTCCTTCACGTTTAGCACATTCACATATTGCACCTTTGATCCGAAAATATCTTTTACACGACTATGGTTGAGTTATTAAGCATGTTTTAATTAACCAATTAGGAAGCTTAAAGAAAGAGGAAGAAAATATGATAAGATACTACAACCATGTAAACATGTACAGAACTGAAATGAAGCATAAAACAAAAAAAAACCATAACACCAATGTGATAACGGATTTCATCAATCTCGCCTACGTCTTCGGGCCTTTGTCTCAGTGGGTGAGGCTTTCTTATTTATGTTCAAATCTTAATAAGTACATCACAAAAAATCCAAAAGGTTACATAATTGATATGTTCTTGTTCTACAAGATCTTAAGAACCCAATAGAAGAAACAACACTCAAATCGGATGACCGAAGCTCCCAGAAATGGCCCGCAAAGGTGCGATCCTCAACAACTTCCATGCTTAAAAATGTCTTTGGCTTGGAAAATGTTCAACATAAACCTGCTCTGAATATCCTCTCATGGCCTTGAGAGGGCCTATTTTATATATATCTGAAGTCAGTAACCATCTCCCAACTTCCTCCCAAGATATGGCCTCAAAAAGGGCCAAATATCCCCCCAAAAGAGCCAAAAAACTCCAAAATTGTTCCAAAAATCACTACAAAATCACTCTTCCAAAGTTAAAAAAACCACTTTATAAATATTGTTGGGCTAAGACAACTCCGGCTTGGGTGCGCGCCCATAAAAAAAATAATATGGAGGCATGTGGCCAAGCACCAACCCCCTAAGGGTTGCACGCTGGTCCATTCTACCCAAACACCTGGTCTTATGGGCTTCATTATAGGACCGAGTCTCGAATCCTTCACGCTAGCATGGATGAGGTCGGGTCATGTGGAGAGTTACCAATGGGACCAAAGCTAGGGCTAATCTATACACTTGCGCATGCGAAACTGAAAGAATAGACTGTGGTCATGTCAGAACGAACGTATGAGTGTATACATATCAGGGGTTGGGGTTGGGACCCAACCCTTTGTTTTTGCCAACACACATATATTAAACTTTAAATACAAAATATGCCATATGGTTTATAAGAACCACCCACAGGCGGGCTGGCTAGCCTAGCCCTACCAAGGCGTAGCCCGGACATAGGTCCAATGTTCAAACCTCATGGACTCTAAACAAATTTTGTCAAGAAATCCAATTGCCAATACCTGGGTGCCACGTGGTAGCCCATGTCTGGGCCACATGGCACCATGCCATTTGCCAAAAACTATTCCACTTGTCAGCATGCGATTGGACCAGATCTATCACATGTCTACCCTGTCAGGGACGTACCCTGCCATGTTTCACCGTATGGGTGTGCCACATGTCATCGTACGGATGTGCTACATCAATTGTATGGGCATGCCACGTCTCATCATTGCATTGGTGACACATGTCACCTCACGGTTGGTCCACTGGTCTTGTCCACGTCGACATCCATACGCCTAGTAAACCTATCAATTGTTCCTGCCACATCAGTTGTATGGTAGTATGACATGTACAGTCATCTACCACATGGAACTGTACGGATTGTACAATCAACATTTTTTTGCATGTTTGGAAAACCGAACAGATCACCATAACTTGAGCATATGATGTCTTTTTGAGCCCGTTCAAGTTGCGATGGGTTCCTATCAATGAGGCCTATGCACACGTTTGTTTTGAAGCCATTATGAGAACCTTGATTTTTAGGCCTTTCTAAGCCCCATCAAGCTCCTGAATCTAATTCTGAATCACACCTCCCCACTAAGGACTTTTTGGTCCCCAAAAGGTTACTGACCAGTCGTCAAGCTTGGGATAGGCCACCTGACTTGTTCCCTGTCTTTGAACTCTATCCTATGCACCTGTCTCATCAAGATCAATTGCAACACAATCATGACAACTGACAGCATATTGTTAGCCATTTGAACCTTGTCACACCTTACTGAATCCACTATCAACCATGTAGACAACATTACTAATGATAGCATAAAAAACATGACTGCAAATGAGCTGATGTGTTTGTAATATTTGCATGACATAAGCTTATCTTGAAGCAAACTGTGGTTGATTTTTCATTCTACAATCATCTCCTGTTCTTTCTTAAGATCGATTACTTGATTTGAAACAATTATAGGTTTGTTTCTTTCTTGAACTTCCTTCTTTAATTGTTCCATAGTTTGAAGATTTTTATTTTCCTTTACATGATGAGCATGAACCACATAATCTTGACCTTCTTTGGTTAATTAATATTGATTCTTTGTCATGTAGAATATTGCTTTATGATCATATAAGTATGGACCACCTAAGACCATTCCACATTCACTTAGTGGCACTTCATCACATGTTACTTCGTCCACATACTTAGATGAAATTGCAAATTTTAATGTGCACTTCTTGGTTATGTGCATTTGATGATTTTTTCTTATCCATTTAAGTGTGTAAGGCTTATGATGTATTTGTGTTTTTAATCCCAATTTCTTAACCAATTCCTCTGAAATTATATTATATTGAGATCCACTATAGATTAATGTATCAACCTTAGTGTGTCTCATGATGACCCTTATATGAAACAAGTTACTTATACAATCAATTCCTTCACCAATTTTACCTGTCATACAAACCAGGGAGACTTTAGATTCATCACCTGAATTTGATCCCAAGTCTGTGGGTCATGTTGTCATTGCAACTGTTTTCCCCCCTTTCTTTTCCTTGAACCACTTCGGTCTCTTCTTGGGATGCAATTGCCAACAATGGTCCTCATCATGCCCCTCTTTCTTGCAATGCTTGCAAGAGGGTCTCTTGACTTCTTTCCATGCCACTTCCTTTTGTCTTCTTTCCTTGAAGACGATTCCCCTGATACACCAACACCTGTTTTCCCTGCTTTTATGTATGTTTATTGAGCAGAAACCTCATCAAGATTAGTAGGTCCAAACATGAATACAATATTTTGAATATGTGCAGGTAAACCTCCTATATACTTCATAATATTTTCTTGGGTATGTAAAGGAATATCTAACATCAATGCCATTTTGTGAAAGCCATCTGTGTATTCTTGCATTGTTTTTCCTTTTATTAGTTTTAAATATTTTCATTCAATTAATGCTTTTTCTTTATAACCCAAAGGATATAATTGCTTCCTAAGTGCAAAAATAAAACTTTTATGGAAATACATTACCCACTTGTTGCATGCCATTTTGCAACTTTCTTTGCCACTAGATGAGTGATGTGCCTACAAGTCTCAATGATGCCAACTTGATCTGAGTTGCCTCATCCTTGATCTGTTGCACACTTCAATAAACCTCCATATGTTTGACCAAATTGTCAAGTCTCTATGCATTTACTTCACCATCATATATGGGTAATTTGAATTTAACATCAAGTTTTAATAAAGACATTTCATTCTTATGTTTATGAACATGTTTCTTTGCATTGGATTTAGAACTTGAACTTGAAGAAGAAGGAGGTGATGATGGAGGTGAAGGAAGAATTTGAGGAGGATCCTCTCCTTCGTCACTTTTTCCCTTTGAATATTCACCCAGATTTGGTCTTTTTCGTTCCAAGTAATCCACGTACAAAACCTTCATCATCTCCGACATAGCAAAGAAAGTTTTTCGAAACTCTTTCTCATCCTGAGAAAGTCCCTCTTCCGACGCCATCTTCTCGCTTTGAGAATTTCTCTTTCTCAATCCAATCAATGTATTCTCTTCAAAAATCTCTCCTTCACCATGAATTAGGTTTTCCCTGGTTAACATGCAAAACTCAAATCCAAACGTCAACTAGCTCTGATACCATTTGATACGAAAAGATCTTTTACACGACTATGGTTGAGTTATTAAGCATGTTTTAATTAACCAATTAGGAAGCTTAAATAAAGAGGAAGAAAATATGAGAAGATATCACAGCCGTGTAAACATGTACAAAACTGAAATGAAGCATAAAACAACAACAAAACATAACACCAATGTGATAACAGAGTTTGACAATCTCGCCTACATCTCCGGGCCTTTGTCTTAGTGGGTGAGGCTTTATTATTTTTGTTCAAAGCTCAATAAGTACATCAAAGTAGTTCCAAAAGGTTACATAACTGATTTGGTATTATTCTACCCACTCTTAAGAACCCAATAGAATAAACGACCCTCAAATCGGATGACCGAAGCTCCCAGAAATGGCCCGCAAAGGTGCGCTCCTCAACAACTTCCCTGCATAAAAATGGCTTTGGCTTGGAAAATGTTCAACATAAACCTACTCTGAATCTCCTCCCATGGCCTCAAGAAGGCATGTCTTATATAGATCTGAATTTGGTAACCATCTCCCAACTTCCTCCCTAGATTTGGCCTAAAAAAGGGCCCAATATCCCCTAAAAAGTGCCAAAAATCTCCAAAATTGTTCCAAAAATCACTGAAAAATCGTTGTTCCAAAGTTAAAAAACCACTTTATAACTATTATTTGGATAATACCCCTCTTTCATGGGTGTACGCCCCTAAACACAGTCATATGGAGGCATGTGGCCAAGCGTCATCCCCCCTGGGGGATGCGTGATGGCCCCTTCTACGCAAACACCTGGTCTTATGGGCTTCATTATAGGACCGAGTCCCTAACCCTGAGTGCTAGCATGGATGAGGCTAGGTCATATGGAGAGTTACCAAGGGGACCATAGCTTGGGATAATCCATACACCTGCGCATGCAAAACTAAAAGAATAGATTGTGGTCATGTCGGAACAGACGTATGAGTGTATACATGTCGAGGGATGGGGCTAGGCCATAACCCTTTGTTTCCGCCAATGCGCATATATTAAACTTTAAATACAAACTATGCCATATGGTTTACAAGAACCACCCACGGGTAGCCTAGCTATCCCAACCTTGCCAAGGCGTATCCCGGACAGAGGTCCAGTGTTCGAACCTCGTGGACTCTAAACACATTTTGTAAAGAAAACCAACTACCAATACCTGGGTACCATGTGGTAGCCCATGTCTGGGCCATGTGGCACCACACTATTTTCCAAAAACTCTGCCACTTGTCATCACGCGATTGGACCAACTCTATCACTTGTCTACCCTATCAGTGTGGTACCCTGCCATGTGTTGTCGTACATATGTGCCACGTCAGTTGTATGGGTGTGCCACATGTCACCCTTGCAGTGGTGACACATGTCACTTCTCAGTTGGTCCACCTGTCCTTTCTACATCATCTTTTGTACGCCCATTCAGGCTGCCATGTCATTTGTATGACCTATACAGTCAGTTGCCATGTGGCACTATACAGACTGTACAATCAACATTTTTTTGCCTATTTGGAAAAACGAATAGATCATCATAACTAGAGAATACAATGTCTGTTTGAGCCCGTTCAAGTTTTGTTGGGTTCATATCAACGAGACCTACGCACACATCCATTTTGAATACATTCCGAGAACTTTGTTTTTTAGGCCTTTGAGCCCCATCAAGCTCTTGGATCTGATTTTGGATGAACCTTCTCCTTGGATTTGAATGCGTACCACCATTGTATGCTCCTGCCTCCAAGATGATTCATGCACTATCACCACATGATTCATATCCCGCCCCAATTCTTGCACTACCACCATGCGCATAGTGAGTTTCTTTGCTCATCACGTGACTTCTCCACACACCACTCATTGGGCTGCTCAACATACCGCCACTAAATCGAGAGCCAAAATCTTGTTGGATTGGTGCCCCATTGTACTTCTCTTCAAATTCTCTTTGTCTCAACACATAACTACGTAACTCTTCCTCTTTTGAGTCCACATGTGCACTCTGCCTCTTCTCAAGGTTGCGACATACCACAACAACCAAAGGGTACGGGCTTCATCACCTAGGCCCTCACTACCACTATTGTCACTATTGGTATCTTCAATTAAAAGCCTCTTCACAGGCCTATATTCACTTGTGCTCCACTCTGAAACACCATCCTCTCCCACACCATTGCCTGGTGTGAGCTTCCTCTTCATTTTAGGCCTGACACCTTATTGTGCACCCTCAAATAACTCTCCTCGATTCTTCCACTCAAATCTCTCCATCAACTTAGCTCTTATAGAATATCTTTCGACTCTTTTTATCCTCTACTCTTTTGGGTCCATTCCAGTCCTCACCTCATCTCAACAACTTCTTGAATCCTCCTCACTGGATCCATACTATGGCTCTTTTTCCCCCACTGTTTCCACAACCCCCCCCCAGTGATGGGGGTTTACTCAATCATCCTATCACGCTCCATGCACATCATTATTTTTTCTATGAAAAACATATTTATCCAAAGGGGGATCTCTTCTAACATATGCTTTCTGGGACCTTCTTCAAACTTTATTTCAACCTCACTGAAAGAATCACTATATTCTATAAAAAACTCAATAATATATCTTTCCTTTACCCGGTAAAACCATAAATCAATGTCCCAAGCCCACTTATTATCCAAGGAATTTAAATTATCAAGGTTGGCTTGATCCCATACTATCGGCTCCAATGGTAACACATCCAAATTAATTTATGCTTATCTTTTTAACCATTCATGCAACAAACATGGAAAATCTGCGAAAAAGAGTTCATGTAGATCAGAGTAAAGATATCTATCTTTTCATTCTTTCACGTTCACTCACAATCCTTTCATCTCTCATAGGGAAAATGCATCCTCTTTCACTTCTATCTAGTCTTGAATATCCTCTTTAGACAGACACCACCACATTTATCTTTTCCTCCATCAATCTAAAAAAGACTTCAAGTCCTGATAACAAAACCATTTGTTGGGGCTAAGATATGCAGTGTTGTTTCTTCAGTGCACGCGTGCGCATGCACTGACATCCGTAACACTGGGTAGTTTAAGACCCAGGGTTCATCCAAAGTGTGTCCAACAAAAACACATAAGAATTGGCATATCAATCATTGACCGAGGCCGAGGAAGGTCTCACCCAATATGCAAAGAGGATCACATAGACCATAAGGTCTTGTATCAGGTATGGAGGATTAGACATAACTAACATAACTACAAATGGCATTCATGTAACTCATATATGATAATCTAACAAGGACTAAGAATTAAAACAATACATGCACAAGTGTTACTCTCAAAAATACATAATAGATAGGAACTGTCATATCTTTATTATTGAATGTATTCCATCATATTAGAGATATACAATGTGTTGAATAACCAAGTTGCACAACATAAGACTTAATCTCATTACTATAAAAACAATGGGAATACAATAGAATGCACTGTGTGCTAAATGTTAAGACTTAGACATATACAAGACACATGAGACTTCTCCATACAACACAATATTTCCATAGGTTAACTCAGAGCTCTGGTACCGATGCCTTTCTGAATTAACCAACCTCTTTTTTGAGCTGAGAGCTCTCTTTTCTATCCTCCTCTATTGGGGGGCACTGTCCTTCACTATCCTTCATTGTTCTGCTCCACTTGATTGTCTGATCTAACAGCCTCACATGCTTTTGGTACCTATCAAGGCTCCAAGTAGGTTCTCTATATCAGGGGAAATATTAACTACCTTGGCCAACTCATCTTCTGGTTTCCCCACGTCTTCATCTGTTGCTGAAAGTAATCATTTCGAGAGATATCCTGGTGATTCATTTCTTACTTTCGGAGGGATTCTTCTTGATATCTGGTGCAAATGACAAAACTCGGGCCGACACGCTCAACTAACAAAACTTAGACCGACTCACCCTTGACCGTGTTTAGACTTGGCACACTTCTTAACAAAACCCGGTCTGATGCATGCACTATGGAATTATTTTGTGCATCTCCTTAGGCACTCATAAAACTACCAGATGAGAACGCACAAGTTTCATTTGTGGGCGCATGCAAAAATGGACCCAAAACTTTGGGTGCCAACATCTTGCTCTCTTGTTGTCTTATTCATTCATAATAAAATGTTACATGTCTAACCTTGGTCCACACCTAAGACACAATCGAACATGAGATTATAACCATGTAGCCAATTCGGCTTACATCTAAATAACCAACAACCTCTAAAAAGTTTTGATCTAAAGATTAACTAAAGATTATTGTTAAAGATTATATTTTACAACATTACACCATGCCTTATTTATAGGCTTTACAGTAGGAAAAAACCTAAAGAAAGGCACCCAAAAATGGTTACATATCCATGCATATCATTGGCTACAAATCTTGTGAATATAGGGATTTTGTTAGTGCCAACTACCAAGTCACATTACCAGTTGAACCCTAGCCGACCTTCATTCGGTTTTCAGTCGGTTGCCACATGACCACATGTCTACCTCTTGTTGGTCGACCTCTTTGACTTGATGTCGAGCATCTCAACTTTGAATTTACATGGTCAATCCACCTCGACCTTTGACTTTCTCTACCATTCGATCCACCTCGATTTGAATTTCACTGAAAAATAATATAACAATCGAACAAAAATATGGGTGTATTTTTTTAAACTAAAATATGAAGTGTTTAATGAATTTTAAAATTTCAAAGCCTTGGTAGAAAAAGAGTCAGGTTGTCACATTACCTCTCTTAGGTTTGATAATGGTGACAAATTATATTCCAAAGAATTCAATAACGTTTTTTCTAAACATGGGATCAAAAGATAGTTCACAACACCTTACACTCCATCACAGAATGGAGTGGCTAAAAGGTGGAACCGCAGTATCATAGAGATGGTTGGGTGTATGTTGTAGAATAGGTGTGTTTCAAACAGGTTTTGGGCAAAGGCAATATTCACGACAATATGCTTGTTGAATAGATCTCCAACTATAGTGGTGAAGTAGAATAATCTAGAGGAAGCATGGTCTGGAAGAAAGCCCAAAGTCAACCATCTTAAAGTATTTGTTTCTACTGCATAAACTTGGATTCCAGATTTTTAGAAACATAACCCATTAAGGTTATGGTATTTTGCATTATTCCTTTGAAAAGGAATATGAAAAATCACAAGTTAATAAGAACTATCATTGAGAGTCCAAGAAACCTCTTAAAAGATGAATCCAAAAGTTATTAGTCATATATTTATTTATATGTGTATCATATTAATAAAAGGATATATCACATCCATTTCCATATTGATGTATTCTAACAGTGGTATGAAAGCACCTATACCTATATTTCTTAAGGCCTGAATTAAGCTATGGTAGTCGTCCATAGCGTCTTGGTTTAACTCCATGATTCTCTCACGTGCAAAAATGTCTCTTTTCCTGCAAGTCTATCATGTGTGCACATTTTGGTGTTAGATCTGAGAATTTTTAATTATTCACCGAGTGAACATTTCAGAGCAAGTATTTTATGCGCGGTTCTTCCTGCTTGGGGAATTTTCGACTGTTACAACCAAGGATGCAATAAAGGTCTCTTTGATTATGTTCTATGGCACTTACTCCAAACACTACCTTTCTATTATCGTTGTGCCATGGTATAACCTATGTGCCCATAGCACTACCTTTCTATTATCGTTGTGCCATGGTATAACCTATCTCTACGCCTTTGGACTATCCTTTAATTGCTCAATATGATTTACTTCACGTATTCCCCTATCTTCCAAGGGATTTGAACTTTATTAAATGTTTAGTGGATACCCTTGGGTTCGATGCTCGAGGTGTCTCTCCTTGGAATTTTGTATGGTTTCACGTCTCTTTCTAGTGTTGGCCTGCTATTGGTCCCTATTTAGTAGTCTCCACATAGAATTCGACTTATTAAGAGTTTGAAATCTCGAAGAAGCCTCAACCTCCACAACAAACTATATAGGTATAGTTTGATGCA
This sequence comes from Picea engelmannii, assembly GCA_009831015.1. Classification (NCBI taxonomy): domain Eukaryota; kingdom Viridiplantae; phylum Streptophyta; class Pinopsida; order Pinales; family Pinaceae; genus Picea; species Picea engelmannii. The sequence continues at coordinate 1,012,916 of ML777123.1, forward strand.
GGTTTTGGTGTTATATTTACTAACTTTTTGCACACAATTCGGTGGTCTATAACATAGTATCTTTCCATAGTTGGGTGGACTTTAATCAACCCTATGTTGCATATTTTCTATAACAATGTATTTTTGCTCATAATATGATTCACTATGAAAATATTATTGTACAATATGTTAGCTACCACACATAGATAGATGATACAACACTATCAATCCATGAAACTATGAGTAATTTCTAAGTAGAAACATTAAAATTGTTAGATCATTGGTATACAAAAGCCAACATGGGAATGAATGTGATATTTTCCATGTCACAATCATTAAAGTTTTAAAATCAAACTACACTTTCGGTGATGAAGATCATAAAGACTGACAAACTCAAAGCATTAATGGCACATTCAATCCCGAAGATCAATTCAACTCTCCATTGTACTTTTTTTAAATCAATACTTGTACTTTTTTTTAATCAAGTTGAATTACATTGTAAACGGGGGGATTTTTGGTAGAAGTCGACACTCTCCATTTGACGAGTTTGAATTCTTGAGTCTGATTGTTAATGGGTGGAGTTGCAAGAAACTCTTTGAGTTAAGTCAATCTTTAAATGGCTCGAATTAATGAATTATTAGAGTTACTGAATACTCTAATACACTCTACTATTGACAATACAGTCACAATTGACAAAGAAACTCTCACTAATGTTTTAACATGTTTACAAGATTTGTAGGAGAAAATCAAATTTCTCCAGCTTGAATCACGACTCCAACAAGATGAAATACAACAAAAGGATCATCATTATGAACTAGTCCTCATTCAGAAATTAATATATATATATATATATATATATATATATATATATATATATATATATATATATATATATATATATATATATATATATATATATATATATANAAATATATATATATATATATATATATATATATATATATATATATATATATATATATATATATATATATATATATATATATATATATATATATTTAAGAATAATTCCTATCAACAACGAGCACGTGATCAAATAATTAACACCACTTCAGAAAGTGATTAAAATGAAGATGAAGTTTTTCATAAACAAGTTATGCTTGCACTTTCCAAGCCCATCATCAGACGTTGGGAAGAAATCATCAACAACAAGCACATAACAGGTCTTGGATACAAAATGGAAGTGACCTTTCACATTCCAGATTATTCCAAACCAATCTTGTTCTAGAGTGTTGGATTCCTTCAAGAAAATTCATTTTCACCTGCTCTAGTACAAGATGAGATTCCTAAATGCCAACATTTTCAACGAGTTGTCCACATGGAGGATCAATGTTTTGATCTTCATCCTTGTGAGCATTGTCGAAATCATAATCATACTTTAGGCAGATTATCCAAACGTAAGAAACCTGCAAGAGTAAATAATCGTTGTGGGGGGATCACTTCTTGGAAATGGTCATCAACAACAAACAAGATATATTGATCATACCAAAGAATTCATTCTCGAGTATTGACACATATTGTAGTGTAAATATTTTCATCTTCTCACCTTGAATCTGGTAGGGGGGAATGATATCAGTGATTGACAGTTGGGCTTCAAGTTTCAAATTCCTATCAATTGAGTAGAAACAAACGAGCCATATTGAGAGCCATATTCCATCAACAAGATTTGGTTTACGATCTTCCTTAAACTACCATTTAGTAGAAGACTTACAATTTCTTCTAAACAATAGTTTGTGGTCATATTTAAACCAACATTTGAGATAACTCCCAATTAGAAAAAGACACCAACTTCTAGCTAAATTAGGAAATGTTCTAAGAACCAATGATCCTTAGAGCCAAGTTCCAGTGTTTGTGGTATTCCTTAAACCGTCATTTGCCTAATGGTTAATAACATGTGTTTCCGCCTAAGAGGTCACAAGTTCAAATCCAAAGGGGGTAGGGTATGTATACCTCTGTATACTTTAGAAGTCAAATCGTTGCGTGGAGGGGGTCCCTTGTCCCACAAACAAGGGGGTCTCATACACCAATTTGGTGTCTGTCTTGGTCGTGACCTTAAAATTAGATTATTATTATTATTATTAGGAGACATCAACTTATTCTATCCATTTAGTTTATGGTCATCCCAAATCCACCATATTTAGAGAACACATTCAGCCATTGGCAGTTGTCCACTTCCATATTTTAGATCTATACTTGGACTCACATACACCCCTTTAGTTTAAGGGGGGAATGTTGTAAACCTAATTTGTTAGGGTTATGGTATTTTGTATTATTCACTTGAGAAGGAATATGAAAAGTCACAAGTGAATATGAATTGTCATCGAGAGTTCAAGAGACCTCTTGGAAGATGAATCCAAAGGTAATTGATCATGTATTTATATGTGTATCATATTAATAAAAGATATATCAAAGTAATATCCATACTGGTGTATTCTAACACATATGAAAATAGAACCATGTTTGTTGTGGAGCCCAATTATCTTCTTGATTCAGAGGTGTTCTTTATGTTGCATTTGGATCACAGTCCCTAATGGGGGTTTGTGTTATATTATTTGCATGATTTTCCCCATGTGTTATTGCATTGTGTTGGGTGCAGTAGGGGGGTCATAGGGGGTAGAGTCCCCAAGGAAAAAAATCCAGGCATCTGTTTTGAGAATTTTTGGCACATGGTTTTATGTCCCATGGTTTTCTAATTATGGTTAAGGAATTAAGGTTGTAATCTAATCCAGGTCAATGTATTAAGGTTTTTTTGGATGCCATAAGATCCTATATATCATATTTTAATGTGAGAGAGGATATGTTGAGAGAGTGAAGAGAAGGTTGCAATGGAAGCATTATAGGTGTTATTCCTTCATTTTGTTGGAAACATAGTTAACAACTTAATGAGAATTGTGACCTCAAAATGAGAACTCTAGCCCAAAAAACTCATATTGTTTGGTCAAAAACACAAACATCAACCCCCAAATCAAAAAGTGGTGCTACTGGTAGCACCCCTTTTTTGAAGGTGGCTAAAATTATGATTCTTTTGTCTTGACGACTAAAATCATGACGGACAAAAACCTTAAAATTGACCCTCAAATCGAAAACTGATGTTACTAGGAGTACTTGTTTCTTTTAGGTTAAAATTAGGACTTGATTACGATTGTGGCCTCAACAATTGGTGCCATCGTCGATACAAAAATATCAAAATAGACTCCTAAACCGTTGCTTGAAAATTATGTTGTTGTTGTTATTATTATTATTATTATTTTAAAAAATAAACAAATTGCAAAAAAAACTATACAGGCTAGTTTTATAAAAAAAAATAAGATAAAAACACCACTTTTCTTTAAAATAATCGTAAGCCAGTTTATTTCTTTCTTTTTTCTTTTTTAAAGTTAAAAAATAAATTAAAACTAAGAAAAAATGGAAATTAAAAAAATGTAAAAAAACCAATTAAAAAAATGCCAAACAATTAAAAAAAATCAAAATCAAACTTTATATATATATATATATATATATATATATATATATATATATATATATATATATACACACACACACTAAAAAAACCAAATGAAAAAATTAAAAAAACAAAACTATATGATGATGATGATGGTTAACGTCCATTGAGACCAAAATTGGTCTATTGGACCATAAGAGAAGTAAAAGATTACTTGGATTTCTTTAAAATGACATTTCGATGCTTGAAAGGAATTAATATAGGTGTTCCAAGATCCCCAAAGTTTTAATGACTTATAAAAAGCCAAAATAAAAATTTTAAACATATTTCAAAAAATAACATAAAAAAATTAATATAATTTGTTAATAAATGTGGGGAGGAGGGAGGGGAGGTCGTAGAAAGGAGGGAGGGGAGGCTGAGCACGATTCTGAGAATCATGCTCTCCCTCCCCTTCCTCCTTTCCATGGAGAAGTGCTCACCCTCCCCTCCCTCCTTTCGATGGCCTCCCTACCCTTAACAAACTCAAGAAATTTCACCTTCTCAAATTCTTTATGAACACTACCACTAACTACAGGAGGGTGCTACGAACCCTCATTGGGTACAGACTCCCTGCCTTCATCGCAATCAAGGTGATTTATCGGTGCCTGTGACATCCTTTGAAAATACCTCATCATACCCATGATATCGCCCACTGCAACTTGCTCTTGCTCGATAGTTTTCTCTTCTTCCTATGGAGTAGATCCCTCAAGTGTGGATGTATTTGGAGGACACATACCTCTTCCTCCCGCACCCTAACGTCTACTCATTCTTCGTCCTCTAACCATGATACTTGCATAAAACAATTTCAATTTATATTAGTAATTACATCTTTAATTAAAATTTGCATTGGAATTCGTAGCGAGTCAAGTGTCACAGAGTAGAACCCTGCTCTGATACCATATGTAACACCCCTAGATAGGCCCCTTAAAATGCCATTTTTTTTGTGTCAACTAAACTAATAGACAATAATACATTAATTACAATGACGCAATAATATAAGCACATACAAGTTATTACAATTATAATTTATATCGAACTAACTTACAAAAATATGGGATTACATAACATCACTAGCTTGTAAAACAAGGGAAATTACATCGTCTACCTATTCAACGCTTATTGATCACCAAGTAGTATAACAAGCAATTGCCCAATTATTAATGACATTTTTCAATTTCACCTCAAGCTACAATAATTAAGATTGTACTCATGTAATCTAATAAAAGAATGAAAAAATGTTATCAACATGTAATTGATTGCTAAATTTATTGATTCAACAATTCCTACATCCAATATTAATCATAAATTAAACTCATTAACAAAAAGGGAATTCATTATTTCCCATCTCATAAATTCTATTAACTTTTCTTCTTATGAACATTATTATTTCTTTTATTCTTACAACATGATCATTTAATAATTACAACTTAAACCACCATATACTATTAACAATTCCAACTTTAATCCAACAATGTCCTATAGTCATACTTTAAGTCAAGTTTCAAAATATTAAAAGACACTTTAACACAATTTTAAAGTATAGAAAATGCAATGAACCCCAAGTCTAAATTTTAATTCAATCAACAACAATTTAGACTCAACGAACATAACTCCTCATGAAATATGGAAAGACCCATCATCCAGGGGTCGATTCAAAGTATTACTTATTGAATTGAATGGATAAGGGGGAATGGAAATCGACAAGGGACATTGTTCTAATGGGCTCTCTTGTCAAGGAGTGGGAATCATACATCCAACCTTTGTTTTTATTCATATCATGGATATAATATATGAATCCCATCGTCGTGCCCATTGCACTACCTTTCTATTATCGTTGTGCCAAGGTATAACCTATCTCTATCCCTTTGGACTATCCTTTAATTTCTCAATATGAGTTACTTCACGTATTCTCCTATCTTCCAAGGTATTTGAACTTTATTAAATGTTTAGTGGATACCCCATCGATGGCAACGAAAATGGTTTTCTAGTTTATGTTCGGATGTTCGGTTCGATGCTCGAGGTGTCTCTCCTTGGACTTTTTTATGCTTTCAAGTCTCTTTCTAGTGTTGGCATGCTATTGGTCCCTATTTAGTAGTCTCCACATAGTTCGACTTATTCAGAAATTGAAATCTCAAAGAAGCCTCCAACCTCCACAACAAACTATGTAGGTACAATTTGACGCAGATTTTGGTGTTATATTTACTAACTTTTTGCACACAATTTGATGGTCTATAACATAGTATCTTTTTATAGTTTGGTGGACTTTAATCAACCCTATGTCTTATATTTTCTATAAGAATGTATTATTGCTCATAATATGATTCATTATGGAAATATTATTGTACAATATGTTAGCTACTACACATAGATAGATGATACAACACTATCAATCCATGAAACCCTCGTTGAATAACTACGAGTAATTTCACTTCAGTTTCTAAGTAGAAACATGAAATGTTTTAGATCATTGGTATACAAAAGCCAACATGGGAACGAATGTGATCTTTCTGGTTCCATGTCACAATCATTAAAGTTTTCTAATCAAACTACACTTTCGATGATGAAGATCATAGAGACTGACAAACTCAAAGCATCAATGGCACATTCAATCCCGAACATCAATTCAACTTAAGAATCAAGAATAATTGTAACATACAAATAGTCTTTTTGTAAGTTTACTTGTACTTTTTTTAAATCAAGTTGAATTACATTGTAAACGGGTGAATTTTTGGTAGAAGTCGACACTCTCCATTTGTCGAGTTTGAATTCTTGAGTCTAAATGTTAATGGGTGGAGTTGCAAGAAACCCTTTGAGATAAGTCAGCCTTTAAATGGCTCGAATTGATGAATTATTAGAGTTACTGACTACTCTCATACTGCACTCTACTATCGACAAGACAATCACAATTGACAAAGAAACTCTCACTAATGTTTTAACCTATTTACAAGATTTGTAGGACAAAATCGAATTTCTCCAGCTTGAATCATGACTCCAACAAGATGAAATACAACAAAAGGATCATCATTATGAACTAGTCCGCATTCAGAAAAATTCTCTTTTTGAATTTAAGAATAATTCATATCAACAACCAACACTTGATCCAATCAGTGACACCACTTCAGAAGCTGATTAAAATAAAGATGAAGTTGTTCATAAACAAGTTATGCTTGCACTTTCCAAGCCTATCATCAGACTTTGGGAAGAAATCATCAACAACAAGCACATAACAGGTCTTGGATACAAAATGGATGTGACCTTTCACATTCCAGATTATTCCAAACTAATCTTTTTCTAGAGTGTTGGATTCCTTCAAGAAAATTCATCTTCACCTGCTCTAGTACAAGATGAGATTCCTAAATGCCAACATTTTCATCGAGTTTTCCACATGGAGGATCAATGTTTTGATCTGCATCCTTGTGAGCATTGTGGAAATCATAATCATACTTGAGGCATATGTTCCAAACGTAAGAAACCTGCAAGAGTAAATAATCACTAATGGGTGGATCACTTATTGGAAATGGTCATCAACAACAAAGAAGATATATCGATCATACCAAAGAATTCATTCTCGAGTATTGACACATATTTTAGTGTAAATATTTGCATCTTCTCACCTTGAATCTGATAGGGGGGAATGATATCAGTGATTGACAGTCGAGCTTCAAGTTTCAAATCCTATCAATTGAGTAGAAACGAACGAGCCAGATTCAAAGACATATTCCATCAACATGATTTGGTTTGTGGTCTTCCTTAGACCACCATTTAGTAGAAGACTTACATTTTTTCTAGAAAACAATTTGTGGTCATATTTAAACCACCATTTGAGAGAAAACCCAATTATCAAAAGAAACCAACTTCTAGATAAATTAGGAAATGTTCTAAGAACCAATGATCCTTAGAGCCAAGTTCCAGTGTTTGTGGTCTTCCTTAAACCACCATTTTCCTAATGGTTAAGAACATGTGTTTCCTCCTAAGAGGTCACAAGTTCAAATCAATAGGGGGTAGGGTATGTATACCTTCGTATACTTTAGAAGTCAAATCAATGCGTGGAGCGGGTTCCTTGTCCCACAAACAAGGGGGTCTCATACGCCAATTTGGTGTCTGGCTTGGTCGTGACCTTAAAATTAGATTATTATTATTATTATTATTATTAGGATAAATCAACTTATTCTAGCCATTTAGTTTATGGTCATCCCAAAACCACTAGATTCAGAGAACACATTCAGCCATTGGCAGTTGTCCACTTCCATATTTAATCTCTCTACTTGGACTCACATACACCCATTCGAATTAAGGGGGGAACGTTGGAAACCTAATTTGTTAGGGTTATGGTATTTTGTATTATTCACTTGAGAAGGAAAATGAAAATTCACAAGTGAATAGGAATTGTCATCGAGAGTTCAAGAGACCTCTTGGAAGATGAATCCAAAGGTAATTGATCATGTATTTATATGTGTATCATATTAATGAAAGTTATATCAAAGTAATCTTCATACTAGTGTATTCTAACACATATGAAAAGAGAACCAAGTTTGTTGTGGAGCCTAATTATCTTCTTGATTCAGAGGTGTTATTTCTGTCACATTTGGATCTCGGTCCCTGATGGGGGTTTGTGTTATATTATTTGCATGATTTTCCCCATGTGTTGTTTTGTTGTGTCTGGTGCAGTAGGGGGGTCATATGGGGGCAGAGTCCCCAAGAAAAAAAATATGGGCATCTGTTTTGAGAATTTTTGACACATGGTTTTCCGTCCCATGTACTTTATTGAGAGGATATGTTGAGAGAGTGAAGAGAAGGTTGTAGCGGAAGTATTATAGATGTTATCCCTTCATTTTGTTGGAAACATAGTTAACAACTTAATGAGAATTGTGACCTCAAAATGAGAACTCTAGCCCAAAAAACTCATATTTTTGGGTCAAAAAAACAAAAATCAACCCCCAAATCAAAAAGTGGTGCTACTAGTAGCACCCCTTTTTTGAAGGTGGCTAAAATTATGATTCTTTTGTCTTGACGACTGAAATCATTAAGGACAAAAACCTTAAAATTGACCCTCAAATCAAAAAGTGATGTTACCAATGGTACTCATTTTTTTAGGTTAAAATTAGGACTTAATTACAATTGTGGCCTCGACAATTGGTGCCATCGCCGATCAAAAAAATTCAAAATCGACTCCTAAACTGTTGCTTGAAATTAAGTTATTATTATTATTTTAATTTACATTAAAAAATAAACAAATTGCAAAAAAAAAAACTCTACAAGCTAGTTTTATAAAAAAAATGAAAAAAAACACCATTTTTCTTTAAAATAATCCTAAGCCAATTTGTTTCTTTTTTTGTTTCTTTTTTTTTTAAAGTTAAAAAATAAAATAAAACTAAGAAAAAATGTAAAAAAACCAATTAAAAAAAGTGTAAAAAAAACAATTAAAAAAACTAAAATCAAACTTAAAATACAAATTAAAAAAATTAAAAAAACAAAACTATATGATGATGATGATGGTTTACGTCCATTGAGACCAAAATTGGTCTATCAGACCTTAAGATAAGTAACAGATTACTTGGATTTCTTTAAAATGTTATTTCGATGCTTGAAAAGCATTAAGATATGCGTTCCAAGATCACCAAAGTTTTGATGACTTATAAAAATCCAAAATAAAAATTTAAAACATATTTCAAAAAATAAATATAATTAAAAAACAAAAAAACCAAATTAAAAAAAATAATAGAAACTTGTAATAAATAGAGGAGGGAGGGGAGGTCGTAGAAAGGAGGGAGGGGAAGGTGGGCATGATTATGAGAATCATGCTCACCCTACCTTCCCTCCTTTCCATGGAGAAGTTCTCACCCTCTCCTCCCTCCTTTCTACGACCTCCCTACCCTTAACAAATGTGGGGAGGTCTTGGAAAGGAGGGAGGGGAGGGTGTGCACGTTTCTCATAATCATGCTCTCCCTCCCCTCCCTCCTTTCCATGACCTCCTTGCCCGTATTTTAAGTTTACTTTTTTAATTGTTTTTTGTAAATTTCATATTTTAGTTTATTATTATTATTATTATTATTATTATTATTCTTTTAAATTTTATTTTTTTTTGTTTAACATTTTTTGGCATTGATTTATTTTTAATTGGCTTTTTTATGTTTAAAAAAAATCCATTTTTTCTTAGTTTTATTTTATTATTTAACTTTAAAAAATTAAAAAAAATTGCTTACTATTTTTTGAAAATAGGGGTTTTTTTTCTCATTTTTTAAAAACTAGCTCGCAGAGTTTTTTTTTTTCAATTTGTTTATTTTTAATGTAAATTAAAAAAAAACTAACTTAATTTTCAAGCTTTCAAGCTTTCAAGCAACAACTTAGGAGTCAATTTTGAGTTTTTTTATCGGTGATGACACTAGTTGTTGAGGCCACGATTGCATACTGGTAGAATCAATTTTCGATTCAAGGATCAATTTTGAGGTTTTTGTTCGCAATGGTTTTAGTCATCAAGACAACTTGTCATAATTTTTGCCACCTCCAAAAAGGGATGCTACCGATAGCACCACTTTTTGATTTGGGGGTAAAAATAGCCACTAAATGCGACGTTAAAAAAATGAGAACTTTGGAGACTTCTCGTTAAATTGGTAACTTTGTTTAGATCGAATAAATAAAGCACTGGTTGTTTTTCCATGGACATAGCCCATATCGAGTGAACCATGTATATCAATGTATCTCTTGTATTGCGTTCTTTTATGTTTTATTTTTATTACTCCACCATCATATTCCTATCAAGTGGTATCAGAGCCGAAGGTCTATTTGGATGATAAACTCTTGAAAGGAGAGTTCCTGGTTCAAGTGGGATCAATGGCTAGAGAAGGAAATTTTAGGGTCGAGAAGTTTAACGACCAAAATTACTAGCTATGGAAGATGCAAATGGAGGAATATTTATATTAGAAGAACATTTTCCTACCATTGGGTGGAATAGTAAAGAAGTTGAATATCATGAAAGATGAATAATGGGAGGTTCTTGACAGAAAGGCACTAGGAACACTACGGTTGTGCATGGTAGTGTCGGTAACTTTCAACATTTTAAAGGAAAATACACTAAAAGATATAATGAAGGTATTGGCTAAACTATATGAAAAACCCTTAGCCTCCAACAAGGTATTTGTTATGAAGTGTTTATTTAATATGAATATGTCATAAGTTGGGTCTCTCATTGATCATTTAAATGAGTTTAACATGATCACCACTCAGTTAAGTTTAGGAGTAAAATTTGATGATGAGGTTAGGGATATTTTGATTTTGTGCTCATTGCGAGAAATATGGAATGTATTGATCATTATAGTGAGTAATTATGTCTCTAATTCAAACACTTTAAAGTTTGATGATGTTGTTTGTGTTATCCTTAGTGAGGAAATGTGACATAAAATCATAGGTGAGACATCAGGTAATGCTTTGACTATGAGAACAGGGGAAGACAAAGGGAGAAAGGAATTATCCCAAGGAATTGTGGGAATTCTAAGAAGGGAAAATCCAAATCCATAGGGAATTTGGAGTGTTGGAATTGTGAGAAGAAAGGACACATGAATAAAGATTGTTGGTATTGAGAAGGAAAACAATGAGATAGATACTAAGATAATAATCAAGAAGTGATTGTATTAGATGATGTGTTGTGAGATTCTTTAATCCTTTAATTAGATATAATTACTAATTCTTGGATGGTAAACTCAGGGGCTTCACTTCATGTCACGACTCACACCCCATAGTAAAAACAAATTCAAGACTATGTTCAAGGTGATTTTGGATAGGTTTATTTGGGTGATGATGAACCATGTAAAATTGTTGGAAAGAGTAAGATACAAATACAATTACATAATGGAAACCAATGGTTGTTGAAAGAGGTGAGGCACATTCTTTATTTGAGAAGAAATCTAGTTTCAACAAGGTAGTTGGAAAATGAAGGTTGTATAGTTACATTTACAGAAAATTCGTGGAAGGTCAGTAAAGGATCATCGATAATATTAAAATGAGAGAAGGTAGGTACATTGTATTTATGTACTGGTAATGTTGACTCTCCTATTGCTTTAGTTTCTATAGGAGAGGATACAACATTGTGGCATCATAGGCTTCGACACATGAGTGAGAAGGGGATGCATATTATCCACTCAAGAAATTTGTTGTCAGATTTGAAGCATGATGATTTGGGTTTATGTGAACACTGTATTTTTGGAAAACATAAGAGAGTCATATTTCTCAGAGCTAGGAAGAAAAATAAGAGTAAAAAGGTAGATCTTGTGCATACATATGTATGGGGACTGAATTGTTAAATTTTCTGCTATTATTAGGTTACTTTCAATTTACTAGATAACAATAGCATAGATAGGATCATTAAGAGAAACACAATCACAAGAATACACAAGCATTTATCTCGGGAAACCCTCAAGGGGAAGAAAACCCAACAAAACTTCCTTAATATAGATAGCCAATACAATGCCAAGATAATGAACCAGACAACAAAGAATATCCAACACTGAGAAACACACTTCTCTCTCTTCCTTCTTCCGGCAACCGACAACTGCAAATTCCTTCAAAACTTGTGCACTAGATGAGTGAGTTGAGTGTGTGTCTAAATGAGGCGCTAGCCTCTCTTATTTATACAATTCTGGCATGTGTGGAAGTGTCTCTTCACTGGCAGGGCTGACTTCTTCTTCTGGGTGGTTATAACCACCTTTAATATATTATGGGGCCTCTTTAATATATTATGGGGCCGACTTCTTATTTAGCCTATTACAATTAGGGTTTGACTAATCCACAAAAGGGAATTTGGTCAATTACAATGACCGACATGATCAATCCACAAAAGGGGATTGATATAATCAATAATAAATATATTTTATCTTTATCCACAAAAGGGGATAAGAATATTCTTTGCAGTTACACAATATTTTAACACTCCCTCTTAACAAGAAGGATATTCTTTATCTTTTGACAGGTCACCAGATGTCAACATCAACTAGGTAGCGGCATCCACTAGATAGCATCATCAATTGGGAAACATCATCGACTGGATAACATGAGGCATCAATATCTTCCACTTGGTCATTTGGCATCATGATCACTGACTGGAATATCTATAAATCATCGGAAGTTTTGTTCTCTTTATCTTCACGCAGAAGATACTCTTTCTTTCTTTCGTCTTCATGCAGAAGATAATTATTTCTTATCTTCACACAGAAGATATCTTATCTTCACACAAAAGATGTCCTATGAGTTTTGCCTTTCCTCTTATGTTCTCCCTTCTCTTGTAGTCATATATCTCACCCATCCACTGGGGAGGACTACTACCATAGCTTCACTCCTAGTCATCCCACATGAACTAGAGAAGCTAAGATTCTAGCTTGGACAAGACTAGACTCCCTTTCCATGATCCGCGCAGGATCACAACACAAACCTCAATAACCAACTAACCATTCCACATGGTCAAGGTTTGTGTTCTAGGCTACTCAATCCTTGGCTAGAGGAGAGTATCTTCCCACTGCCCCTTGGAGAAACATCCACATTCCTCTCTATGAGGGTGGTCACACCCCTCTCTACGAGGGTATTCTAGCATGTCCCTAGAGTATCCAAAACTCAACACTTGGACAGAGGCCAACCTTGGAAAATTTCTCATTCCCCTTCTCTACGAAGGTCTCTTCCTCCTCTACGAAGGTCTACTTGTGGGATTGCTCATTCCTTCTCTACGAAGGTCTCTTCCTTTTCTACGAAGGTCTCTTCCTTCTCTATGAAGGTCTCTTCCTTCTCTACGAAGGTCTAGATATGGGATCTAAAAACTCTCTTATGGTCCAAAATATTTCAATGGTATAATACCATGCTACCCATCTGCTGGGCACCATCCATCTACTAGATAGATTTCATCTTGATCAAAATATCTGGACACCATCCATCTGCTTTTCTAACTGCATCAAATCACGATCCTTCATTTCAAACTCGGAGACATGGCTCCCTCTTGCACCAAGCTAATAGCTTCTAGTCATCATCCTTGAAGTTTTCTTTTGTAATATCATGGGTGCCTTCCTGAGTTCGAATGTTTCTTTCTTTTTGTATTCATATTGGATCAACCTGCTCCCTCTACATATATAAGAACGGTACTAGAGCAACTTGTAGTTACCTACATCTCATCCACTATATCTGAGTATCCATCTTTTTCTTCATCTTGAATATTTTTGTTCTGCATCTTTGGGATCCTCCTGCTCCTATATGAATATTGGATATTGTCTGGTCTTCACTGACTATCACCATATCATACGTCCTTGTTGTGTTGTCTAACTTCTGCAATCCACGACATAAGTTATTTCTTCCGAGACTTGTAAACTTACTTACAGTATGCTTTCTTTGTCACTCTCATGAGTGATCATACATGAAATAAATATTTTATCTCTTTCTTCATCCTCTTCTTTGATACTTCCTTCATAATTCTGTATAGACACTGAAGTAAAACGAGATTAATTAACATTCTCACAAAAATCTAACTTGTAATGATAAAGTATTGAAGTAAACAAGATACTAGAAATAAACATGAATACTTATCTTTTGTTTTGTGTGGGGAGACTCCACAGACTCCACCATTTTCTATCTTTCTTCAAATCAACTATCTTCAACTTATAGTGCATAATCCTTAATTTATGCTAAAGATTTCTTTGAGGGAGGAGATTCCTCTTCCTCCGCCACATGTGCTTGATTCTTTCTTTTCCCTTTTCCTTGAGGACAATCATAGGAAAAGTGTCCCAACTTTTGACAGTTGTAGCATCTGATCTTTGAAACATCTTTCTTCTTGTCTCGAACTCTTATGGAGTTAGCTTCTTTATTGTTCCTTCTGACGGAACTTCTTTTGTTCTTTTGAACTGTAAGAGCTTCCTCTTCGTCAACAATTAATCTCTTCTATTGGTCTGCAAGTCTAGATTCTTCGTGTGTGCAATCTGCCCATAGTTTATCAAACTTGGGTAACTTGCTTCTTGCACACACTCCTTGTACAAAAGGAATCCAAAATGTTGGAAACCCATTTAGGGTTGTGGTTACACGCTCCTTGTCACTAATGACATCTCCATCTCCAATAGTTGGATGCTGATCTTTGATCTGAGAAACTCTCATAAGGTAGGATGTGACAGATTCTGAGTTTTCCATCTTCATATTACGAAGCTAATTTCTTAAGGTAAGATTCCGGCTAATGTCTTTTCTTTCATATAATATGCTGAGTGCTTCATACATTTGCCTTGTTGTCTATAGTTCATATATATGAGGGATCAAGTGATCCTTCACTGAATCTAACACAATTATCTTTGCTTTCTTTTCATTCTTCTTATGCTTGGTCTTTTGCTCTTCTTCATCTGGTTCTGGTACACCCACTGTAACATGTTCTAGGAGATCATTCTCGTCTAGAATCATCTACAACCTATGCTTCCAAGATCTGAAGTTTCTATATCCTTCCAGCCTATCTTCTACCCTCATGTTGGTAGCCATTTTTTCTTGCAGTAGAAACCCTAGCCCTTCAAGCTATAGAAATAATAAAAAAATTAAATTTCTTGGATCTGAAAATTGAACTCACCAAAAGATGCACTGGACTAAGGCGAGTATGCTGGTACAGTCAGATTTCTGAAAATCAAAATTTTAACCCTTCAAACTTGATCTGTGGATTTATGGACTGGTGTTTCTGGTTTTCTGGTACTTCTGGTACTCTGGTTTTTTGGTACTTCTGGTACTTTGTGAAAACTAGGGTTTCACTTTCCGGGAGATCTAGCAACTGAAAATGTGCACTGAAGATGCCAAAATGTTCCTTGAGGTAGGGCACACCTTTCTAGATGGATTTGGGGCTAAAAACCTTCTTCAATAAAAAGCCCTAATTTTCATGTACCGCAATAGTGACGTTTTTCTTTTTCCTATGAAAGATGCTCTCTTTAGCTTAGCTCTGATACCATGTTAAAGTTTCTGCTATTATTAGGTTACTTTCAATTTACTAGATAAAAATAGCATAGATATGATCACTGAGAGAAAGACAATCACAAGAGTACACAAGCATTTATCATGGGAAACCCTCAAGGGGAAGAAAACCCAACAAAACTTCCTTAATATAGATAGCCAATACAATGCCAAGATAATGAACCAGACAACAGAGAATATCCAACACTGAGCAACATGTCTCTCTCTCTTCCTTCTTCCGGCAACCGATAACTACATCTTCCTTCAAAACTTGCGCACTAGATGAGTGAGTTGAGTGTCTATCTAAATGAGGCGCTGGCCTCTCTTATTTATACAATTCTGGAATGTGTGGAAGTGTCTCTTCACTGGCAAGGCCGACTTCTTCTTCTGGGTGGTTATAACCACCCTTAATATATTCTGGGGCCTCTTTAATATATTCTGGGGTCGACTTCTTATTTAGCCTATTACAATTAGGGTTTGACCAATCTGCAAAAGGGGATTTGGTCAATTACAATGACCAACATGATCAATCCACAAAAGAGGATTGATCTAATCAATAATAAATATATTTTATCTTTATCCACAAAAGGGGATAAGAATATTCTTTGCAGTTACACAATATTTTCACATGAATCAGGTATCATCTCTTGGTGGATCTTATTATTATGTTACTTTTATTAATGACGTGACTAGGAAAACTTGGGTTTATTACATTAAAAAAATATGATGTCTTTGATACTTTTAAGAAATGGAAATATTTGGTTGAGAATTAGACTAGAAATAAGTTAAAGTGTCTTAGATTAGATAATGGAGGCAAATACTACAACAAGGAGTTTGATAGTTATTTTTGATACCATGGGATTCGTAGAGAGAATATGGTTTCAGGAACACCACAAGAAAATGGTGTGTCAGAAAGGATGAACAAGACAATCATGGAGAATGCAAGGAGTATGAGATTGTATGCCTGATTCCCCTTATAGTTTTGGGAAAATGGTATGGATATTATTGTTTATTTAATAAATAGAGAGAATTCAAGTTCTTTCTATGGTGGAATTCCAGAGGAGGCATGGACAGGTAAAAATATAAACTACTCATTTTTAAAACTTTTGGTTATGAAACATTTGTCCATATTGATAGAGAAAATAAAACAAAGCTTGAGGAAAAATCCAAGAAGTGTACTTTTATTGGATATGGAGTTAATGATTTTGGTTATTGCTTATGGGAATGAAAATCACAAAATAACTAGGAGTAGATATGTGGTATTCAATGAGAAAGTCATGTACAAAGATCAATTGTAGGGAAATAAATAGGAAAAGGGAAACACAGAATACACAATGCTTGATGAAATCACATAAAATGAAATTCCAAAGGTGCCAGAAAATCAAAATGCTCAACAACACCAACAATAGGTACCTCAAACTCTTGCAAGTGTTGTTGGAATATATACTAGGTGGAGTAGACCCCCTAAATGATACTCTCCTTCATTGTATCATGTATTGTTGACTGATAGATTGAAGGAAAAAGATGTAGGAAAAAAGGTACAAGGCCAAACTTGTTGTAAAGGGGTTTGCACAAAAGAAAGGTATATATTTTGATGAAATATTTTCTCATATTGTTAAAATGACTTCGATTAGAACTATTTTAAGTCTAGTGGCAGTCGAATATTTGCATCTTGAACAATTAGATGTAAAGACAACTTTTCTCCATGGGGATTTGGAGGAAGGTATTTATATGCAACAACCACAGGTGCATGAGGTCAAAGGGAAAGAGAAATTAGTATGTATGTTGAATAATATCCTATATAGCCTAAATCAAGCTCCAAGGTAGTGGTATTTGAAATTTGATAGGTTTATGACAAAACAAGGTTACATTAAATGTCATTATGATCACTGTGTTTATTTTAAAAGAATCATTTTTTCTTTGACACCTTTAGAGTAACCCTACTATCAACAAGAGGACTTAGCTCTCATAAAACTCAGAAATGAAAAAATGAATATGAAATCTCACTTGAAACAATAACAAAGCTTATCATAAGTCTCTTTATATTTTCTCATGTCCTTATTTGTCCTTTCTCTCTTCCTTTTATTCTTCAAAAATCACTTCAAGTGGTTCAACTACATTTTGTTACTAAAGCTAAATAATTTTAGTTAAATTAGAACAAATTTATGTATGATAAGGGAAACTAATAATAGTAGTATATAATATGTGGGGCCCCTATATGTCTTTATTTTCTTTATTTTCAACATTCCCTTGTTTCTCCATAATTTACTCATATAACATGCACATATCAACATAAAACATATATCAAAAGAAACCATAAGTAATCATGTTGCATCATCATAAATACTTGTATCTCCCAAAATAATTTAAAAGGCATGAGCAAGTTTCTAAAAAAATAATTTTCATGTCAGACGTCCAAAAATATATGGGCATCAAATGTCAAACTGAAATGTCATCATGAAAATAAAAATAAAGTTAGAAATAATATTTTATGTTGGAAGTAGACTCTCTTTGTCTACTTTCTTCTGACATTGCAGCCCTATATTTAATTAAATATGAATCACCATATTTATTCTCTTCAACCTTTGACATCTTTGGGTGTGTGTCATCAAAGGTAATATGTCTTACATCATCCTCTAGATTTGTAGGTAGGGAATTGATGGTGTAAGAAGATATTTCAAACGAATCAAATCTGACACAAATGGTAGGCCATTTTCCTTTACTTGGTTGTGGAACAATGGCTAAATATTTAAAATTATTTGGAAGTTGAACAAAATGTACATGTGAAGCAATAAAAGCAACAGGTTGATCAGGTTGTAAAGGAGAAGGAGGAGGGAGTGGCAGTGACATAGTGGGCCAATGAATTACACCAAATGGAGTATTAATACACACAATATTTCAGCCATCATTGGTTGGTTGCACATGGTATTGCATATGGGGTTGTTCGGGAATGTCTGCTATACTTGGATGTGGTTTACGAGGAGGTAAAATAGGTGGTTGGGGTGGTTGGAAGGCAGGGTGGCCAACGAGGTTTAAATAACTAGTTTGGAATATATGGTTAAACTCCTCAGAATTAGCATCAAAATGGATGGAAAATATCATCCTTTTATTTCTACCTCTTTGCTCAAGTGCATTGGGTATTCTTCCTATGTTTCCTCTATTGTCCATGTTACCAAAGTGATTGATGCATCTAGTAAATAAAATCATTTAAATATTCACCAATTATCAAATTAGTATACACAAGTCACAATATGTTAATCATCAAATATTATTTCACCTTAAACACAATTTAATAATGACTCTGAACCAACCAATAAATTAAGCATACCAAGGGGAAAATGAAAGGAAACAAGGGAAACATGGATGAATATCATAACTATCATTTCTCTGCTTGTTGTCCATAATATTTAAACTGTAAATCTTTACTATACTTCTATTGATCTCATTGAACATGGGGAAGTGAATGTAAATGGAATTATAATGACAAGGAATAATGAAAAATATGACTTTTAATTTATGAAAAATGAATTAGATGACATGAATGCATGATAATGTTCATAATCCATTTATATCAATTATTCTCACAACTTATCCCATTTTCAATATGGATAAAATTCACATCAGGATGCTCTATAAACCATTATTTACTACATTTTATGCATGTCAACATATCTCATGATACATTCAAATTACATCAATTGTTCAAGCATCAAGACCATGCATATATCATCTTACTAACATATATCCTCTTTTGAAGTTTTTCTATTTATATAACAGGGGGAGAAAATGTTTGGAATTTAATGAAACATGATTTGGGACTTTTAGGAATGATGTATGAAAAATGGCATATTATGTAAGGATTTGTTCATGTTTATAAAAGAAAAATAAATTTTAAATATGTACAACAAAACTTCCATTCCTTTTTCAAAATGTGCATTATACTTTTATTCAACAATTTTGAAATCATGTTATCATATTTTACCAATATCTCTTTCAGCTGTCAAAACTCATGAATGCTCTGTTTATGATCAAATAATTAAATGATTAGTGTACAATATTCTCAAGAGAATTGCAAATCTTAGACTACATTAATTTTACTAATCATAAATTCAATGGAAGGTCATGGTCAACCGATGCACATAGTGAAAAAAAATAGTCATAATGTTGTAACATGTCAAGCCATAGTCACAAAAAGAACATTGTAAAGAGAGAATGTATTAAAACATGATAGTTTCATGGATAGCCAATGTTCAAAATACAACTAGATGGCCAAATGATATATCACTTCTTAAAAAACACAGTTTGTTAACCAAGACTCGAACTTGAAATACTATGTTTGGTTACCAAAACAATATTTCTTGTTGACTCTTCATCTCAATCCAAAAACAATCACCATTCAAATATTTTTATGAGTATGAAATCAATAACCAAAAAAATAATATTTGTCAAAACCTTCAACTCAAATTCGAATATAAAAAATTCATTTCGGTGATAACAAAATCATTGCTTAGTTATGAGATGGACTAGCTCTTATCAAATCATAATTTCAGTCGATGACCAAAGGTCTAGAGTTCGAAACTTATCTCGTTTTTTACAATAATGCCAATAAGAAAAAGAGTGTGTGCAAGCATGTATCCATAAGTGGTCATGGGTTCGAAACATGACATCAATCAAGAGCCTTTGTTGGTCATAAAACCAAAACAGAACAATCTAAACACACTATCTATCATTCAAATACCCATTGAGGTTGTGGGTTCAAAACCCAAAACGCCAACAACAACCAAGAACCACATCCAAGTCTCATACTTATAAGAAAAAAACATTTCTAGTTTTGAAAGTTACAAACGTCTTATATAAACCCTTGGACCATTTCAAAACAATCATAATATTTCCACGATTTCGAAACCCAATTCAACTAAAGCCTTCGCTGGTAAAGAAAACAACTTGTATTCATCCATTCAAAATTTTGTTTAGGTCATGGGTTCAAACGCAATCCCAACTTCAGTAATTGGAAAAGAATTTAAATGTTGGTCACAAATCTTTATATACTAAAACTTGCTCAAATAAGCCAAAGCTTGTGCATATAATAATTTCCAACTAAGAACTTTAAAATAACACGAGACCCATATCAAATAATGACCAGTGGGGTTCAAAACCAAGATTTTCCTTAGTGAAGCGAAGGAATTTCAAATTTTGACATACTAGAAAGCAAGAAAACATTACAAGAACTCAACCTTGGTCTTAGCTCACAGTTTAACCAGGTGGGTTTAAACCAAAGAATTGCGAATGATATATGGAAAGTGAAATAGTGCATGGAGTGAAGAAAACAATCATCATAGAGTATCCATTTTCAACAATAGAAACCCTCGAACCAGTTATTCATTAAGAGTGAACAAGTAGGGAAAAGAGCAACATACTCAAAAGCCATTCAAGAATAGAAGCATTAATAAACTATTATAGCATAAAATGCATGCAAATGATGCTCAACAAGATGATATTTGCATACCTAGGCTTGAGTGCTTTTATACTAGTGCTTTATGGGTGAAAATGGTTGTTGCAACTATCAGGAACAAAGTTTCCACACCAGGATCAAGATTTTCCTTTCCACAATAGCATCCAAACAAAATGACCAATCCCCAAGGCAGCATGAAGGGTGGTATACGTGAGACTGTGGAATTAATTACCATGTCCTTGCAAATTAAACCCTTGGACATCCCATCACATCAACCTCCAAACAAAATTAAATGTGCATGCCACTCGTCACTTCAAAAAATTCACATAAGCCATCAACATATACACAATATGTCATACAACCAATCACAGGCTGGTACCAAAAGCCATGTAAGAACATAACCACACACTACATCAACTTCAAATCCCTTTACTCATTTCTCATCAAACTTGTCACTTCATATAACTAATCAAGTCGCCACCCATACAAATAATCTATGGTTTAATAAATTTCATTTTTCAACCATATTCCATGTACACCAAAGCTTCATGCTATGTAATAACCAAAACTTTGTATTATTAAAAAAAACATATGCGCCACTTGTATCTCAAACCTTTTTGTCCTTTGACTTGAAACTTATGTTATTTCATAACATAACATTTTGTTGCAACATATACCCAATATGAACATATTAACATGATACACCATATTTTATAGTGAGGTCTTGTATATGCAAAACCCATGTAGTATAAAAAATCATGCCTCCACCCATTACAACTCATCATTATTTGCATGTGTACTAGGTGTAAAGTTCATATGTTTCTAATAGCACAGATAATGATTCCAACCTTTTTTTTATATGTCCAATCAAGTATAATGTAGATCAAATATTTTTCATGGTTTATAAGTACTATTTAAACAAGATGAAGAATGACAAGAAGCAAACATCATTGAAGTGCATCAATCATGCCAAGAATAATTTCATAACTTTTTGAACCTTCATCATAATACCATTGATGCATATATGTAAGTATGCGGGCGAAAATGCTTGAAAATAAACTCTTATTTGTTTTCTTCTAGGGGACCTCGCCTATTAATATTATATCATAGTATAAGTAAATAAGCCTCGTGATCATTTGCAATATTTTTTAAAACAGGTGACAAGATTTCGAGTCAACACCAGGATTTACTTGCTTTATTCTATCATATGAGGGAAAGTCCTATTGTTTCCTAGTAAAGTCACTCATACTTGTTACCCATGTCACGAATGTACTTAGAGAATTTTTATAGAAAAAATAAACATTTTCTAAGTCTTGTTGTAGATATTCCATAAAAGAAGCAATTATTTGTGCCAAATTCCTCAATCTAGTGATGACTTCCCATGCATCTAATATGATATTAAGTCATTTATTTATGTTTTCTGCGACATACATCCTTATGCCACTTAACAACTTGGTAGTTTTCCGGACTCTAGACGTCGTGCCTAGTGTATCTTGTGGAATTGGATCTATAGAAATTATGGATAGTGGTTCAACAAATAACAACTTAGGACTAAGGGCATCCTCTAGTTCACTTGTTCTCCTTTCCAATTTAATGTTTTTAAGCTCTTGCTCAGAAATGGAATGAGCTAGAGTGTCTCCAATAGTTAAGTGCAACTTAAGAATTCCATAGGTTTCAATGCTAGAGACATCTACCTTTGAATTCGATCTTTTCATGACCTTTTTATTTTTGACATGAACTCTTTCAATTTGCAATTTATTTTCCTCTTTATTGTACTTGGTATTGTGTAAGGTCAATTATTATTCTTCAAACAAAATTGGTTCCTCTCAAGACAATCGTTTGGATATCTATTGGTTCTCTAAAATCTGTAATGCAACCCACTCAGGTACATTGTTATCATCAACATTCATTTCAACAACATCATTTGTTGGATCCTTATAACTCTGAGTACACATGTTGCCAACACTCTTTTTTCTTTTTGTCTATGTAACAGTGTGTGGTTTCTCAATCGTTAAATGAATGGGGTCATCTTCATCATCTCCTCCTACACACCTTTCATTACTCTCTCATTTACCCATATTAGGCTCTTGGCCTCATTGAATAGAGGAGGAACTCTTGTGTGGGAGGGATGTAGAGCCAGTGTGAGCACTAGTCTCTGTTCATCTTTTTTAGAAATTGATTTTCTTGTATTTGGATCATTGTCATCAGTTCCCCCCATATTCTCAGCTATTATTTTGATAATAATAATGAAACCAACTAAATACAAGTGAGAATAAAATATTCCTTCAAGGTCGAAACCCTTGCAAGATTCAACTTTGTTCAAATTGAATGAATTAAATAATTCATAAATGTGGGTCAAATGGGTTAATCCCTTGACTAAAATGTCAGCAACATGGAAGGGTAAGGAAATAAAAAATTTCTTCTTGTTTTTATCAAAAAAAATACCGTGACCTGTACTGCCTACAAACATCAGAGACAAGATATTGTCTCCAAAACAATTGGGAAGAAGGAATGATCTTCCTTCAAACCCATAGTTTAATGTATGTAGATTTGTATTTATAGAAATAAATTCATTTTCCTTTAAGAAACTTCCTATGAAACTTTAACCAATAGTGTTGTGGTAAGGATGTATTGAAACTCTTTGACAAATTTGTCTTGAACCAGGCATAAATGGAAGGGTGCCTTGCGTTTCCACAATACAAGATACCATAATTGAGCAGGATCATTTTCAGCATCAACATTACCCTTTGAGGGTAATCCTTCAAATACATTACAATATGTGACTATCAATACCAAATAGGAGTTCGTGAAAAACCTCTCTATTTTCACATAGTTGGAGAGTTGATAAGACATATCATTTGAGATAATCTCGGCCCAGTCAAATATTACTTCCTTTCGAAAGGATAACATAACACATATAATAGATACCTTGGAATATGGGATGTGGATTCTCATCCCATCACTCATAAGAAAATCGAATAGAAATCATGATATGTCTCAAATAGTAGGTTAATATCAACTTGAGTAGCATCAGCTAGCATTGTAGTAGATGATGCCAAGAAATGTTTTAACAAGTTCGCACCACCACCTTTTGAATCTAAAAATGAATAATATTATGAAAGACAAAGGAATTTGATTGGGGTAGGAAGTTGAATAATTCTTCTGAATATATTTGGATTCAAGAGAACAAGGTTCTTTCCTTCTACAAGAACTAGAATCAACTGGTGTTTTGAGTTGAATTTACTTGCACACAAAGAAACTATTTCTTTGAAGTCAAAAGCATCAGACATGCAACCATCCTTTACTAGACCAGTCTTCCAAATCTTAATAGCAAGCTTTTGATCAGGGGAGAGGCTTGACTACCACTAATATATAGTCGATGAACGAAAATCTTTATTCTATCAGGCGAGAGAGTTGACGGTGTCTCCATATAATTGTTCCTTTCTTCTTCTAGCTGCCATATTTTCCACTTTTTCAATATTATTTCATAGATGTGAATGTTATCAATATGAGTTACTAAGATTAAATGATTTAAAGTCTAAATTCATAAATAATGCTTAGTGAGACATCCCTTCAACATGTACAATGTTTTTAGGAACAAGTGTGAACCATAAATAGAAATTATCCTTGATAAGAAATTTGTCTATGGGAAACCAAGATAATTAATCCTCCATTATTGTGGACAACCATCTTTTTCCTTGTGATTTGGAACCTTATTAATGAACCACAATTTCCTAAAAAATGATGAATTGTTGTCTAGTGCAAAAATACATTGGTGTATGAAGGGGATGGAGAGACAAGTCTTGCGAAGATAGAGTCAAGCGAAGGTAGAGTCCTGTGAAGAATTGGGATATGTAAAGTTCTCTGCATGCGATGTGAATCTAAATCAGCGAAGTATAGGACACTACAATTGATAGGAAGAGAGGAACAAGTAATGCAAAGAAAAGGTGACATAGAGAAATATGATAATGCGAAGGTGGCAAAAGTTTTACATTCCGCATTGTAGGACTTAGCCTTGAAAATGACTAAGTATGGGGTAATATTGCGGAATATAGAAAAAATGACTAAATGTGGACTATTGTGGAAGAAAGGACTATGGGGTACTAGAAAAATGGCTAAGTGTTGGGAATTTAAGGGGTGTGATTTGAGGAATACAAAGAGAAAAATGGAGGTCGTGGAAGTGCAAAGAAAAGGTAATGTATTAACTTCTCCACATGAGGAAAAGTTTAAAATAATATAAGTGTTAATTCATGCGGAATGATAGGTATGCGAAGCATGGAGAAAATACCCAGTAGGAGAAATCTCTTCATGAGAAGGAATATCCACATGGGAAGGAATATTCACATGCCTGAAATCATAAAAATGACTAAGAGTTGAAAACATATGATTTCTTCCAAGAAGTAATATGGAACTATGGGACTTATGTGGGGTGCGAAGGATTATGGATTGGGATGAAAGGAGTGTTCTTTTGAATAGTAAGACTTAGCATAAAATGAAAGGTTACACCATGAAAATGGATCAACATAACGGATCCAACTACAGGACAGTGACCCCCTATGGTTTTTCGAGGGTACAGAAGGCCTTGATCATTGAGCATGGAATTGAATATATATATATATATATTACATATAATGAATATAAACAATGAATGTACAAAGTGGACTATGGTACATAGGTAACTTAGAATCATTAAGATGATCAAGAAAATAAATGTTTCAAATTTTTCCTATTCACGGGAAGTTTTAAAAGCTGATGGTCCATTCCTTTTATCAAATATGAATTGAAACCATAGCTCTTCTCAATTTGATAAGAACCAATCCAAAATGCATCAAACTTGGAGTCAACATATGGTTTTTATTTTTCCTTGTTCCATAATAAAACCAATTGGTATTAGCGAAAATATTTGATGATAGTACTTTGATAAAAAATACTTCTTCACTACCTCTTATTTTTTCTAAATATTCAACATTGCTTATTCTCTCTGCTCCTCGAATTCCATCAACTACTAAAATTGATCTTACATAGGTGTATTTCTTTCTTCATCTTCAATTCCAGTAGCAATGTCCAATGCATTCAATTCCAGATGTACTAGCATCTTGAGATATTTTCCATCAACCAAAAAAAATGGACATTGTCCAACACTGTATTTTTGTGTTATTTTGCTTGCCTATAAAGTGTTAACAAGAATTTTATGCCAATCTCTTTGGTTTGCAAGAATTGTCTTCTTGAGAATTTGTATGAGAGATTTATTGGTTGATTCAACCAATCCATTTCCTTGTGGATATTAATTTTATGATTGTCCCATTATTATACCAATATTTCCATAGAAGGTAGTAAACTTGGAGCCAATGAATATAGAACCATTATCAGTAATAAAATTCTCTGGAATGTCAAATATTGATGAAATATTTTCTTTTAAAAATTGAATAGGCTGCTTGGAATTGGCTTCCTTTAATGATATTGCTCCAGGCCACTTTATGAAGTAATCAGTTGTTTCCAATATATAAGAATTTCCTTTAGTAGATTGCGTACTTATAGGACCAATGACTTCTGAACCCCATTGTGTAAAAGGACTATCAAATGTGATTGTCTTCAAAGGAACACAAACTCTTTTCATCTTACTAGAAAATTATTGACATGGTAAACATCTTCTTACAAAAGCATGTACATATCTGACTAAGGTAGGCCAATAAAAACCAACTCTAATGATTCTATGTGATGTTACCATTAGAGAAAAATTCCCACCACGAACACCTTCATGCATTTCCTTCAGAATTGCAGTAGATTTGGAGTGGTTTAGACATATCAATAACATGCCATCAAAGTTTATTCCAAACAAAATTCCAGAAATCAATACATAGGAATTTGATTTCATTTTCAATTATCTCCTTTCTTTTGTTGACATCCCAATAGGAAATTGTACATATTTAAAATAAAATATGATATCCTCGTACACCATTCACATTTGTCACCATTTTAGCTTGTGTATCAAGAATTTTATTATTAGTAGATGAATCAATGTTTACTGCTTCAATTCCACCAATTAATTTACACAATCCTTGTCCTCTTACAACTTTCAATGGCTTTGTTTCTATGCCATATTCTTGTAATTTGGAAAACCAATCGGCCCATCTTTCCTCTCTAATATGTTGAGATAACACCATCTTGATAGGTGGATATGGTAAATATGCAATCACATGTGACATTAGGATATAATTTCTGAATTAAGAGACATATTTGACCAAGGCAATTTCTTATTTCCTCGTGGGGGAATATTTCAATTCACATTCTTGCAAACATTTACTCGTGAAAGAAATTGGATGTTCTTCCTTTGAGTCGTTCCTTTGGGTTAATATGGCATCAATATTTTCCTCTGAAGAAAAATAATATAGGATGAAATATTTATCAAAATCGGGACTAATGAGAACCAAAAGTGTGTAAATTGCAAAATTTATATTTGAGAAAGCTTTATGAGCTTCATCAAACCATTCAAATATTTGATCTTTCTTCAATAAATTGCTTATTGGCTTAACAATTGAAGCATAGTCTAGCACAAATATTCTAACAAAGTTTATTTTCCCAAAAAAATATTGAATGACTTTTCATCTTGTAGGAGGTTTCAACTCAGCTATGACCTTGATTCTATCTAGATATATATATTCTCCATATTTTCTTACAATGTGACCCAACAATTTCCCTTCTGAACTACAAATAAATGTTTCTTAGGGTTGAGAGATATGCCATATAATTTGTGATGTTCAAAAACTTCTTTGAGGTGTGAAAAATGGTGTTCTCTCAATTTTGAATAAAATGTTATATCATATTGATAATATGCCATAATATTTCCTATCATATATTTGAATGCATGATCTATATCTCTTTGGAATGTATCTCCAACATTCATCAACCCAAAGGGCATTTGTATATAGGAATATGCTCCTCGAGGTGTTATAAAAGATATTTTATGTCTATCTTCACTTGCAACAAGCACTTGATTATATCCATAAAATCCATCAAGCATAGACATCACTATAGAATCAGTTACATGTTGTAACAACATTTCCATATTGGGTAGAGGATAATTATCCTTCAGAGACATTGTTAATGTCTCGAAAATCAACACACAAATGAATTTATCCATTTTTCTTTCTAACCACCACTAAATTTGAGATCCAGTCTGAATGTCTACCTGAAAAATTAATTTCGACCCTTTCCATACTTTCAAGCTCAATATTAACCAAAGGTTTCAATTTAGCGTTGATTACCCTAGGATTTTGTCTGACAAGTTTGATCCCTTCTTTCATAGGTATGATATGATGAATGATTCTCTTATCATTCTCCTTAATATCATCATATTTCCATGCAAAAATGTCTTGAAAATCTTTGAAAATCTTGATATATTGTTTAGTCTCATCACTAGTACATGTGCTTCTCAAGTTCAGATACTTTGGATTTTCTTGAGTTCCAATATTTACTTTTTGAGTATTTTGAATTCTTCTAATTGACGATCCTCACTTGGTTTATTCTTGCACATTTGATCATCTCTAGTAAAAAGAGATTCTAGAAGAATTAGAATTTTGACATGGAAATCACTTTTGTGGTCCAAGTCTTCAGATTTATGATTTTCTAAAAATTCATATTCTTTAGTAATTTTCTCCATGATTTTCATTGACATAAAGAATTCAAAAAAGTGATCTTCATTTTCAAATACTTGCCAATTTGTTTTTATTTTCTAGTACTGAAGGGTGAAAGATCATCTTGACGTGGAATGAATCATGAAATGATGATATTGGATTGAAAAGAGAAGCTGAAACCGCAAATGAATCATCCTTTTGATTATTTTTTCTTGGTATAAATGTTATGTTAAAAAAAAAATGTTTGGATGAGATCCCAAACTCTTGTTGCATAGGCCTTCAATATTTCCTTTTTATATTATATTTTTTTTCGGATGTGATTAACCACTATCTCAAAGTATCTCATGACTATGATATCAATGATTTCCATCTGATGATAAAGTTTCAATCCTTGGATCAATTCTTCATATTGAAATTCATTGTTTTTACATTAAAATTTCAACCTAAATGCATGAGGATGAAATTCTCCTCGAGGCTTTTTGAACACCCTACCTGCTCCTAGGGCTCTTTTTTTTAATTCCATTATTAAAAGAGGCATGATATTATTTGTGGCACCTCTATCCACCATGCAATTATGCAATATCAACTTAGGTGTTTCCAAGGATACAAAGAAGAGATGGATTTTACCTCGTGTCTTCATAAGTGGAGCAATACATTGTTGGTGATTGTTCATGATTGTTGCTTCTACCCTTGTGTCGTGTTTGTCTTCAATTCCGAACACCTTGAGTATATTTTCTTTCTATTGAGGTATTTTTACTACTTCCAAGAATGGAAGAGTAATTTGAAACTTGGTTAAATAATCAATAACATTGTAAGCCATTCTTGTATAGCTTATCTTTTCATAATTTCCTTGAACAAGTTAAGCTATATTTCTAGGATTTGTTTGAGGAGAAACATTTTATGAAGTGGAAGAACCCATTGGTACATTTTTAAATCCTTTAGTTCTATCCATTTGTAGGGGGGTTGGAATTTTCCTTTCATCTTGTTCAATTGAACCCTGGTTTGAACCACATTATCTTGCTATTTATTGAAATATTCCTCTTCTTCTGTTCAATATCCTTCTGAAAATGGTAGCATATAATCACTCATCGCCATATATTCTAGGGTTCTTGAAGGTACTTCATTACTGAATTACAGGGGTCCAAGAACTTGTCATCTTCTTTAGGGAATTCATCAATGTTTTCCTCCATTACAACAACATTGGGATTTTGAAATTGGGGGGATCTTGACCTAGGAATATGATCGTCAATATTATGGATTCTTTTAGGTCGCTCTATGAAACCATATGAAGGATCTCCCATATTATGGTATTGTTTATGAAGTCTTTGTTCTTCATTTCTTCTTATCTGAATTATCTCATTTTGTATTTGTTTGATAGTTCTATTCAGCTAGGCAATTTATGCATCTGGTCTTGCACGTGGAGCATTATTTGGTTGAGGAACATTTCACACATTTGGGGGTTTCCCTTGAAAAATACCTCTTCATACACCTCTATCTTCTAAATTTCATGTTGAAATAGCTATGGTTTGATTTGAAACAATTGAGGATGTCATTTTTGGTTGGACTCTTCCTAAATTAATGTCTCGGTCAACATTACTTTCTAACATATATCCTTTCATTTCTTGCACCTTTTGCCTGGCATTTTCCAATGTATCATTTCTTGCAGATTTAATTGCTTATTTGACATTTGTAGGAATAAAATTTTTATATCATCCAAGAATAACATGAGCATTAGAACATTGGTATTCAGGAATTCATTGTAATTTCCTAAAAGATCAAAGATTAAAATCTCTAATTTTTTCATTCTTTTCTAAATGGATTTGAGTAAATTGAGTAAGAAGAGTACAATATGCCACATGCAGAGAAAATATATTCATGAATGCATATTTGATATCATCAAAATGGGTGATTAAGTTTTATGGTAGAGACAAATACGAATCATAAGTTGGACCAATCAAAGTTTGCTAACGTTGACCATAACATCAACATATGTCACCAAATGAGTATCACAAATTGTTGTAACTGATTGAGGTGCTTATTAGGATTCATTATACCATCAACACTAAATATTGGTGGTAATACACTAAGAGAAATATTCAGTAATTGATGTCACCTTCAAGAGTTATAGGACTTATCCTCATTTCTTTTTCCTTCATCTTGTTTTTTTGTCATTTCTTGCTTGTTCATTTAGTTCTTCACAATTTTCCATATTTTCTTGAAGAACAATATGTTGATGTTTGGACAACATCAAGAAGACATTCTTCCATATATATATATATATATATGACATGATATTTATAATAAATAAATAGTTATTTATTATTCAAGGGACGCATCCTTTCATACCATATGTTCTCTATATATGGAACACTCATCATTGTAATAATATATTCATATACAATATCATCACATATGAAAAATCAACATTAGGACTGGACTTGACTCCTTCAAAGGAGGGCCAAGAAAATGAGAAATAATTTGCATTTTGTGAAGAGTTTTGGAATGTGCTTGAAAAGCGGAAACGTACATATATATAGAGAAGGATCTATATAGTGCAATAAGCTATGTGCATATATAGAGATGGATGCATATACAGCTGGGAACGATGTAAATTTCCCAGAGTGGGAGTTTTCATAAATATTAGTTTATAAATATGTTGAGGCACTGAAGCATAGGTACAATGAATCGGCCATCCATGATTGCATTGAAAAACTTCTTGATTTCCTCCTGGGGTGTATGGTCTGTTCTTGGAGTCATTATTATCGTGTTTCTCTCTCCTCAAAAATTGCAGGCATGATGTAGCAGAGTCTGTTGCACAGTCTATAATGATTGTAAGTTTTTTGCATATCCAACTCACCTATTGAGCCAAAACCAAAGATTGGCTCGGGGCACTGTGATCTACTGCCTTGAAAGATAACGATGAGAATTGTTAGCTAAAGAAAGGTTGGGTATGTGACTGAGATAGAATATAATTGACTCGACAAGGAGGTTGTGCATGTGAGTGAGACAGGATATAACTGACTTGAAAGAAAAAAAAATGCAGATGATATCTATTTACTGGAGATGGATTGCAAGAGGAGATGCAATCCTCATTCGCTATGACACGTTTTCGAAAAGATACCAGACATCCCAACAACATTTGTTTAACACCATAACTCGACAGCAATTAATCCCAAGACTAATGTGAGAGCAAGCGTAATACGAGTTGGTATTGCTAAATCGAGGTTGAAGATCTCAGATGTCAAGGCAGTTGGTAGAGAATTGTTACATACATGTCAAGCCTCTTGTGTTATGTATTTGAAACTTCCTCCTCGTGCAGTTGTTTTTATTTTTGTGTGAGGGTTCCA
Organism: Picea engelmannii; assembly: GCA_009831015.1. Taxonomy (NCBI): domain Eukaryota; kingdom Viridiplantae; phylum Streptophyta; class Pinopsida; order Pinales; family Pinaceae; genus Picea; species Picea engelmannii. The sequence continues at coordinate 1,044,773 of ML777123.1, forward strand.
GGTCGTTATGGGAATAAATATAAATGCCACGTCTAAAAGGAAGTATTAAAGAATAAATTAAAACTCTCTCCGGAGGAGGGAGCAAGTGAAATAAGAGTTTGGGCTATCTAGTGGCATGCAAAAATTATGAAACTCTCACTTCAGTTGCGAGAGGTTAAGCAACCATGGCTATGTCGACTCCCTTGAATCCATAGTCCAAGTCCAAGCTCACGTCAGGAACCAGTACAATATTGTTGGGGAGCCCATTTCTCTAGAATTCAATTAGTAGCTTTGTGAACTGTGAGAAGAGGAGCTCACTTAGTCCAGCCACAGCTACACGAACATAATCCATGTAGAATCCAACTGCACTACCATGGAAATTTGCGCCATGGAGGGCCTTGTCGTTGACATGGTCGATTATAGTATTTTCGTTGGCCGAGTTGATCTCTATATCAAGTGTGGCCATGGCTTCCCTTATCGTCTGCACGAGAGGGGCCAGCCAGTGGGGACTCGATCGCAGAGCATAGTGATCTTGCTTGGGCTTCTTGAGAGTATTGATGTTTTAATATTCTCTTGATAGCTCCTGGAATGGGTTGTCTTTGAGAATCCATTCAAGAAGTTTTGCAGATTTTATCTTGCCTATGTTTGGTTTCATCTAGTGGATCTACAAGATCAAGCATGTAGCAGACAACAACATCCAAAATTATAAAGCAAGGTTTGTGGTAAGAGGTTTCTCTTAGAAAGAGGGAGTTTGCCTCTCAGTTCAAGATGAAGGATATTGGCTTAATGAATTACTATTTGGGATTAGAAGTATAGCAGAAGCCAAGTGATATCTTCCTTGGTTAGGCAAAAGCCAAGTGTTGTCACGATCCTTCAAAGATTTGGGATGATGGACTGCAAGTCCATGGCCACTCCCATGGTGACAAACCCGAGGAAGTTGAGAGACTATAATTTTAAACTAGTATACCTCTCCACATATCGGGAGTTGATTGTTTCACTGATGTATTTGGTTAATACCAGGAAGGACATCTGCTTTGTTGTGAACATGTTGAGTCAGTTCCAAGTGGAACCAAGACATGAGCATTGGATTGTTGCAAAGCATATATTAAGATATTTATGTGGCACACTAAACTATGGTTTGAGATATAAGGATAAACATATTATGATTGGGTAGGGAGTGCAGATGACAGAAAGAGTACTTAAGGAGTATGCTTCAGTTTGGTCTCAGCCATGATATCTTGGATTGGCAAGAAACAGAGGTATGTGGTACTCAACACTGTAGAGGAAGAGTACATTGCAGCATGTGATTCTTGTAAGGAAGCAGTATGGCTCTGTAAGTTGGTTTTTGTACTATTTGATCAGGTGTCGGATTCAACCGTGATATTCTGTGACAATCAAAGTTGTGTGAAGCTTTTAGAGAACTCGTTGTTCCATGACAGATCGAATCACATTGAGATTAAGTATTATTACATCTATGATCAAGTCCATAAGGGATAACTAAAACTCCAGTATATCTCCATCGATGAGCAGATAATAGATATTCTGACGAATCCCTTATCCAAAGGGAATTGATGAGCAGATAATAGATATTCTGACGAATCCCTTATCCAAAGGGAAGTTTGTATACTTCAGAGACAAGTTGGGAATTATGGGGATTGCTCCCTTGGTTGAGAGGGAGTTATGATCTGTATCATGCTAGTACAACTTAGATATGATGATTTTGCATCATGCTAGTACAACTTAGATATGATGCTTTTGCATCATGCTAGTGCATCTTAGATATGATACAAATGTCCAGAGTCGCATCATGCTAGTACAACTTAGATATGATGCATTATCATCATGCTAGTACAGCTTAGAGATGATGTAGTTTCCTGAATCACATCATGCTAGTAAAACTTAGATATTTGTTTGCTACTAGATAATTGTCATGGAGATTACCATATCACTTGGAGCAGTTGTGTGTTTCTTGATCATGGAATCTATGATGGATGATTCATTCTATCGTTGACATGGTAGTAGTTGTGTGCTACTAGTTGATTGCAGAGTAGTCAATGGAATAATAGATGAAGACATCATGGAAAGATACCTTCCTAGTTAAGAGGGAGTGTTGATGTTTGAGGAAACAAGCGTGAGACATTCTCCCTAGAGGGCCTTGTTTGGAATAGTAGGGGGAATGTGGAATTCATCTTGACATGCTTCATATGGTCATATGAAGGAACCAAGACACCGGTTTCATGAGGAAACCTCGATATGTCTTGGGGGACATTGGTTCCATGAGGAAACCTCGATGTGTCCTAGAGAAGACATTAGTTCCATGAGGGAACCTCAATATGTCAAGTATGTTACAAGATGACTCGGCTTAATCAGACCCAAGGGATTGGCCACCCCTTGTAGGATAAGCTAGCAAGCATGATGTGTATAAACTCAGTTGAATGGCTCTAGCAAGCATTGGGAAGACCTTCTCCTAGATTGGGTTGCAGACCAATAGAGATAGGATACATTTATCACAAGGGTGTACTTGTGATAAATGGGCCTAGGCATAAGTCCTTCCTTGATCATGACAAAGAATAAGATGGAATCAAGGTGCTTGAGGTTCTTTACATGTGTTAGTTAGCACTAGGTTGACATTCACTCATAGGGGTGTACCTGTGGTGAACAAACTTGGTGTGGTATTTGTCCTAGTCATGATGATTTGACAAAAAATGATAAATACTCAAAATGCTATGTGTTATCACATGTGGACCCAGAGTGAGCTTGATCTCATAGAGAGTCAATTGGATCAGAGGGAGAGTTGTAGATGGATTTTCCCCTCGGTTTAGGTGGGAGAGAGACATCTCCCAAGACTGACAGACAAGTGTCATGAGTTTAGAGTGAAGTTTGTATACTTAAGAAACAATATTTGGCATGATGAAGAATGTCTCCCTCATTGAGAGGGAGTGTTGATGTTTGTACAACATCGGGAAGACATTTGTCCATATGTATACCTCCGTAGACTGTACCAATCAAATCGTTGGGCAAAGGGGGTCCCTTGTTCCACAAACAAGGGGGTCTCATACACCAATTTAGTGTCTGGCTTGGTCGCGACCTTAAGAATAAATTGTTATTATTATTATCATTATATATATAGCTATCCATGAAATGATGCGTCCCTTGGATAATAAATAGCTATATATATATATATATATATATATATATATATATATATATATATATATATATATAGCTATTTATTATCCAAGGGACGCATCATTTCATGGATGGTCACCATATGTTCTCTATATATGGAACACTCACCATTGTAATAATATATTCATATATAATATCATCTCATATGAAAAATCAACGCAAGAGACGATGGAACTAAGAAATTTGAAACTTGAATCATAGAACTACTAGCTTTCTTTGTTTGTTCGATAACAATTCTTCTGCTTCTTGTTATAGGGCCTTCAAATTTTTTTGAGGTGGCCAGATTAAGAATATTTTATTGGACTCTCCTTTTGAAATTTCGATGAACTTGAGGTTCCTATTGAGCCAATACTTTCCAATAACTTTCAATTTATTTTTGATTTTTTGCTATCCTCAAGACCAAATCATACAATTGATTCAAAATACTTCTTTGGTCATCCAATCCAATGGGAATATAAGGTTGGACTAGATCAGGACAGGTCATTAATGGAAGACAAACTTGGATTCTCCCTAGTGTGGTCACCAAAAATGTTGATATATTTTCCCTTTAGGGACAAGATTCAACCTCGTAGGGTATTCTTATAAAGAGTTATTAATATCCCCTCTTAATTTTTATAGAGGTGGCACTCCTCTTTCTCACTCAAATTTTCAGTATACTTTTCAAATAATAAATTTAAATATTCATATCATCTCAACCTGAAAGTGGACCGGGTGATAAAACAATTGAAAGGACAATTGATAATTTACAACATAAAAATAACAATTTTGATTTAAACACATAGGATAACTACATCCATTCCATCAAATCCATTCATTTGAGCAATGAGGAAAAATATTTGAAGCAAGACTCATAAGACAAAAAATAGATTGGTGGTAAAAAATAGAGGGCTTTAAATGATTTCATTCCTTTAATATCATAATACGCATAGGAGAAATATACGTGAGACCGCATGCTTATATAAAATTTATAAATCACAAAAGTTATGAACCCCTGGAATAACTCTCTACGAGAGCCTTTAAAATAATATTACACAGATTGTTCAAATTTGAATAGAAATTTTTTTCGGAGCACATCATAATATTCTTGATACTTAAATGATAAAATGAAAACATTCATCCTACTGCACTCGGATGGGGATCCTGTGGACCAAATATAATAGAAAACCTAGAAGATGAAAAAAAGAGCAACCGGGGATCAGATTTATCAGTAAACAATAAACTAATAAGGTTGGATGATCATAGATTGGGAAGAAATAAGGTAAATGCTTTGAAAAGAGTGTACTCACAAAAAATAAAGTGAAACTATTTATGGATATCCCTTTATGTTTGTTGATCCTTCATATATATAAATGCAACTTGATTCCTTTCAGTTCAAGTGCTTCTTGAATCAGTTATCTCTTTCAATGAAATCTTGAGCCACTCTTTGATATACTCTTTTAACGGTGGGATTGTTATGTTTTTCTTCAGCCATAGAGAGAATATATCATCTTGAATTTCTTTGAAATCAAAGTGTAATTCTTGAATTGATGATATATGGTCTTCATTATCATTCACAAAATAAACTAACCGTTGTTTAATCTCTTCCTCCAGAAAGTTAGTGAGATTATCAAACTCACTAGCCCATGAAGTTTTGAGTATGTTTAACTTTGTTTCCAATTGCTCCTTGGTTAATAACTTAGATTCCCTAACCAATTGTGGGCCCTCAAGTTTCTTAACTATTTCAATTGATTTAAAAATTGAATCACTTCTCTTTTCATCAACCTTTTTGCAATTTGTAATTAATCCCCACAAGATTTCTATTCTTTCTAACCAACTATCATTTACTTGCTTTATTTCGTTATCTAAGTCCAAGTTCTATTGTTTCATAGTAAAGTCACTCATACTTGTTACTCATGCCATGAATGTACTTAGAGCATTTTTATAGAAAAAATCATCATTTTCTAAGTCTTGTTGTAGATATTCCATAAAAGAAGCAATTCTTCGTGCCAAATTCCTCAAGCTAGTGTTGACTTCCCATGCCTCTAAAATGGTATTAAGCCATCTATTTATTTAATTTGTGACATACATACTTATGCCACTTAACAACTTGGCATATTTCCTAACTCTTGATTATGTTCCTAGTGTATCTTCTGGAATTGGATCTGGAGCAATGATGGATAGTGGTTCAACAAATAATGTCTTAGGACTGAGGATGTCCTCTAGTTCACTTATTCTCCTTTTCAATTTAATATTTTCAATCTCTTGCTCAGAAATGGAATGAGCTAGAGTGTCTCCAATAGTTAAGTGCAAATTAAGAATTCTATAGGTTTCAATGTAATAGACATCTACCTATGAATTCCATGTTTTCATGACCCTTTTATTTTTGACATGAATTCTTTCAATTTGCAATTTCTTTTCCTATTTGTTGTACTTAATATTGTGTAAGGTCAACGGTTGTTCTTAAAACAAAATTGGTTCCTCTCGAAAAATTTCTTCAGCTATATTTTAGTCCTCTGCAATATGTAATCTGACCCACTCTGGTACATTGTTATCGTCAACCTCCATTTCAACAACATCATTTGTTGGATCCTCAAAACTTTGAGTACTCTTGTTTCCAACACTCATTTTCCTTTTATTCTATGTAACAGTGTGTGGTTTCTCAATAGTTATATGAGGGGGGTCATCTTCATCATCTCCACCTTCACACCTTTCATTACTCTCTCTTTTTCCCATATTAGGATCTTGGTCTCATTGAGCAAAGGAAGAACTCTTGTGTGGGACGGAAGTAGAGCCAGTGTGAGAACTAGTATACGTTCTACCTCTTTTCTTTGATTTTCCCTGTTGATGTTTCCTCTTGGATTATATATTTTTGACTTGGGTGTTTGAACTAACTTGTGTAGCCAAGTCATCATTACATATGTGTTCATCTTTCCTAGAAATTGCTTTGTTGGTATTCGGATCATTATCATTGGTTTCCTCCATATTCTTTGTTATTCTTGTGAAAATGGTATTGTAACCAACTAAAGATAAGTGAGAATAAAATAGTCATTCAGGCTTGAAACCCTTGCAAGCTTCATTTTCGTTCAAATGGAACGGATTTAGTGATTCGAAAATTTGGGTCAAATGGGTTAATCCTTTGAATGAAGTGTCAGCAACATGGAATGGTAAGGAAATGAATTGTCACTTACTCTTTTTATCAAAGAAGGAATACCATGACCTATACCTCCTACACACTTCAATGAAAAAATACATGTCACTAACAAAATTGGGAAGAATGGATGGTCTTCTTTCAAACCCATATAGCCTGATGTATGTAGATTTCTATTTATAAACAAAAATTGATTTTCCTTTATTAAAATCTAAAGCTTCCTATGAAAATATATCTGGTAGTGTTCTGGTAAGGATATATTGAAGCTCTTTGAAAACAAATTCTTGAACCAGGAAGAAATGTAAGAGTGCCTTGTGTTTCCACAATACATGATACCATAATTGAGCAGGATCATTTTCAACATCAACATTACCTTTTAAGGGTAATCCTTCAAATACATTATAATATGCGACAACCAATACCAAATAGGAGGTCATGAAAAACCTCTGTGTCTTTATATAGTTGGAGAGTTGATAATATATTTTATTTGAGATAATCTCACCCCAATCAAATATCACTTCCTTTCAAAAGGAGAAATATAAAACATATAAGACATACCTTGGAATATGGGATGTGGATTTTCATCCCATCAGTCGTAAGAAAGGCCAAGAAAAATCATGATATGGCTCATCTAGTAGGTTAATATCAACTTGAGTAGTATCAAATGGCATTGTAGCAAATGATGCCAAGAAATGTTTTAACAAGTTCGCACCACCACCCCATTAATCTAAAAAGGAATCAACTTCTAAAAGATAGAGTGATTTGTTTGAGATAGGAGTTCGAAGAATTATTTTGAATATATTTGGAGTCAAAAGAACAAGGTTATTTCCTTCTGCAAGAACTGGAATCAACCTGTGATTCGAGTTGAATTTAATTGCACTAAAAGAAACTATTTCTTTGAAGTCAAAAGATTAAGGAATGCAACTGACCTTTACCAAACTAGTTGTCCAAATATTACTAGCAATATTTTTCTCAGTGGAGAGACTTGAATACCACTGATATGCAGTCAACCAATGAAACTATTTATTGTGTCGAGTGAGAGAGTTGACAGTGTCTCCACATAATGGTTCCTTTCTTCTTATAGCTTCCATATTTCCCGCTTTTTTCAATATGCTTTGATATATGTGAAGATTATGAATATGGGTTACAGATCTTAAATTGCTTAAAGGATAAATTCATAAATAATCTTTAATGTGAAATCCCTTCAACATGTAAAATTTCTTTAGGAACATATGCGAACCATAAATAGAAATTACCCTTGATAATAAAGTGCTCTATGAGAAATTGGAATAATTAATCCTCCATTATTGTTGACAATCAACTTTTTCCTTGTGATTTAGAGCCTTATTAATGAACCATAATTGCCTCAAAAATGATGAATTGTTGTCCATTGTGAAAATACACTAACTATGGGACTCATAGAGTATGAAGGGGATGGAGAGATAATTTTTGTAGGGATAGAGTCATGCAGAAGTAGAATCATGTGGAGAATTGTGATATGTAAAGTTCTCTACATGAGATGTGACTCGAAATCACCTAATATAGGACATTGCAATAGATAGGAAGAGAGGAACAAGTAATGCGTATAAAAGGTGACATGGAGAAAAGGTATAATGAAGAGGTGGAGGAAGTTCTGCATTCTGCACTGTAGGACTTTACCTTGAAAATGACGAACTATGAGGTAATATTGCGAAAGATAGAAAAATGACTAAGTGAGGAGTATTGTGAAAGAAATGAGTGTGGGGTATTAGAAAAATAGCTAAGTGTTGGGAATTTAAGGGGTGTGATTTGAGCAATGTGGAGAGAAAAATGGAGGTCACAAAAGTGTGAATAAAAGGTAATGTATCGACTTCTCTACATGAGGAAAAGTTGAAAATAATCTAAGTGTTGATTCATGAAGAATGCTAGGTACACAGAGCATGGATAAAATATCTGATGGGATGAATCTTTGCATGAGAAGGAATCTATGCATGGGAAGGAATCTCTACATGGAGAAAATCATAAAAATGACTAAGTGTTGAGAACATATGATTTCTTCCAAGAAGCAATATGGAACTATGGACTTAGCTTAAAATGAAAGTTTACGACATGAAAATGAATAAAAAATAATCTCTAGATTTGAACTCTAGACTCAACGTCCATTCCCATTTCCCTCTCTACCTTAGATATGGTCCATCTTTGCAGTCATGAATTGATCCGAAAAGATATTTTAACGACAATGGTTGAGTTTTAAAGCATGGGTTAAATTACCATTTAGGAAACTGATGAAAGAGGAAGAATTAATGAGGAAACATAGAGCCATTAAGAAATATACAGATCTAGAAACAAGCATGCAGAAACAACAAACCATAACAACAAAAGTTGATAGCGGAGTTCGGCAATCTCGCCTACGTCTCTGGGCCTTTTCTCAGTGGGTGAGGCTTTCTTACTGCTGTTAGAAGCTTCAAATGTACATCATAAAAGTGTCAATGGATTACAAAAATGATCTATTTGTGTTCCTCTAGATCTCAAGAACCCATCAAAACTGACGGCACTAAAAACGGATGAATGAAGCTCCCAGAAATGGCCCGCAAAGGTGCTCTCCTCAATGGATTCCCTGCATAAAAATGGATTTGCCTCAAAAATTCATCATCCTTTTCCTGATCTGAACCTCCCTTGTCAATGGATTCAAGAACCTTTGGTTTATATATACTTGAAGTTGGCAACAAACTCCCAACTTCCCCCCAAGATCTGGCCTTAAAAAAGGCCCAAGATCCTCCAAAACTGGACTAAATCTCCCAAAACTAGTTAAAAATCATAACATATAGTCAAAAACCCACTTTGGGGATCAAATTAGGCACATCCCCAATTTCTCGGGCTCATGGTCATTTGGGCGCCCTCCATGTGGCCCTGGACTGGTGTGTTGGTCCTTAGACCCTTAAGTCTCAGCCCTTGGTCGCAAGTGTGGCCATATGGCCTAGTTCTAACCCTTCCACGTGCTTTCATACCATTGTTGGACCATGGTTCCTAGCACCTTGGTCGGAGGGCTAGCTCAGTCGACCAAGCGCTATCCATATAAAACTGCACTAAGCATTTAACTGAAGCTCTAGGTCATATGGCGAAGGTTCTATGCTATGAATAGAACCGACGGCTAACACCAACAAAAATTTGTGCCATCTGTTAACTACAAGGGTACATGGTATAGTCCCATGGTAAGCGTTGTGGGGATAGCTTGAGTGGTCATGCACCAATTCAAAGGAATGGCCATATGTATCGGTCCTATGGTAAGGTTTGCATCGGCGGATGGGGCTAGGCCCTAGCCTTATTCTCTGTCGACGGGACCCATATTTCAATTCAAATACATTTAAAAGCATTACATTGGTAAGAAACACATGTGGTCGGGCTAGTAGCCCGACCCTGCCAAGTCACTCACCCAGACTAGAGGTCACAGGTTTGACTACCTGGGACTCATATAAATTTTGCCCAAAATTCTGACCAATAGAGAGGTGCCACATGGCACCTTACCATTTTCCAATTAAAATGCCATGTGTCCATCATTGATTCGACCACTTGTCTGCCCAGTCAACGTGACACTTGTACCTGCCACGTCACTCAGCTTCCACGTGTCATACAACTGTATGGACTTTTCCATGTCAGCCCGTGCCACATGTCACCCTTGCATTGGTGCCACATGTCACAATCTGACTCGCCCACATATGCACCTACCCACATCAGCATACCAATGCACCACTGCCACGTCACATGTATGGTCATATGACCTATATAGTCAGCTGCCACATCAGCACTATACGGATTGTACAGACTGTACAGTCAGCAAAATTTTGCATGTTTGGCAAAACGAACAGATCGCAATATATTTTGCATACGACATATGTTTGAGCTTGTTCAAGTTGTATGGGTTCATATCGACGATGCCTACGCACATGTCCATTTTGAAGAGATTCTGAGCAATTTGATTTTTAGGCCTTCCTGAACCTATTTTGGATCACACCTCCCCACTAAAGACCTTTTGTTCCTCCAAAAGATTACAAAATGGACCTTACTAATTACATACTCATAAGGATAAAAAAAAGCACTATGTTGTGCAAAATTATGTTATAACAGGTCATCATTACAACACGTGTGATTACATTAATGGAAGCAAAATACAATGAAGATGTGACATCCACTTCTGGAAAAACTAAGTGAATGGTTTATTTCCTTCATGTTGTTCCTCTTGCTTCATTGATACTACCTCTTCCTTTGTGAATACATGCGTAATCCTTTTGTCCTTCTTTAGACGAAGCTCCAGATTAAGCTTCCAACATTTACCCTCTTGATGTCCACCCTTGTTGCAACAAGTGCAATGGTTCTTTGACATCCAAACTTGTTTTCCCTTCTCTTTCTTCCATTGTGGAGTTGATTCTTTATGTCGTGTCTCTTCCTGGTCAACATAAACTTCATGTACAAAGATTTTCTCTTCCAACACTTGGCCACACAATGCTTGGGTGAATGAAAAAATGTACAAGGATACATATTCCACAAATTTTGGATTACATGATTATGCTTTTTATAATCAAAAAGAGAATTGGAACAACCATGACCATTACACATGTCTTGCTTATCTTCACTTTTCTTTGGAGATGACTTGCATTCACTATCACCATCATGGATTGATACACCATCACCTTTCGTGAAGTGTTCCCGCAATGACTTAAGATGGTCATTTGAAGCATCACTTGCTTCCAATGTTTTGGAGCATTCTCCAATCTCCTCTTCGCCATATCCCAATCCTAATTAGCGAGGTATTTCCACAACCTCTATGGGATTAAATATACCTTGGCCCTTATTTCCAAGGCCCTTTCCTTCATAACTCGTCTTGGTTAGAAATTTCAAACCTATACCTCTTGTATGTTTTTCAAATGCACCAAAAGAACCATCTTGATGGGAACAATGCGAAATTGATGAATGACTTCCACTGCATACCTCAAAGATGTTTTTTGAATCGGGTGTAGAAGGAAATTCCTTCAATTCTTCTTCGCTTTTTTCGTTCTTTGAAGATTTCCCTTGAATCGATCTCTTTCATTCCAAGTAATCTTCATACAACACTTTCACCATCTCTTCCATGGCAAAGAGATTATATAGAATCTCCTTCTCATCTTGAGAATGTCCCTCTTTAGATGCCATTTTCTCAACTGAGATGAGATTTTCCCTGGTAAACATGCAAACTCAAAAACCAACAATCAACTAGCTCTGATACCACTTATCCGAAAATATCTTTTAACGACAATGGTTGAGTTTTAAAGCATGAGTTAAATTACCATTTAGGAAACTAATGAAAGAGGAAGAATTAATGAGGAAACATAGCAGCCATTAAGAAATATACAGATCTAGAAATCAGCATGAAGAAACATCAAACCATAACAAAAAAAATTGATAACAGAATTCGACAATCTCGCCTATGTCTCCGGGCCTTTGTCTCAGTGGGTGTGGATTTATTATTTTTGTTTGAAGCTTCAAATATGCATCATAAAAGTGCCAATGGATTACAAAAATGAGTTAGTTGTGTTCTTCTAGATCTCAAGAACCTATCAAAAATGATGGCACTGAAAACGGATGAACGAAGCTCCCAGAAATGGCCCGCAAAGGTGCTCTCCTTAATGGCTTCCCTGCATAAAAATGGCTTTGCCTCAACAATTCATCAGCCTTTTCCTGATCTGAACCTCCCTCCTCAATGGCTTCAAGAACCTCTGGTTTATATAGACTTTAAGTTGGCAACAAAATCCCAACTTCCCCCCAATATCTGGCCTCAAAAAAGGCCCAAGATCCTCCAAAAATGAACTAAATCTCCCAAAACTGGTTAAAAATCTATTAAAAATCATAACATATACTCAAAAAACCACTTTTGGGTTCAAATTAGGCACATCCCTCGATTTCTCGGGCTTCTGGTCATTTGGTCTCCCTCCATGTGGCCCTGGATTGGTGTGTTGGTCCTTAGCCCCTTTGGTCCCGGACCTTGGTCGCAAGTGTGGTCATATGGCCTGGTTCTAACCTTTCCACATGCTCGCATATCGCTGTTGGCCCCTGGTTCCTAGCGCCTTGGTCGACGAGCTAGCCCGACCGACCAGGTGCTATCCATATAAAATCTTGGCATAGGTTCTCAATATTAATTTCTTCCACCAATTCTTTTTACTTCCAATGTTCTTGTGGATTTTCATCATTTGTTGCAACATTTTCCACATGAAAATGTTCGCTGAAATTTTCTTGTGCATTTGGTGGAGGCTCTTCAATTTCACTTTCAAACTTGCTACTAGAAATATCTTCATATGGAGTATATGAGAAGCTTAAATCTTGCACTTGACAATTGGAATTATCATTTTCAACAGTATGACTTGAAAAAAAAATCACATTCTTTGATTAGACTTTTCTTCTAAATCATTCACTTCATTGTCATGTGTCCATATGGGAGAGGGTTGGTGGGCAAAAACATTGAAAACATTTGGGATGAAATTTTCATCAAATGAAGTTTCCAACACATCCCAACTGGTAATGGTCTCAGGAAGAAATGACTAGAACCATTCATGAGCATCTCCATGCAGCGTTTGTGCAAATAATCGACATGTAACATTATCTTCAATAAGATTGAAAACATCACATGTGCTTTTGAATCTAAACAAACATTGCTTTGCATCTTCTGAAGTATTCCCAAAGAATGTGGGAAAATTTTAGAAATGTCTGGCATTTGAAAACATACTTTTGGTAGATGTAAAGGGCTTCTATGCAATCGCATCCTTATTTGGGTAGATATTCATTTTGCTTCATCTTGAAAATCCATTGGGGATTGGTGGATAATGAAAAGGATATCACAATACTAGCGAAATTCTTTGGTGGRGCCACCGTGAGGATTTTCTTGAGATTCTTGAATCTTTTCGATGGAGTTGTTAGGGAATTTAAGAGTTCTTTCAATGGAATCGTCAAGGAGTTCATCCCCCCAAATATTTGATGGTTCTTTCCTCTTCAAATATTTGATATCTGAATTATTCCTAAAGATCCAAGAACACTATCTTTGAGTTCATTCAAATAGATTTCAATAATATTTTTATAAACCCTGTGCATTTAGAACAAGTAGTAGTCTTCTTGAATCTTATTTTTGAAACTTTGAACCATGGAGACTTCGCTTCATCAATAAGATATGAAAAAAAGACTCATATATATTGAAAATAAATTGGTCCCCAGTATGGTCGCCAAAAATGGTGATGTTCAGATTGGTCACAACCCCAACAACAACCTCACAAGGATAAAACCCCCCTGTGTTTTATAGATTTGGTACTCCTCTGTAATTTTTCAAAATATGTAGCTTGATGTTCTTAGACTATACTTCCAATGGGAGGATGCTAAACAACAAACCCCAAATCTGTATTGCTTTGTTTTATGTATAAAATGGTTCTTGATAACCAGATATGGTCTTTAAATACTCAATTTGCTCATAGATAAACCAAGCAGCCTTTTTACAAATAAAAGATAATGAAGGGATTCAAAATCAAAATAATTATGTGTTCAAATTCATTATTACAACACTATGAAACACGTACAAATTGAATATGCATCCATATCTTCTCACAAGAAAAAAGAGTGAAATGATCTTGATCATTTCGGAGAATTTTAAATGAGTACTTCATTCAAAACTGAAAAGAATTTGATAGCCACACTCCAAAAATATCACACTTAGAAATCCCAAGATCTGAGAAATCATTAAAGTAATGCCTCAAAATAGTTCTTTGTGGAGTTAATTACATGAAAGATATTTCTCATTACAAAGCATTCAACAAACCAATTGACTAATGCTTCAGAAATATAGCCTGACAAATGCAAGGACTAAACTCCCATGAATAAATTAGACAATCCTAGATTACATTTATCAGTCACATATATGACTTTAAAATACTTATATGATCTATTAAGCAAAGTCATTGAAGAATACAATAAAAACACTCAAGAACTCATCCTTATGCTCAATTCATAAATACAATCATAAAGCCTTGAGAAAAATAGTGTAGAAGAAGGATAAGCATGAAAATGAAGATCTTTGTTTATTGATCAGAGATTTGGTTGCATGTTAATGGCTGGACCTTTTCTATTATGAACTTTTGACTTCCCTCTAACCCTTTCTTTAATGGTGCTTCATCTCTTTTTAAATCTGCTTCCAATGCTTCTTGAAGTAGTTAGGGTTTTGGTCTTTCTAGGAGCTTCCACATGCTTTTCATCTTGGAGTAACCACTTTAATTGATGATTTTTTTAACTCTCATTAATGACTTATGTCATTAAAATTCATGCCTTGAATTGGATCCCATTTCATCTTTAATAAAATTCATTTAATAAACTTTTATTTCTCAGTTTTTAAACTCGATACCTTTTTAAAAGTGGGCGGTTTTTTAATTTTTTTAGCATGATATTTGATTTCTCAACCATGGAAACCATCATAGAAGAAATCTTCAACATTCCAAATTTCCAATGAGTCCTCCTAAGAAAAATTTGGAGTTCTGGATTTCAAGTTATAGCCTCGGGAAGTCGAGATTCCAAGCAGATTTGCCAGCAAGAAATGCAAACAGAGCTGATTGTTATTTTAATTTATGTGAGAATTATGGCCAAATTCATCCCTTAAAACCTATTCCATTGTATTCCTTGTCGAATTACCTTTCCAATGAGGTATATTTTGTCTGAAATCAATTCTCGGATCTTCAGTTATGACCTTTGAGCATTCGTTGCTCAACAATTGTCCGTCAAGTTCGTGGATTAATCTTTCCCTTCATTAAAATTATCCTTTTAAAATCTCGCATGAATTTTGGTAGTTGATATTGTAGTGTATATATGGTAAATATTACCATGCATTCATGTGAAACAAAAAGGAAACTATGGAGGTCGATCCTTAGGAAAATAATGACTTAATCAAAAATTTTATGGCCCACTTACCCAATCAATTCCCAACCAGCGTTGAGTCATCTACCATGTTTCAAAGTGTCATTGGATACCATAGGCTACCACATGTCATCATGTGATTGATCGCCACATTTCATCACGTAATTGGTTAACATATATTGGAATTAAACTTAGGAAATAAGTTAAGTATGGGAGAGTGGGGAGATATGATGAGGGGGGAAGGGTAAAGTATGGTGGTTTGGTGGGGTATTATAGGTTCAAGAGTGGAGTGAGGGAGGAGAAGTTTCATGGGGCAACGGGAGAGGAAGAGGGGTGAAGTAAGGGAGAAAAATGTTAAGTGTGGGAGAGTATGGGAGAAGGGGGAAGTGAGAGGAGAGAGAAGAGGGGAGTGGAGTGGAGTGAGGAGAGAGGATAGGGATTGGAAGTGAGGTGAGGGAAAGGGATATGGGGGAATGGGGAAGGGGCTCTCGATTCCACAGGGTAGGAAGTGATGAGTGAGTAGGGGGGGAGGGAATAAAAACTAAGTATAAAAGAATAAGTGAGGAGGGGGAAAGGGAAGTACAAAAGAATAAGTGAGAAATGAAAGAGTATGGTAGAGTGTATGAGAAAGGGATATGAGAGGAAGTGAAATATGGAAATAAAACTAAGTATGAAGAATGGGGAAGAGAGGAAGAGAGAGGATATGAGTGAAATTTTTAAATAAAACTAAGTATTGAAATTTCCAAATAAGACTTCAAATTCCTAAAAGAGACTAAGTATTGAGAAGTATCCTAAGACTAATTATAAGAGAGGAATAAAGAAGTATTCCAAGACTACTTAGTGATGAGAGAGAAGCCAATTGTTTTGTACATGGAATAAGTGCTCTTTTATAAAAAAACGTGGATATCTTGAGCATACGAACTCGAATTCTGAATCTGTAAAATGAGTGATGAAATTGAGACTGAGGGTTACGCCATGAACTGATGATCACTCAGAATTTCCTTCTTTTGATATCATTTTTTTAATTATTCCAAAGGGCGAGAAATTAAAGTGACCAATTTTTTTATCAACAGGACACCACATTTCTTCCTATGGAATTGAGCTAAATCCTACTATAGTCACTCTTGTCCATGATTTTCCAATGCCTCAAAAGAAAAATTATGTGAGTATTTTTCTAGGACATGCTAGATATTATAGGAGGCTCATCAAAGACTTCGCTAAAATTGTAGCACCCATATTCATACTTATTTTTAAGAATGCTAAATTTTTATGGAAAATAGACTGCCAAAGGAAATTTAAACACATAAAGGATAAACTAATTACAACCTTGATGTTACAAGGTCCTAACTAGAATATCCCCTTTCACATTCAAACGGTTGCATTAGACAAGGCACTAGGATCAATGCTAGGACAAAAAGAGCTTAAAGATTCATATGCCATTTTCTATATCAACAAAACATTGATTGGTGCAAAGCTGAATTAAAGAGTCACTAAGAAAGAGTTCCTAGCAGTAGTCTATGAAATTAATAAATTAAAACCTTTTATCATTGGTTATCATATTTTTGTTCAAATTGATCACTTGATAATTAAATATTTGATGAATAAACCAATTTTAAATGGAAGAATTATTAGATGGTAATTGTTACTATGGGAGTTTGATCTAACCATTCTTCATAACCTTGGCATAGAAGATATTGTTGTAGACTTTTTATCTAGATTGGTCGTTGGTATAGATCAAGAGGTTATTGATGACTTCTTCCTGGATGAACACATATTTTCTATATCGATCCAAACCCCCTAGTTTTCTTACATAGAAAACTATTTGGTGGCAAGAAGATTTCCTCAACATTTTTCATACAAAAAACATTGCAAAATAGTAAGACAAAGTGCCTCATTCACTTGGATTAAAAGGTACTTATTCAAGGTTGGACTAGACTATTGATGATTGCATCTATGTGAGACATTCTCCAGAACACAAACCTGAGAGAGAGCCCCTAAGAGGGGTGTGTGGTTCCTATCTGAGATAGAGATGGAATATAGAGATGGTCTCCTCCTTACAGAGAGTTGAGAATAACTCCAAATGATTCTCCTGTGTAACACAGGGAGAAAGGAGTTCTGTAGAGTTGGACGTCCATGTGGTTGAGCACAAGGTGAATGTGTAAAATCCAAAAGTGTTGGGTGCATTTTCATGAGACAGAAATGAAGATGATGTATTAGCATCCTCTGAGAAGAAAGTTGATGAGAAACTCCATATGACTCTTATGTGTAATGCAGTGGGAAAGAAGATCTGTTGAGTGGACAAGCACAGGTGAACGTGATACTAGTGGTTGAGCACTAGTGAAGAAGTGGTTCTTATGTGTAATGCAGTGAGTCGGAGATATGAACATCTCTATGAATTTTCCCCTAGCAAATGAGAACTAGTTGGTGTATAAGATCCCTTGTTATATTGTTCAAGATTCAGACCTACCTGTAACCCTAATTGTAATGTAAAGGGTACAAATCGGCCCCATCTTAATGTAATTTATAATTAATGTAAAATATAATTAATTTGTTTAATATTAATTATATTCTGAGATAGAGAGGTCGGCCCTATTGTGCCAATAGACACTTTTGCTGACAGGTCAAGTCTAATATAAGTAAAGGTAAATTCCCCATTGAGGAATCATATCTTTTGTGTGAGTTTGGAAATTTTAGCAAGTACACCTTCTTGGGAAAAGTGCACACCTCTTTTGGGTGCTAACCTTCTAGGGTTTGCAATCACCCTCTTGTGTGCTAGGTTTTCTTGGTGGTGAAGGTCTTTCTCTTAAAGAATATAGCAAAGGATTTGGATGGGTTTTCCTCCCTTGTTGAGAAGGGTTTCCGAGGATACTTCTTGTGCACTTGTGCATGGTGTTTATTCTTGTGATATTGGTTGTTGCAAATTGTTTATGGTTTCATAGCATAGGTATTGAAGAACCCATTGCACAAGATAAAATCTTTTACTAGTCTTCCCTCCTCTTTTGCACAACCGTACGACCCTCCTAAGGTTCCCAGAAATTTTGTACAACCCTCTTATTTTGTGTGTTTCAGCCCCTAAAAATTGGAAGTTGAGGAAAATATTGGCATAGGAGAGTACGACCTTCTCCAGCGCACCTCCAGAGACTCTCAGAGTGAAATTTTGAGCATTTTGAAAATTTGTCCCTAGGGTTTCACAATTTTCTGCAGATTTATGTTTTTTAGGGTTTCTGTAGCTCTATGAAGAAGCCTTCAAGATTACTTGTGTTATTATATCTTTAAAGGCTTATTGTTGGCAGTCATAAGCCCAACAAAACCTAAGGTTTATAGCCTAGACTAGCCATTATGTTTTCTAGCCCAATTAACTAGGGTTTGTGAAGAACCTAAAAATATGACGAACAAAACTATGAAGGAAGATAAGCTTGATGGATCAAGCAACTTGAAGTTCCTGGAAGACAAGAATTCAGAAGAAAAAATATTGTGGGTGATACAAAAAGGTTTACCAGAGACAACTATTGATGAATGGAAGGAAGATAACAACAAGACAAGGAATTCAATCATCTACACAAGCTCTTACATTGAAGGGTTGGCTTCAAAGTAAGAAGATGACAAAATGTGACATCGTGGATACCTTCTTCATGCAAGATCTCAGAGGAAGGAGATCAACTAGGTGTCATGAGAGAAATCATATCAGCACCCTCAGGTATCTCTAAAGGGACATATTGTCCATAGATATGTCCAAAGACATTGTTCCAACTAATCCAGTTGCTCCAGTTGATATGTCCAGAGATATTGCAGTAAGGGAATAAAAAGGCATGCCTAGGGTCAACAAAAATATGCTAGAAGGAAGAGAAACATACAAGTCCCTCAAGGGACACCTTGAGAAATCAAAAGATTTTTTCAAATCTATCCTTCAGTCATGAGCCACTTCATTGAAGAAACAATAAGATAAACATGCATGGAAATATGTCATAACAGAAGAATACCAATGTATCTTAAAGAATGATGTATAAGATATTATTCAGAGACCAGAATGGAAGTTTGTGGTAACTTCCAAGTGGATCTATAAGAGAAAGCACACAGCTGATGGAAGTGTCAAGTAATACAAAGCTAGAGGATTCTCACAAACAGAGGGATTTGTCTACAATCAGACACTTGATCCAATAGGCCCGATACACTTCCATTTGTACTACCATCCATGAGTTGGAAATTAGATCAGATGAATGGATTATTGATGAGTTTGGGTTTCAGCAAGAGTGTTGTTGATCCAAACCTATGTTATTACAGTGTTGGTGATGAGAGCCTGATTTTGATGACTTATTCAGAAAGCCTTGTTGTTGAAAACAAGTAATCCTTGACTTCTGGTTTCAAGATGAAGGATCTAAGTATGATGCTCTACTTCCTGGAAGTATGACAAAGAACCAATGAGATTCTCTTGAGTCAAGGAAAATATACAATGGGAATATTAAAGAAGTTCAGTATCATAGGATACAAAAAACACCATGATAGATTTGAAGAAAAATGAATGATGATGATTCATATGAGATTGATCCACGACTGATTGGATCATTGATGTATCTGGTTAACACCATACCTGATTCATGATTTGCAGTGAATATTCTTAGCCAATCCATGAGCCAGCTGAGACAGACTCAATGGAGAATAGTAAAGCATGTATTGAGATATACACAAGGCAGAGTTTGATATGGTCTGAGATATTCTTTCAAGTGTGAAATTGATTTTGTAGGGATATGCCTATACAAATTGAGCAGAGAGTAAAATGGACCGGAAGAGCACATCTGGTTGTTGTCTTAATGTGAAGTTTTCCATGGTTTCTTGATGCAGCAGGAAACAAAACTATGTGGCCTTGAGTACCATATAAGCAGAGTATATAGCATCGAGTGTGTGAAGCAATGTGGCTCCACAAGATTATGACATATATACTTGATCATGAGATGGATTCTATGATGATAACAAGAGCCGTGTGTAAATCTCTTTGAGAACCCAGTGTTTCTTGATGGATCAAAATACGTTGAGATGAAATATCATTATATCAGAGATATAATGCAGAGGAAAATAGTACACATGCAGTACCTTCCTACACATGAGCAGATTGCAGACATCTTCACCAAATTAGCTTGGTGAAGAATACCTCCCTAGTTGAGAGGGAGTGTTGACGACTATAGCCAAGACAAAGTTCAAAGTACATCTGTGTGAGTATTGGAATGATGAAGAATGCCTCCCTAGATGAGAGGGAGTGCTTATGATTGCAGCTATGTGAGACATTCTCAGGGACACAAGCATGAGAGAGATCCCCTGAGAGGGGTGTGTGGTTTCTATATGAGACAAAGTTGTAATGTAGAGATGGCCTCCTCCTTATAGAGAGTTGAGAATAACTCCAGATGATTCTCCTATGTAACGCAGTGAGAAAGGATATCTGCAGAGTTGGACGTGCATGTGGTTGAGCACAAGGTGAACATGTGAAATCCCAAAGAGTTTGGTGCATCGTCATGAGACAGAAATGAAGATGATGTATTAGCCTCCTATGAGCAGAGAGATGATGAGAAACTTCAGATGACTCTCATGTGTACTGTAGTGGGAAAGAAGATCTCTTGAGTGGACATGTATGTGGACGAGCACAAGTGAACGTGATCCAAGTGGTTGAGCACTAGTGAAGAAGTGGTACTTTTGTGTAATGAAGTGAGCCAGAGATATGGTCATCTCTATGGATGTGCCCCTATTGGATGAGCACTAGTGGGTGTATCAAATACCTTGTTATATTTTTCAAGAGTCAGACCTACCTGTAACCCTAATTATAATGTAAAGGGTAAAGGTCAGCCCCACCTTAATGTAATTGATAATTAATGTGAAAGATAAGTAATTTGGTTAATATTAATTATATTATAAGATAGAGAGGTCATCCTTGTTGTGCCAATAGACACTTTTGTTGACAGGTAATATAAGTAAAGGTAAATTCCCCATTGAGAAATCATATCTTTTGTGTGAGTTTGGAAATTTTAGCAAGTACACCTTCTTGGGAAAAGTGTGCACCTCTCTTGGGCACTAGTATTCTAGGGTTTGCAAGCAGCCTCTTGTGTTCTAGGTTTTCTTGGTGGTGAAGGTCTTTCTCTTGAAGAATATAGCAAATGATTTGGCTGGGTTTTCTTCCCTTGTTGAGAAGGGTTTCCCAAGATACTTCTTATGTACTTGTGCATGGTTTTTCTTCTTGTGATCTTGGTTGTTGCAAATTGTTTATGGTTTACGTAAAATGCTAAGATGAAATGAAATTATTTATTAAGCCTTGCTTATTGAAAAATCAACATAGACCACATTCTGAGAAGATATATTAGATAAAATGAAGTACATGACATTCTATACGCATATCATGATTAATCATGCAAGGGTGACTTTGTTCCAAATATGATAGCTCGTAAGGTTCTTCGTGCTAGTTACTACTAACCTACTCTCCACAAGGACAATGTAGACTATGTTTCCAGATGTGATGAATGTTATTGAATAGGAATGTGATGAATGTCAACACGTAGGAAAGCCTAATTGGTTAAGTGAAATGCCATTTCAACCACAAATAACATCAAAGCCATTTGAGAAAGTGGGGTTTGGATTTTGTGGGACCTATAGACCCACCATCAAACCAAAAATAATATATCTTGGTATGCACATATTACATCACCAAGTGG
>ML777123.1:1067961-1083709 GCA_009831015.1 Picea engelmannii
GATACTCAATGTCTCATCAACATCAGAAAGTTAACAAAGTTGCATAGATATAACATCGTAGAGAACATTGAAAAAATGAGGCTTAACAATATAATCACAATGATCAATGTGAAGGTAGATGAAGATTATTGTATGTTCTTGTGCTTTGTATGATTGAAGATATTTTTATCCTCAATATTTGGCAAACTTCAAATGCAAATCAAAATTGAAATATTCAGAGGAAAACTCCAATTCACATCAATCACATTGAGTGTCATCCCAATCGAATTGGGAAACAATCTACAACTTCCAAATGACATTACAATTTCCAAATTTGCAGCCATATCACTCTCTTTGACCATTACTATGTAGTTTTCAACCTACAACCAAACAAAACAAAGGTAACTATAGAGTTACAAAGAGTTTTTTTTTTTAAATCCACTACAAAGTTTGATAGCTACAACCATCTGTAAAACAAACCAACTCCGGAGTTTGCAACCTACAACCATATGGGAATCCAAAAGTGAAATCATCCTACAAAATTTACATCTAAAACCAAGAACAAAGTAATATGTCGAGATTCAATGGCTGATAATAATTCCATGTTGACATTTCAGCTATCAAATTCAACATTATTTTTTCATTTCAAACTCACAAAATGCCAAGTATGATTCATTTATCATGCATATAAATCAAATGTTTCAATAATTTGCATTACTAACAATGATTTATGAGCCACCTATCCAAATGATATACCCATTCTCTCTACAACCATTGTGGTTATCTCACTTTAAGTTAGGGGGATATGGTTCCACCATCAAAAATTTTAATTTTTTAAGGTTAAAAAACTGCCCCATTCTCATTATGAGTTCGAGTGCACCCCTCCTCATTTTTGTTTCCCACTAATGGAGGATGAGTAAACCATTTAACACACTCATTCTTCGAGCCATCCAACACCCTCCATTATCAAAGAAATTTGACCATACATGTGTGTTCTCCCTCATAGTGATTCGACCCACCAAAGAACCATTAATACGACCATACCTATGTGTTCTTTCTCATATTTATTTGACTGACCAAAAGATAAGCTTGTACCCATGTGTCCCTCTCAAAAGTAATGAAAATTATAGCAACAAAAGAATGGAAAATAAGGAAAGGGAAAAAAATGTAGAGTATAGGAAGGGAGGAAAGAAAGTTCAGAATTGCAATTACATGAAGATCACAAACAAGAGGTAAGGGAGTTTTCAAGTACATTATAACCCAAAAATTTCATTAAAATATATTTTAATCTCTTTGATATTATATTTGAAGAGTAAGCACAGTTACCAACTTGACGACAACTCTCCAAAGTTTTTTATTTTTCAAAGGTTGCATTTGGTGGTTGTTTTTATCCCCATTTCAAAAAGTAGTGCTACCAATAGCACCCATTTTTTTTCAATGTTAAAATTAAAGAATTTTGCAACTATGATCTATAACGTTGAAAACAAAAAATTTTAAATTGATTCCCAAAACGAAAATGGGTAATACCAATAACACCTCATTTTTTTAGGTTAAATTACGACTCATTTGAAACTGATCCAAAATGGATCTAGGAAGACCTAAAAAACAAAGTTATCAGAATCGGACAAAACTAGTGCCATTGCGTCGGGCTCGTCGCGTCGATTTCGGCAATATATTGTTTTCCGAAAATGGACACAATATGCGAAAGTTATTGTGTTCTGATCGATTTCCCAAACAGGCAAAAAAAGTCAATTGGTCAAAGTCAACAGTCAACAGGTCGTATGGCATAGGTTCTCTGATATGAATAGAACCGAGGGCTAACACCAATGAAATTTTGCGCCATCTGTTAACTGCAGGGATACATGGTACAGTCCCATGGTAAGCATCGTCAAGATAATTAGAGTGGTTGTGCGCCAGTACAAAGGAATGGCCATATGTATCGGTCCTATGGTAAGGTTTGTGTCGGGGGTTGGGGCTAGGCCCTAGCCCTATTCTCCGCCAACGGGACCCATATTTCAATTCAAATACATTTAAAAAAAATACATTGGTAAGCAACACATGTGGGCGGGATGGTATCCCGACCCTACCAAGTCACTCGCTCGGACCGGAGGTCACGAGTTCGACTCCCTGGGACTCATATAAGTTTTTCCCAAACTGTTGACCAATAGAGGGGTGCCACGTGGCAGCCCAAGACTAGGCCACGTGGCACCTTACCATTCACCAATTAAAATTCCATGTGTCCATCACTGATTCGACCACATGTCTGCCCAGTTAGTGTGACACTTATACCTGCCACATCACTGAGTTTCCATGTGTCGTACGGTTGTACAGACTTTGCCACATCAACCCATGCCACGTGTCACCCTTGTAGTGGTGCCACTTGTCACAATCTGAGTCATCCACATCTGCACATGCCCACGTCATCACTTGTCCACATCATCATGCCAATGCACCACTTCCACGTCACATGTATGGTCGTACGGCCTATACATTCAGCTGCCACATCAGCACTGTACGGACTGTACAGTCAGCAAAATTTTCCTTGTTTGGAAAAATGAACAGATCATGGTATCTTTCGCATACGACATTTGTTTGAGCCCGTTCAAGTTGCATTGGGTTCGTATTGATGAGGCCTACGCACACGTCCATTTTGAAGAGACTCTAAGCACTTTGATTTTTAGGTCTTCTTGGACCCATTTTAGCTATGGGATCCATTTTGGATCATGAATCCAAGTCCAATGTTGGTCTTCTTGTTCAGTGTGAGCCCAACACACCGAAATCACATAACGACTCCTAAAGAGAAAGTGTGGCTTCTTTCTTTATATAGTATTGGTTGCTTCCTGACATGGAAAAAACTCTTTTGTGTCTACATATGATTTAAATCATGCCATGGATTTCTCAAGAAATCCTCTAAGGTCATTGATCTCCATGCACCAATCCCTGGCACAACTCCAATATGGGGTTCTTTGGATTAAAAATGGAAATAAGAACTAGAATATGGTTGCTCTTGGAATCAACTTGTTTTCCATATTGTTGGTGTAAATGACCTCCTTTGTTTCTATATCTCCTTGGCTATCGTTATCTATTTGGACTGCAGACATCTCTTCATATTCCTCAATTTTCACTCTCCAGACATTTCTCCTATATATGTGGTTTCTAGAGTGAATCTCTAGATGAAGTCACCAACACTTTGCTTCCCAATCACCATTCAAATTGCAGTGGAGGAAAAATATATTGTTGTTGCTACAAGGACTTCGTGACATGCTCCTCCTCTTCATGTGCCTTTGAGGTCGTTGTTGGATTGGAGAAGTCTTATTTTCATTCTTCCTCTGAAAATAATCTCGCTTGAGGAATGTGTCTTTCTTCTCCTAGAAGGAAACCTCAGGATGAACTTTCTTCCACAAAAGGAGCATGCCTTCATGTACTAATAATTAAAAATGTTACGGCCTCTTCTCTCGTAGCAGTGACAATCAAGAAATGTCTTATTTGATGAAGACCTCTTGGTCTTCTTCTTCTTCTTTCCCTGGGAAATCTTCTTTCTACTTTCTCTGAGTACAGGTTTAGGCTAATCCTGTGAGGTATTCTCATTGCTACCCTCCCTAACTATACCACAATAAGTATGAGGTGGTAGTGGGATGTCACTTTCACTTACCTTTGATGCTCATTCACCATATGATAAGGCCAACTCCGGCATGTCTTTATCCTTTACAAGAATGGTATTCATGGTCATAGGATTTTCCATTCTATCATCAAATCCTAAGACTTCATGCTTGACCCATGGCGTGGCTAAAATGGGGCTCAATATTCCTAGTCTTGTCTTTCTTATCCATTTTCCATCGCATCCCATCTTCCTTAAGAGTTTGGAACCAATTCCTATGGTATGATTTTCAAATTCACCAAGTTTCTCTTGAGAACTTTCTACAAAAGGTGAACTTACCAAAGGGCTTTCAATCATGGTTTTGGTTTCTGTAATGGAAACGGAAATTGTCCCTACTTCATGGTTCTCTTGGACATTTGTTTGGAGCCTTGCCAAGGCCTCCTCCTTCTCTACCAACTCTTGATACAATTGATCCATCATCTGCATGAGCCTACCATATTGCCAACCATCCAACTGAATGATATTTTCTCTTAAGGATACCTACAACACTCTATTCTTATCCCAATCTGACATGACTATTGTGAGAGTGTCTTAGAATTCTTAAAACTTCTTGAGAAATGGTAGAAATTTGGCAGAGGTCTCAAGGTGCTTCTCCATCTCTTCCATCCTCTTGCTAAACATCTATACCTACTCCTTCAACTTCTCATTCTATTCTGGAAGTTGAGCATTGTTGGCCCTTAATTATTTCAACATTTCTTTGATTTATTTCCCCATGTTGAGGTTTGCAATATTTTGTTCAAAGTTTTGGTAGTTTTCATGGTCAAGGATGCAACTTCTTTTATACTATATGATCTGTAAACAAGGGAATTATATCCTACTCACTTCACCAACAAGGATACTCTACAGAGTTAAAACTTTTGGTCTCTGTCTCAACTCACTCTCAAGAATGTACATAGTGATTTGTGTTAAGAAAGGCCACTAGGCCTCTATTTTTTGCCCCGTACAAGGACCTCTCTTCTCTTTATTGCTAAGACCTCTCCTGGTTGTAACCTTCACACAACAACGAATGGATAATGTGATAACAAAATGTATCTTGTTGTTCAATATGTCAATTAAGGTTGAGTTGTGTCTTTTGTAGTTATGTGTTATGAATTGATTAGTTGGTTCAATACCCTATTTGTGGCTAGGTAGAACCAATGATAGCCACCAATTCCACACTTGTATGGTTTTCAAAAATGCCTACTACTTGCTACATCCATCTATCTCTATGTCAAATTCAGCAATGCTTCCAATCCTTTCAATGTCACTTAGTCAAAATAGGAACTCAAAGCCTATTTGGTCATGATTAGAATTATATGAGCACATGTGCTATTTCTTCTTCTTCCCAGGTTTTGTTCTTGTTATTTAAGTGAGAAATAGACTCAACTTGCTTGGTAAGGGTTCTTTATGAACTTGCAGGGTAGTGGCATGGACTCCAATTCCTTCTTTGTGATTCTTACTACAAGAATATGTTCTTTGTGGCCGCATAGTGGAATTTCTCACATCCCTAAAAACTTCAAAGGAAAAATCCCATCCAATCTAGATCAAAAAGGAAGAATGGAAACAATTAGGTGTCATTACAAGAAGAACATATTTCTTTGTAGAAGATTCTTCATGTTTGTATAAGGTTGATGTTTTTTTCCCTACATGATTCTAAAACCATACAAATGAAATGAGGATGTTTGCTTCACATCATTTCCAACCAAAATATAACTCCATATCATGTTCACCACTTTTGGGAATAACTATTGATTAATGAGCACAACCATCTTATTAATGTTTTCACCATCTAAAACATGAAAAAAATTGATGAGCTCAATAGACATGCCATTCTTCATGAAGGTAGAGTTACAAAATAATTCATTTTTTTACTTATTTAGTCATCCTCATAAATCTACAGAAACGAGCTTGGATAAAATGGACCAAGGGATAAATGTGTAGCCTAAGGGAAGATGAATCGCTCAGCCAAGTAATTGAGTCACCCAATGATTAATTGAAATGTTCAACAATTACTTTGGATTCCTAGTAAGGTATACGACTTGTACAGTCGTGATATGATTGTGTGGGTGAAATAAAATGACATGGGAGAAATCAGTTTTCTCTGGGCATGAGATAACGGTCTAGAAATGGAGGAATTCACCCACTAATCATAATTCACTCTAATTGCAAGCAAACTACCTAGTGACAAAGACAAATTCACCCAGTAAGCAAATGAAATGCCCAAGTAAGTGGAATAACAGTCTAAGAAAAATAAAATTTATTTAGTAGTGAGAAATATGAATCAAACAAGTGAAATATTAGTTTAGGAAAAAGAAATTCGAACTGAGGAATGAGAAATATGAATGCGAGAGATAATTACAGTGTGGAGGTATGAGAAATTCACCCAACATCTGGATTAAATCAATTTAGAAACTCTTACAAGATTGAAACAACCAAATAATTGTGTTCACTGATCTCCAATCTCATAAATCAACCAATGGTGGGGAAATGAGATTTGTTAGGATATCCATTTACTCATAAACTATGAAAATTGTGAATGAAAACTCCAACACTACAGAGATAAATGAAATCTCAACTCAGTAATGAACACAAATACCATTAAAATATTTCTAGATTTCATCAAGATTTGCACATGGTAGATAATGAAAACACATGGAGACACTATTTACCTTGGAACCCAAATGGGAAAACCATCTTTGAATGGGCTCAGTATTTCAATCGAATATCTCTAGTTACAATCATGTTGTTCATCCTTCTCTCCTTGGCCAAAAGACTCTTTGAGAGTGAAAATGATTATAGAAATAGGGAGAGATAAGGTAATGGGAAGGACAACGGGATGACCTTGCATTTCCCATTCCTCACTCTTCTCATCTATTATTTTTTTTCATTTCATTAAATTCTCAATTTTTTCTCTTTTGTTTTATTTACTTTACATTTATAATGTTTTACAATGTTTGCATGACCTTTATAAATTGTCAAATTGTCTTGCAAGTATTGAGTCTTACCCATTCATCAGTTTGGATCCATTTCAAATCACTTTTAGTCGAGGTAGGGGGTGTTACCTTTCTTACAGTTGGAGTTAGTTTAATAGAAAGAGTGGCATTGGGAACACATCCTTTATTTCTCGAATTGTATCTTGTCTAGGCAGCTTGAGTGACTTGCACATCTCCTAAGGACACTTCTCCTACTGCTTCATTGTTCAAATATTCTACCTAGTCCCAGAGAAATGGGTTAGTTTCTTCAACTATGTCTCCTTCTTCTACAGTATCTTCAGTCTTAGCCTCTTGGGATGACTTGTCAAAAACAAACTATTGATCAATTAGTTGATTAATTCTCAAATTCATTGAATTGATCCACTAGGGAAAAGTATTCTTAGAATGATTGGTCTGATGATACATGTAGAAGTGGTCCATCCCATCTTCCTCCGGGTTCAACATAGCTACCAACTTGACAGAAACTCTCTAGAGTTCTCCTTTTTTAGAGGTTGCTTTTACTAGTTGTTTTTACCTCATTTCAAAAAGTGGTGCTACCAATAGCACCCATATTTTTTCGAGGTTAAAATTACAAAATTTTGCAACTATGATATGTAATGTTGCAAACAACAGCCTTAAAATTGACCCCCAAAATTAAAAGGGGTGCTCTCAATAGAACCCCCCTTTTTTTGTGGGGGGGGGGGCGGGGTTAAAGTTACAACTTGTTTAGAACCATGGCCTTAAAAATTGATACCATTGTGAACAAAAACCCTAAAATGGATCCTTGAATCAAAAAGTGATGTTGCAACTACCACCCCCATTTTTATTTTGAGGTTAAATCCAACCGGTTTGATATACTAACTTGACAACTGGTGATACTATGAACCAAAACCTCAAAATCACCACTCAAATCAAAATGTGGTGTTATATGCAAAACTTTTTCATTTGTCTTGGGCATAAATTTGAAAAACTAAGAAAACGATTATTTTTTTTAATTGAAAAAAAAATAACAAAGAATACTTTAAACTTAAAAAATAAATAAATAAAATTGATTTTTTTGGAAAATATTTTTTTAAATGAGAATTAAAAAAAAAAACGAGATTATTTTTTTTGTTTTTTTAGGAAGAATTTAAAAAAATAAATAATAATAAGTTCAAATATTAAAAAAACATAAAAGAAAAAGACTTATTTAATAATAATATTAATATTTAAAAAAAATATATATATATATATATATATATATATATATATATATATATATATAATAAAAACAAAAAACAAAAAAGGAGGTCATGCATGTATCAAATGTGGTGTCATTGTATATTGGGCTTGGAGCACCAACATCTGCTTTTATCACCTCTTTTGGTTTTGGGCACACTTCAATAACTAGGCCTTTTTACTTCCTAGCGTCCTTGGAAGCCATATCAGGGTTTTGTACTTCACCCATGTTAACAACATCGAATATTAGTATTGTTAGTTTGTCAAATGCACAAAAATGTCTGTGTGGAAACAAATAGCAAGGATTCAAAAGTTATCTTATTTGTCGATGGTGACCATCTTAAGGATAGGGCTTCTGCATTGGACAATGTTATTTCAAATGTTTCCCCCAAAAGCTTTTTGTTGTTAATATTTCACAAAAAAACAACAAAAGAGGGGGAAGAAAAATCTTATTCATGATTCCATGCAAGTTCAACTAGGAAAGAAGGGATGGAAAAAAATTTGAGCTCGACAAGTTGGGTTGTGTCAACATAATAATTGTTAAAGTCTCAAAAAGTGTTTGCATTTTCACTTTTGAAACAACTTCCCTTATCCGGGTATTCAAATCTTAAAAATCCACCTGTAACTAGATTATGTTAGAGAGGGAGTGGGAAAATCACATCTTGTGCATGGACCTACTCTTATGGAATCATATGACTCCATATATTTCCTAGATCAATTTATGTATTTGGTCGATGGCACTCAAAATAACCTATTTAAAATCCAAGATAAGGACAGGACAAAGACATGTGACAATTAATCTTATGGGGAAAGGGAATATGAGAGAGAAGTTCAATGCAATGGTTATTTATCCTCCCATAGGAATGGGGGAGAAATTTGGTTGGCCCAAAAAGAAGATTTTACCAAAAGTCAATCTTCAAATAAAGTGGTCCCAAAGGCTATTGATGTTAAATAATGCTCTCTCATTCATACTCTATGTTAGTTTAATATTAACAATTTGGGGATTACACCAACTTGTCATTTAGCAACATGGTGAAATCTCTTAGTAACTTGAGGAGAAAAATTTTGTAGTATAATTGTACAAACATTAGGGTAAAATGGTGCACATGGACTCCACTCCATGTTGGTTCATTTTTAAAATTTCTCAAGGAATCCCATGGCCATGTGGTTGGGTGTTATTGGCCATGGTGGGTCCTTTTTTTTTAATTTATGAAAAATAATGCAAACAAAATTCACCTAAAACCCTTGGAAAGAATTCATACCTAGCAATGGTTGATTTGGTAAACCTTTGAAGTGAATCTATACAACGTTTTGATTCTTTGGAGGATCGTGCGCTTAGTGGCATCAAAGCTCCCGTAAAAATGACAAGTGAAAAAGTCGGGAAAACAACAATCCACCTTTTGTTTTATAACCCAAAAAACGTTTTTACACTTTAAAAACCCTTTTGGAAAGTCACATCAATGTCATGGCGATGAAATTTTGAGGAAGTGAAATGTATCGCAAAAATGTGTTTTAGGAACGATGCATCACAAAGGAAAAACTTCCATCCAACGCGATGTGTTGCACCCCAAAGTTTTTTATATGCAATATGGAACATGTTTTGAAACTTTGGGTCATGTGATACGACGGGGAGAAGGAAAACTTTAAACCATGTGATACGTCACATGAAAATAGCTTTTGAGTGTGATAGTCACAAGGAAGATAAAAATGAAAGGATGCAACGAAGAAGAGGATGAAAAACAATTTTTTTTGGAATTTCCCTTTATCGTGATGGAAACAAAATTGATGGTTTTCCTTTATCATGACCAAAAAAATTTAGTGCAATAAGATGTTGTGTTGCAACCAAAGATAAATTAGGTACGATATAGCATTGGGAAAAGTAGTTACCGTGCAATGAAAAAAGAAGGCTTTGCACAAGTTTTTTGAGAGTTTCTAAAAAGATGAAATTGGTTCAAAGAATAAGGAAAATATTACAACAAATATTTGAGAATCCCTGCGATTTTTAGACGGGAAAAGAACTAAAGAAAAATTCATCAAAATATTTAAAGAAAGGAATCGATGTGAAACAATGTTCGTGAAGTCTTAGAAATCCAAAAGAAAAGGAGAGGCCCCATGAATATTTGTACCTTCATCAAATGCTTAAAATCAAAATAACATGGGAGGTTGTTGCTAGCTCAAAATCTGTAAATCCCTCCCATTTGGCTTATGCAATTCCCTTGCAAGCAAACTTTCAAGAGTTGTATTGAGAATATTTTTAGACCTAGTTCAGGATAGTGTATAAATAAGTTTGGTGGTAATGGAAAAGGACATAGTCCTTGGACATGTTGATGTTCAGATTGGTCACAATCCCAACAACAACCTCATGAGGATAAAATCCCCATGTGTTTTTATAGAGGTGGTACTCCTATGTAATTGTTCAAAATATGCAGCTTGATGTTCTTGGATTAGAATGCCAAATGGGAGGATGCTAAACAACAAACCCCAAATCTGTATTTCTTTGTTTTATATATATAATGGTTCTTGATAACCAGATCTACTCTTTAAATACTTAATTTACTCATATATAAACCAAGCATCCCTTTTACAAATAAAATATAATGAAGGGATTCAAAATCAAAATAATTATGTGTTCAACTTCATTATTACAACCCTCTAAAACGCATACAAAGTGAAGATGCATCCATATCTTCTCACAAAAAAAAAGAGTGAAATGATCTTGATCATTTAAGATAACTTTAAATGAGTATTGCATTCAAAACTGAAAATAATTTGATAGGCACACTCCAAAAATATCACACTTAGAAATCCCAAGATCTGAAAAATCATTAAAGTTATGCCCCGAAATAGTTCTCTGTGGATTTAATTACATGAAAGATATTTCTCATTACATAGCATTCAATAAACCAATTGACTAATACTTCAAAAATGTAGCCTCCCAAACGCAAGGACTAAAATCTCATGAATAAATTAGACAATCTTGGGTTACATTTATCAGTCACATAAATGTCTATAAAATACTTATATGATCTATTAAGCAAAGGCCTTGAAGAATACAAGAAAAACGCTCAAGAACTTGGCCTTATGCTCAGTTCAGAAATACAAGCATAAAGCCTTGAGAAAAATAGTGTAGAAGAAGGAGAAGCAAGAAAAAAGGAGATATGTATTTACGGATCATATATTTGGCTACATGTTGATGGTTGGACCTTTTCTATTATGATCTTCTGACTTCCATCTAACCCTTTATTTGATGGTGCTCCGTCTCTTTTTTAAATCTGCTTCCAATGCTTCTTGAAGTAGTTAGGGTTTTGGTCTTTCTAGGAACTTCCAAACGCTTTTTTTCTTGGAGTAACCACTTTAATTGATGTTTCCTTGAACTGTCATTAATGAATTTATGTCACTAAAATTCATGCCTTGAATTAGATCCCATTTCATCTTTAATAAAATTCATTTAATAAACTTTTATTTCCCAATTTTTAAATTGGATACCTTTTAAAAAGTGGACTGTGTTTTAATTTTTTGAGCATTATATTTGATTTCTAAGCCATTGAAACCATAATAAAATAAATCTTCATCATTACAAATTTCCAACGAGTCCCCCTGACTGAAATTTGGAATTCTGGATCTCAAGTTATAGCCTCGAGAAGTCGAGGTTCCAAGTAGATTTACCAGCAAGTCATGCAAACATAGTTGATTGTTATTTTAATTTATGTGAGACTTGTGGCCAAATTCATCCCTTGAAACCTATTGTCTTCCTCATTGAATTACCTTTCCAACGAGGTATAGTTTGTCCAAAATAGATGCTTGTATCTTGAGTTATGACCTCTGAAAGATCATTTCTCAACAGTTGTCCATCAAGTTCATGGATTAATCTTGGCCCTTCATTAAAATTCACCTTTTAAAATACCACATGCATTGTGGTAGTTGATATTGTAGTGTATATATGGTAAATCTTACCATGCACTTCATGTGAAACAAAAGGAAACTATGGAGGTTGAGCCTTAGGAAAATAATGACTTAATCAAAATTTTGATGGCCCACCCAATCAATTCCCAGTCAACACAGAGTCATCGCCTATGTGTCATAGTGTTATTGGATACCATAGGATTTCACATGTCATCATGTGATTTCTCACCACATGTCATCACTTGATTGATCACCACATATCATCACATGATTGGTTAACATATATTGGAATTAAACTTAGGAAATAAGTTAAGTATGGGAGAGTGGGGAGATATGACGAGGGGGGGGGTGGGTATGGTGGGTCAGTGGGGTATCGCAGGTTCGGGAGTGAAGTGAGGGAGGAGGAATTTCACAGTGCCATGGGAGAGGAAGAGGGGTGAAGTAAAGGATAAAAATGTTAAGTGTGGGAGATTATGGGACAAGGGGGAAGTGGGAGGAGTGAGAAGAGGGGAGTGGATTGAGGAGAGAGGATCAGGATCGAGAGTGAGGTGAGGGAAATGGATATGAAGGAATGGGGAAGGTGATCCAAATCCCATGGGGTAGGGAGTGATGAGTGAGTAGGGGGAAGGCAATAAAAACTAAGTACAAAATAATAAGTGAGGAGGGGGGAAGGGAAGTATAAAATAATAAGTGATAAATTAAAGAGTATGGTAGAGTGTAGGAGAAAAGGAGATGAGATGAAGTGAAATATGGAAATAAAACTAAGTATGGAGAATGGGGAAGAGAGGAAGAGAGGGGATATGACGTAAATTTCCAAATAAGAATTGAAATTTCTAAACAAGACTAAGTATCGAGAATTATTCCAAGACTAAGCATAAGAGAGGAATCAAGAAGTATTCCAAGACTACTTAGTGCCGAGAGAGAAACCAATTGTGTTGTACATGGAAGAAGTGATATTTTAGAAAAAAACATGGATATCTTGAGCATACGAAATCAGATTTTGAATCCATAAAATGCATGATGAATTTGAGACTAAGGGCTATGCCATGAATCAATGATCATTCAAAATTTTCTTCTTCTAATATCAATTGATTTTTATTATTCCAAAGAGAAGGAAATCAAGGTGACCAAAATTTTTATCAACAACTGGCTCCAATTGCGGGACAATGACCCCCTGTGGGTTGCTGAGAACACTAGAATCTGAAGTCCAACTGCCTTCTCCATTGGGCTATGGATTCATATTCAAACACTATCTCCATATAGCAACTACTTTATTATGCAAAACTTGGATTGAAGAAAAAAACTATGTACAATGAAGATCTACCTACCATATCCTACTTGGAGGAAAGGGACACTTTTCAAGTGTAAGTAGATTTCCAATGGAATCATTCAAGCATCCAACTAATGTGTGGAATGAACTCAAAAATTGGGCAACATATTAGGGCTTATATCAAGGCATCAAGAGCATAGCCAAACAATATCGAAGTAAAACTGAGTTGGATAAGCTGAAAATCTGATTGTATTGTTTGGCCAACAATTCTTTGGAACCATGATTCAATGAACTCAATTATTGGTTGCTCACGAGATTCTTGATTCATCGATAGTGTCTTGAAAGCATTCTTTATTCATGCAATGGCAATCTTGCCCATATTTGTTCTCAAGATTAATTTACTCCACCAATTCTTCTTGTTGCCAATGTTATTGAGGATTTTCATCACATTTTCCACTTGAATATGTTGGCTGAAATTTTTTTGTGCATTTTGTGGAGGCTCTTCAATTTCACTTTCAAACTTGCTACTCGAAAGATCTTCAGATGGAGTATATGAGAAACTTAAGTCTTGCACTTGACAATTGGAATTATCATTTTCATTTTAAGTAGTATGACTTGAATAAAAAATTTCCATTCTTTGATTAGACTTTTCTTCCAAATCATTCACTTGATTGTCTTGTGTCCATATGGGAGAGGGTGGGTGGGAAACAACATTGAAAACATTTGGGACGAAA
The DNA here is from genome assembly GCA_009831015.1 of Picea engelmannii. Taxonomy (NCBI): domain Eukaryota; kingdom Viridiplantae; phylum Streptophyta; class Pinopsida; order Pinales; family Pinaceae; genus Picea; species Picea engelmannii. The sequence goes on from ML777123.1 coordinate 1,081,675, forward strand.
TTTTCAGCAAATGAATTTTCCGACACATCCCAACTGGTAATGTCCCTGGGAATCCATTCACAAGCACCTCCATGCAGAGTTTGTGCAAATAATAGACATGTAACATCTTCAGTGAGATTGAAAACATCACATGTGATTTTAAATATAAAAAAATGTTTCTCTGCATATTCTAAAGTATTCCCTCTCAGGCCCAAGCCGGAAACTTTTTCTAGCTTATCCCCCTCCCTTTTTTTCCCCTCTTTACTCTTCTTGTCCTCCCCCACATTCATTTTTCGGATGATACCTGGCCCCTCCCACGAGTATGAAATCTTTGTAAGAGGAAGAGGTCGACTATGGCCTCAGTCTAAACTCCCCTAACCCCTTTCCATCACAGGAATAATTTATAACTCTCTCACATGGCATGTTTCCACCCTCCTATGCGCAGGTCCTCGAGAAGGATGCTAAATCGAACGACATTACTCTCCCCTCGAAGAACCCCCCTCCTAGATCGCTACCCTTCCTTCTTTACACTCCTGGTATCTTTCACACACAAGAATCACTCAGGCAAAACAACTTTCCTTTTCTCCTGGTAAGAAGAGGTTTCAAAATGTTTTGCAACCATCTTCCCCAAATCATCCCCCTCATGTTGCTATTGATAACCAAAGCCCAACTTTCAATCCTGCGCATGATAAAAATGTGTCGTCGAGACACAGGCCTTTAAAGTGTATTAAGGAAAAAGGGGGGAAGGTGGAATTGGTGTTAGGAAGAGACATTGTAATGGGAGAAATCTCTGGTTATTTTGGGAAAACCCTCATTGGTATATTTAATGGAAAATTCGTAGGTGTCCAAGCCCTGCAAGGATGGATGGAAAAGGTTTGGAAACCACTCCTCGGTTATCTTCCCGAAGATTTTTTCTTAATGCGTTGTTGGAATGGTTTTATCCTTAAATATCATGAGGATTGTGCAGAACTCCTCAAAAGGGACACTCAGCCTTGAATCTAAAGGAATGGACGATCAATTTTGACCACATGAGAGAACCAGTTGATATAAATAAGGTTTGGGCCATACTCCTTGGGCTACCACTTGCTTTATGATCCAGGGAGGCTTTAGAATCTATTGGAAACAAAATTGGAGTATTTATCAAGTTGGAACCCAACTGGTTCGTGAAAATCGACTGCAGATGGGATTTGGTACAGATAGAAGTAGACACAAGAGAAGGTTTAGTACGCTTTGTGAATCTGGTTATGGGTTCAAAGATCTCGCACCAAAAATTGGACTACTATAGAATTCCCTTTTGGTGCCATGGATGTCATGAGATAGGGCACTTGAATTCGAATTGTAATCATTCCTCTCCCCACTCCCTGGATCATTCTAAGATATGGAGAAGGAAGTCTACTTTAAACAAGAAGGAATTTGTGGATTCAGTGTCATTTGGAAATGGAAAAATTGCAGAGGTAGTGCTTCAAGCTACTCCCGCTATGGATCCCTGAGATCTGGCCACAACAGAGCTTGGCAAGCCCACCTCAAAGGAAATTCCACAAGATGCACCCACTTCAGATTCCATAGGTCAAGGCCACTAAAGAGCTGGACAAGACCACCTCAGGTATTTCTTCATATTCGCCTTGTTTGAATTCATTTATTTTTGAAGATAATTTTCCCCCCAAGATTCTCTTTGACAAAATGGAGTACTTAAGGCGACCTCACCCCCCCTTTGTTTCCCTACAATTTGAGGTCCTCATGTCCACAGAGACCCCTATCCCACCCTGGATTCCACCCCTCCTCGGAGCTCATCCCCCCCTCCCAAGTTGGCCCCTTCCCCATTGGCCCCCTTTTTCCCCCTTCCCCCTCGAAGACATCTTCCCCCTCGCCTTCCAGAAAATCCTTATTTACAGAGGTGTCTTCCCCCTCCCCTTCCCCCTTCTCCCCCTCGCCCTCTGTGGATTCTCCTTCCCCTCCCCTCTCCTCCCAACCTCCCTTGCCAAGGTCCTCCCCCAAACCGCCAAGGAATATTTGCAAGATCTAATCCAATGGATCACAACTGAACGTAGTCATGTCC
>ML777123.1:1108722-1141752 GCA_009831015.1 Picea engelmannii
TATTCAGAGGAAAACTCCAATTCACATCAATCACATTGAGTGTCATCCCAATCGAATTGGGAAACAATCTACAACTTCCAAATGACATTACAATTTCCAAATTTGCAGCCATATCACTCTCTTTGACCATTACTATGTAGTTTGCAACCTACAACCAAACAAAACAAAGGTAACTATAGAGTTACAAAGAGTTTTTTTTTTAAATCCACTACAAAGTTTGATAGCTACAACCATGTGTAAAACAAACCAACTCCAGAGTTTGCAACCTACAACCATATGGAAATCCAAAAGTGAAATCATCCTACAAAATTTACATCTAAAACCAAGAAAAAAGTAATATGTCGAGATTCAATGGCTGATAAGAATTTCATGTTGACATTTCAGCTATCAAATTCAACACTATTTTTTCATTTCAAACTCACAAAATGCCAAGTATGATTCATTTATCATGCATATAAATCAAATGTTTCAATAATTTGCATTACTAACAATGATTTATGAGCCACCTATCCAAATGATACGCCCATTCTCTCTACAACCATTGTGGTTATCTCACTTTAAGTTAGGGGGATATGGTTCCACCATCAAAAATTTTAATTTTTTAATGTTAAAAAACTGCCCCATTCTCATTATGAGTTTGAGTGCACCCCTCCTCATTTTTGTTTCCCACTAATGGAGGATGAGTAAACCATTTAACGCACTCATTCTTCGAGCCATCCAACACCCTCCATTATCAAAGAAATTCGACCATACATGTGTGTTCTCCCTCATAGTGATTCGACCCACCAAAGAACCATTAATACGACCATACCTATGTGTTCTTCCTCATAGTTATTTGACCGACCAAAAGATAAGTTTGTACCCATGTGTCCCTCTCAAAAGTAATGACAATATAGCAACAAAAGAATGGAGGATAAGGAAAGGGAAAAAAATGTAGAGTATAGGAAGGGAGGAAAGAAAGTTCAGAATTGCAATTACATGATGATCACAAACAAGAGGTAAGGGAGTTTTCAAGTACATTATAACCCAAAAATTCCATTACAATATATTTTAATTTCTTTGATATTATATTTGAAGAGTAAGCATAGTTACCAACTTGACGACAACTCTCCAAAGTTCTTGATTTTTCAAAGGTTGCATTTGGTGGTTGTTTTTATCCCCATTTCAAAAAGCAGTGCTACCAATAACACCCATTTTTTTTCAATGTTAAAATTAAAGAATTTTGCAACTATGATCTATAACGTTGAAAACAGAAAATTTTAAATTGATTCCCAAAACAAAAATGGGTAATACCAATAACACCTCATTTTTTAGGTTAAATTATGACTCATTTGAAACTGATCCAAAATGGATCTAGGAAGACCTAAAAAACAAAGTTATCGGAATCGAACAAAACTAGCGCCATTGCGTCGGGCTCATCGCGTCGATTTCGGAAATATATTGTTTTCCGAAAATGGACACAGTATGCGAAAGTTATTGTGTTTTGATCGATTTCCCAAACAGGCAAAAAAAAGTCAATTGGTCAAAGTCAACAGTCAATGGGTCGTATTGTTGACGTCAGGAGTACGTAAACATGACATCATGATGATGTCAACAGGGACATGTGGCAGCACGAGGAGGTGACATGTGTCACTCATTTTTGGCATTTTCAGACGTGATGTGGACCAGTAAAAAAGTGACACGTGGTACTGTACGAACATGACATGTGGTTATATGGATGTTGACGTGGCCCAATGACAATCTGACACGTGGAAGTACAGATGAAAGATGGTAGTGGTGTGGCATTGACTGAGTAGATGATTGTACAATATGGTAGGGTGGCATGGCGCTAGGTGGAAGGCTATGGGCTTGACACGTGTCGTACGACGTTGACTGGGAAGATGCGTTGGCAAAGTGACGTGGAAGGTATGACAGTGACGTGGCATTGTTGACTAGGCAGTTGACTGTGTTGGTGACTGGACTGTACAGTTAAATCACAGGGTGACACATGGCCCAATCAGAAGGTGCCACATGGCACCCCGGATATGGCCAATGTGGGTCGGTTCAAAATTTTGTTGTGATTCATGGGGGTCAAACCCCTGACCTTTCAGGCGACCAACAAACTGAAATCCCCATGCTAGCCATCCAGGTTGGTGGTGTTTCTTAACCCATATGCAGCATAATATGGTTTTAAATTGATATGGGCACGAGTTTTGGGAATAAGTCTCGGTCGGTGAGGGCTAGCCGACCGACCAAGGGCCCTAGATTAGGAGTTGAACCGGAAGTTTAGGGTGTGGGGGCCCTAACCATTGGACATATGGCTTCCATACGACCCGGAGCAAAGGGATCAACCAAAGGAATAGAGTCATCACTTAGCGTATGGCCATATGAAAACAGCCCATATGACCAGGAGCCCGACGCAAAGGGGCTAGAGCCAAATTTTTGCCAATGTGGGTTTTTTAACTATATAATGTGATTTTTATGCTGATTTTAGCCTGATTTTGAAGGATTTTTCCCATTTTGGGGGGATCTAGAGCTTGATTTGAGGCCAGATCTTGGGAGGAATTTGGGATAGGATCCCCAACCAAAATCCTATATAAACCAATCATTTTTGGGAGTTCAAAACAGGGGAATTAATGCAGAACTGAAGTCCAAGCCATTTTTATGCAGGGCAACCATTGAGGAAGCAAACTTTGGAGGCCATTTCCGGGAGCTACGCTCAACCTTTTTTAGTGTCGTCAACTATGTTGGATTCTTGAGGTCGAGTAGAACACAACCAGACCAGTTTGTAATCCTTTTGAGATACTTATGATGTAATTTTGTAGCATTGAAGATTAATAAAGCCTCCCCCATTGAGACAAAGGCCCAGAGACATAGGCAAACTTGTGTCGAACTCTGTTATCAAGCTTGTTGTTATGGTTTAATGTTCCTTATGTTTACTTTCTGATTTGAATTTTGAATGATGGCTACAATATTCTTTCATTAAGATCTCCTTTCTCATTTAAGTTTTTGAATGGTAATTTAACATGCTTAAAACTCAACCAAGTCTTTTAAAGATCATATTCGGATCAAGTGGTATCAGAGCAGGTTGACAATTGGTTGTTTGAGTTTGCATGATTACCAAGGAAAAGTTAAGTCATGGTGAAGGAGATCTTGTAGAAGGAGATCCAGAGATTGGATCAAGAAAGAGGGCATCTCAAAGTGAGAAGATGGCATCTAAAGAAGGAATGTCTCAAAACGAGATAGAGTTTCAAAAGAATTTCTTCGTTATGTCAAAGATGGTAAAGGTCTTATATGATGATTACTTGGAACGGAAGAGGTATTTTCAAGGGGAATCGTCAAAACAAGACAAAAGTGAAGAAGGAGATGACCCCCCTAAACCTCCTCCTTCACCTCCATCATCTCCATCTTATTCTTTTTCAAGTACAAGTTCACATGTTACTTCTGCAAGAAAACATTCTCATTCCCATAAGCATAAATATGATATACCATTACTTCAGCTTGATGTAAAAATCGAATTTCCCATGTATGATGGGGAAGTCCATGTTGAGATGATTGATAACTGGGTTAGATAGATGGAAGTTTATCGTAGTGTGCAACAAATCAAAGATGAGGCAACCCAAATCAAATTGGCATCGCTTCGTATTGCAGGCACAACACTCATCTGGTGGCAGAGTAAGTTGCAACATGGTACTTAACAAGTTGGTAATATATTTCCTTCATGACCAGATTTTGTTTTTTCACTTAGAAAGCATTTTATCCTTTGGGTTATAAGGAAAAGGCTTTAATTAAATGGAAAAGTCTTAAACTAAGAAAAGGACCAACGGTGCAATAATACACAGATGAATTTCGTAAGATGGCATTAATGTTAAATATTCCATTACATACACAAGAAACTTTTATGAAGTATATAGGAGGTTTACCTGCACATATTCGTAACACTATATTTATGTTTGTACCTACTAATATTGATGAGGTTTTTGTTCAAGCAACGTATATTGAAGCAGGGAAAATAGGAGTTGGTGTATCAGGGGAATTGTCTTCAAGGAAAGAAGACAAAAGAAAGGGGAATGGAAAGAAATCAAGTCCAACGACCATGAAGGAAGAGAATCTCTCTTGCAATAATTGCAAGAAAGAAGGGCATGATGATGTCCATTGCTGGCAATTGCATCCAGAGATGAGACCGAAGTGGTTCAAAGAAAGGAAAGGGAGGCAAAAAGTTGCAACAACAACATGACCAATAAACTTGGGGTATGATTCAGGTGATGAGAGTAAAATCACAATAGTTAGTTTGACATGTAAAATTGGTGATGAATATGATTCTAGAAGTAAGTTGTTTCATATAAGGGTCATAATGAAACATACTAAGATCGATACATTGATAGATAGTGGATCTCAATCTAACTTGATTTCAGATGAAGTGGTTAAACAAATGGGATTGACAACTAAGATGCATCATAAACCTTACTCACTTAAATGGATAAGAAACAATATAAATTTCACATAACAAAGCAATTCACTTTAAAGTTTGCAATTTCATCAAATTTTGTGGATGAGGTAACATGTGATGTGGTGCCACTAAATGAATGTGGAATGGTCTTAGGCAGACCTTATTTATATGATCGCAAATAAATCTTCTATAGGGAACATAATCAATATCACTTAAATAAAGAAGGCAATGAATATGTTGTACATGCTCATCGCATAAAAGAAAAACAATCTCTTCAAACAATGGAACAATTAAGGAAGGAAGCTTATGCAAGCAACACACCTATAATTGTGCCAATTAAAGCAGTTGATCTTAAGCTTGAACATGAGATGGTTGTAGGATGGGAATTCAATCATACTTTGCTTCAAGATAAGTTATTGTCGTGCAAGCACATCAAACATATTGGTTCAGTTTCAGTCATATTTCTGATGTTATCGTTGCTAATGTTTTCAACATGGATAGTAGTGGATTTAGTAAGATGTGAACGAGTTCAAGTGGCTAACAATATGCTTTCAGTTGTCATGGTTGGTTTTCAATTGATTATGATACAACAGGTGCATAGGACAGAATTTAAAGACAAAGGATAAGTGGGGTGGCCTATCTCGCACTTGATGACTAGTCAATATCCTTTTGGAGGACCAAAAGGTCTTAGTGGGGAGGCATGATCCAAAATGGATCCAGGAAGTCCTAAAAATAAAATTTATCGGAATCGAATGAAACCAATGTCATTTCGTTGGGCTCTTCACGTCGATTATAGCCGTATATTTTTTTCCGAAAATGGACACCATATGCAAAAGTTATCGTATTCTGATCGATTTCCCAAACAGGCAAAAAAAAGTCAACTGGTCAAAGTCAACAATCAATAGGTCGTACAGAATACATTAGCATGATGTCATGATGATGTAAGCAAGGACACGTGGTAGCACGAGGAGGTGACATGTGTCAATCATTTTTGGCATTTTCAGGTGTGATGTTGACCAGTAAAAAATTGACATGTGGCATCGTATGGAGGTGACACATGGCACTGTACGGATGCGACACGTAGTTGTACAGATGCTGACGTGGCCCAATGACAGTCCAACACGTGGAAGTATGGATGACATGTGGCAATGACATGGTGTTGATTGAGCGACTGATTGTACAGTTCGGTAGGGTGATGTGGTGCCAGGTGGCAGGCTCTAGGCTTGACACGTGTTGTACGACGTTGACTAGGAAGATCTATTGGCAAAGTGACATGGAAGGTATGGCAATGACATGGCACTACTAACTAGTCTAATGAATGTGTTGGTGACTAGACTGTATGGTCAAATCACAGGGTGACACATGGCCCAATCAGAAGGCGCCACATGGCACCCCAAATATGGCCAATGTGGGTTGGTTCAAAATTTTGTTGCACTTTGTGGGGGTCAAACCCCTGACATGTCGGGTGACCAACAAACTAAACTCCATGTGATAACCATCCGGGTCGATGGTGTTTCTTAACCCATATGGGTCATATTATGGTTTTAAATTGATATGGGCACCAGTTTTGGGGATAATCCTCGGTCGACGAGGGCTAGCCCAACCGATTAGGGGCCCTAGACCAGGAGTTGGACCGAAAGTTTAGGGAGTGGAGGACCTAACCACTAGACATATAGTTGCCATGCGACCTAGATCAAAGGGCTCAACCGGAGGAATAGGGCTAGCACTCAACGTGTGGCCATATGGAAGCATCCTATACAATCAGGAGCCCAACGCAAATGGATTAGTGCCAATTTTTCCAATGTAGTTTTTTTAACTATATAATATGATTTTTATGTTGATTTTAGCCTGGTTTTGGAGGATTTTGCCCATTTTGGGGTGATCTATAGCTCGACTTGAGGCCAGATCTTGGGAGGAAGTTGGGATAGGATCCCCAACCAAAATCCTATATAAACCAAGCATTTTTGGGAGTTCAGAATAGGATAATTAATGAATAGAATAGAATTCCAAGCCATTTTTATGTATGGAAGTCATTGAGGAAGCGAACTTTGGAGGCCATTTCCGAGAACTGTGCTCAACTTTTTTCAGTGCCATGAGTTGTGTTGGATTCTTGAGGTCGAGCACAACACAGCCAGACAAGCTTGTAATCCTTTTGAGATACTTCTGATGTAATTTTGAAGCATTGAAGATTAATAAGAAAGCGTCCCCCACTGAGACAAAGGCCCGGAGACATAGGAAAACTTGTGTTGAACTCTGTTATCAAGCTTGTTGTTATGGTTTGTTGTTCCTTATGTTTACTTTCTTATCTGCATTCTTTATGATGGTTGCAATATTCTTTCATTAAGATCTTCTTTCTCATTTAAGTTTTTGAATGGTAATTTAACATGCTTAAAACTCAACCAAGTATTTTAAATATCATTTTCGGATCAGAAATCGTGGCCTTGACAACTGGTATCAATACAAACAAAATCCTTAAAATTGATCCCCCCCAAAAAAAGCGGTTCTTTGAGTAGCACCCACTTTTTTATTTCAAGGTTATAATCACAATCTAATTAATATAGTGGTCTATACAACCAGTGCCACCGTGATCCAGAACTTCAAAATTAACACTCAAATCAAAATGTGGTCTACCTGCAACACTATTTTTTTCTTTTGGACCTAAAATTGCAAAACTAAGAAAAAATGATTTAAAAAAATGAAAATAAATATTTAAATTAAAAAATCATAGTAAAAACTATTTTTAAAAGAAAAAAAATGGAGAATTAAAAAATCACACTAAAATTAAAGATTTGTTTTTTGCTAGTTTGTCCGTGACCTATGGAACTATCTTGTGGCTTGAGAAACCGTGACACAAGGGCATCTAAGCCGTCAAAATCACTCGGGGATTTCACCCAGCCTAAGCCACACCAACCCTTAACATGGCTGGATTTTTTGTCCCCGCCGGTTTCGAACTGGTGACTTTAACATCAAGGACTGCCATAACAGCACATTTTGTCATCGACTGTCCTACACCTCGAGGACACGCTAAAATTAAAGATTAAAAAAGGAGTTATTATTATTATTATTATTATTATTATTATTATTATATAATATATTAAAAAACACATTTACTAAAATAAAGAAAATAAAGACTTCATTGCTCCCTCCCTATGTGTGTGTGTGTGTGTGTGTGTGTTTTTAATGTTAATTGGGTGGTTGGGAAGAAAAATTGGTATCCTCTCCACCTGGGTTCAATTCTCGCAAGTGACATGTTGAGCTATTAACGCATGTATTGTTGTAATAACTTCGAGCCTTGTTATTTATCGACCTTGTGCCTTGAAGATTCTAGAATTTACCCCTCGAATGTAACTTGGAAAATTAAAAATTAAAAATTAAAAGGAAAGATGAAATATTCTTTAATATTTCTGTATTTTTTAATATTTTCTTTTAAATAAGTGTTTTTCATTTCTATTTTTTTTTAACTTATATTTAGAGGAAAGTTTGTTTATTTATTTGTTTCTAAATTATGTTTTGTTTTTTTTTCAAGAAAATAGTTTATTTAATTTTTTTACAAGAACAAGTTTTTCCCTCTCTTTTTTTCCTCTATGTTTCTTTGTCTTTTACTTTTTCGTTTTTTTTTTCCTTTTTTTTAACAATTTTGTTTGCAACTGTTGATGTTAGTGGTAGCATCGGATAGGTATTTCCACACAATTCTATGTGTCTAGATGTGTGGAAATCATCCAAAGCCTTTTATCCCTAACTTTACTTTAGTTAAAGGAATTATTAAAGCAGAGTGATTTTATTAATTAATTAATGATTTAATTAGTTAATTGATTTATTTAAGGAACATGCTAAAAGTACTTAGCATATAGCATGTAATCTAAATCTCAAGTGAGTGTGAGAAGTAATCTCAACCATAGATCACTTTGGAAATTAGAAATAGATTATAAAAGCAAGGCTAGGGTGAAGGAGAAAAACAATTGAGGATATCTTGGATAGGTGGAGGAGGACTTCCATCTAGAGATCATATAAACGTCAAGGAGAAGAGAGAACAAAAGTAGCGCAGGTGGCTTTTAGCCAGAGGAATAAAAAAGAGAGTGTAGCGTCGTACGGAGCTTTCAATACATGTAGGTGGGTTTCAGTGGAGACAGTCATGTACATACACGGGTTTTTTGAGGGATGGTCACATACACCTCTAAAATCGTGTAGTTCTGGTTCGTACAGCAAGGCAGACTTTGCTAGGTTTGTCTGTAGTTGTATTTCTCTCAGTGGGCCATTATCCCTGTTATGGGAACCCTAATTTTAGCATAATAAAATCATTCTCGTCATTGGTTTTCCCGCAAGGGTTTTTCCAGGGGTATCTATAGAAAATGTTGGTGTTTATGTGTGCTTTATTTGGTTTTATTGTTTATGTTTTCGTTGCATGTTTAGTTGAATACTTATTTGTGTTTTAATTCAATAAGTGATTTATTTGGAAGTAATTGTCGGGTGCTTGAGTAAGAGTGAATTTCAACATGGTATTAGAGAAGTTACTTTGAAGTGAAGTTAGATCTCATATCCATAGAAGATCCATAACCAACCGGCAGAAATCGAAGGATATATTTTAGGGAAACAGTTGTACTGAGGCAGAATTAAGTTTTTGTAGGTTTACTGAGGTGCATGTGGGTCACAGAAAGCACAGTCGCGTACATACACGGCTTTCTTTGAGAACAGTCGTGTATACGTGAGATGCAATGGTAAAATTCGCGTACATACGCAGGTTGAAATGGTGAGAGTCGCGTACCTACGTGAGTTGCAGTGGTGACAACCACGTACAATTTCGTACAAGTCAGTACAAGGGTAGTTTCGGCAGCAGGTTATTTCCAGGGCAGGTTATCATGTCTTAGGGATGGCGGCAACATTGTTAAGAGTTGATGATAAATTGGATGGAGCATCCAAATTCCTCTCTTGGAAAGAAAGAGTAACTTTGGCATTCAAGGAGTATGAACTTTGGGAGTTAGTGGAAAAAATTGTTACTTCATCAATAGATCCAACAGCTTTGGAAGCTCACAACAAGAAGGAGATCAAAGTAGAGAGGGTCATCTTGGATTCAGTGAAGGATCATCTAATTCCTCACTTATCAGAGAATAAGATGACCAAAGAGATGGTTGATGCTTTGGTAGGGTTATTCCAGAGCACAAACATGAACAAGAAGATGGTCTTAAGGAATAAAATCATATAAGTGCCTATGTCTAGATCGGATAATGTTACCCGGTATATCATGAGGATCACAAGGGTCTGTGTTCATCTTGAAACCATAGGGGAGAAAATGGAGGATGAAAAGCTCATGAATTTGGCATTGAATGGTCTTCCCAAGTCATGGGAACCATTTGTCATGGGATTTTTTTCTCAGGAACATCTCCCAAATTGGCAGAGACTTTGGGATGATTGCATCTAGGAAGAGACTTGAGAGGATTCTAAGAGAAACAAGCAGAGAGGTAGTGAAGAGAACTTGGCTCTTGTCAGTAAGACAAGGAAGGGAAAAGGAAAGAGTTCTAGAAAGAAGGGTAACAATGATGGAGGTTCATCACAGCCAGGGAATAAGAAGGATTTGAGTAAAATCAAGTGTTTCTCATGTCATAATAATTGACACTATGCATCTCAATGTCCAGAGAAGAATAATAAGGGTAATGGAAAGATGCAAACAACATCATCAACAGAGACACAGCTTGATGAGTTTGCAACAAAGTTTGAGTAGGATTACCTAATGATTTCTTTTCTTTCTACCCAAGATGCAGAGAGGATCACAAAGACCATAAGGTCTTGTGATAGGGATGAATGATTAAACATACAAAACATCACTACAATTGGAATCCATGTGGATTATGCCTGATAAATTGTTCAGACCAAGAATTAAAACAATACACACACATATTCAACTCATTCATAACAGACACATGATAGAACGGAACTCCCATAGTTGTATTCGTAAAAATATTCCATCACATCATAAATATGCATTGCTCAGGACAAATACATTTAATATCCATAGAAATCCATACCTTTACTATCTAAAACAGTGGAAATACAACATTTTGTGCACTGCACCTTTTCTTTGGGATTCAGAGATATAAAAGACATGGGAATGTATTCAAAACATCACAAGATTGTAGCAAGCTCAGAGTGAGCTCAATATTGATATCTAAGCTAACTTAAAACTCTCTAACTAATTAACTCACGAGATAACTTTCATTCGAAGATTATATCTCCCTTTTATAAATTATGTTTTTGTGTAGAATTATCTCTTTATGTTCCACTCCATTCGCTTTTCTTATCCAACTGCCTCACACGCTTCTAGTGCATGTCATCACTCCACATAGACTCTATGTATTAGGGATGATCTTCTAGCCAACTCATCTTCTAGTCACCCCATGTCTTCATATGTTGTTGGAAATAATCATTCCAAGATATTTCCCAGTGATCCTTTTCTTGATTTCGGCGAGCATCTTCTTAGTTTCTGATGCAACTAACAAAACTCATACTAGTGTGCACTTGGTACTATTTACACTTGGCCCATTATTGAAAAAACCTAGTCCGATGTGCACTTTATGGAATTCCTCACACATTTTCTCAGGTGTGTGCAAAACTATAGAATGAGCGCACACAAATTCGTTTGTGCGTGCGCACAAAAAAGAAAAAATGAACCCAAAACTTTGGGTGCCAATAGGACCCCACCACTATTATCTGGATCCTCCTCAAGCTAGCTACTTTACAGAATGATCTTGGCGAAGGAAAACATTGTGCCCTTGATCTTCTGCATGAATTCCAAAAACTTACGCTCGGGCTCAAAAAAACACGCTTGAAGCGTCTAAGTGATTGGATGGTTGTTTCTGGGTCTTCAGCTTTGATTATTAGTGATGTGATATTGGTGCTTTTGAGCTACTCAATCAGGGGTTTGGAAGCGAATTGTAGGTCTGAGGGCTAAGTATACCAATCCATAGCTTTGTCGGCCATCGAAGTGATCAATTCTTGCATTCTATTTTGCTCATCCCTAGTGGAAGTGATCTCCTTTGTTCGTGTAGCAATGACATGCATTGTCATGGAGTGCTCTTTAGAGTCAGGGAACCAACGTCTCTCTTTTGTTGCACAACCTCAGCTTCTAGTGCATGGGCACCATCATAGAGAGTCACGAGTTCTAGAGGGTTGTGTACATAATCCCATAATTTGAAGCTTTGATTGACCAACTCGATGAAGCCTTTGGCATGGTCACGAATATCTTGAACAAAATTAATCGCTTGAGAAATTTTTTGTTGGAGGGAGGTTCCTTCTGGGGTTAGACGTTGCATCTAGTCTTGAAGTTCGTGATTCTGTAACTTCAAAGATTGAATGTGATCAGTGACAAATTTCATCCTATTTAAGGTGGGAAACTCTTGTTGCACTAGTGTTGAGGGGGAGACATGGGAGTATGCCTCAAGTGGGTCACCACGTACCTACATTCGGGCATGGTCGGTTAGTGTTCGCACGAGAGTGAGGAGAGTGGGTGCAGTAAGCTCCGGTAAGATCTATTGGCTAACCAACGCTTCGAAATTTTTGCTAGAGTCATCTGCATTCTCAATGGGTTTTAGGAACAGATGTGTAGGGAACATCTCATCACTAGTTATTGAAGAGCACCGACGTTTTCCAACGTAAAATTGGGAATGGAGAAAATAGTGTATTTCTTGGGAAGTCGATGGTAGACATTCATATAGTGTCCATGCACATTACGCCTTTGTTTCGCAATCCAACGCCTTTCACAAGGACAGGTGTATTGATGAATGTCTACATCTGGTCAAAATCTTTCACACATGGATTCTTTGAGAGTTTCCTATTCATGATACAATTCTCTATAGGCATCCCACTAGCCCACGGAAATTCCTATTAGTATGGAGTCTAGAGCACGAGACCACTAATACTTGATAATGTCCTAGATCCATGCAATCAATATGTCCACCATCTTTGACCCATCATACCGATAAGAGACAAAGTCTTCCACATGCTCTTCTACGGAGAAATAGTCGCACCTCCTTGTTGACACTTAGTAAAGCTTATTTTTCCATCTATATAGGGCATCCTCATAATTTGTTTCATAATATAGTGGGGCTAATGTAGTCTTCCTTGCACCACGTGACCTTGTAGATATTTTCAATGGCTGAACTCTATGCATCCTCATCTATGGGCTCATTGTAGTGGCCACCCTCATATGGGTCTAGTGGTGCGACCATGTGCAGGTGTCAGTTTAAAAGGACAGCTTGTTCTTCTTCAAATTCAACACCACATTAATGTCAAAGGCCCAGACAATTCCCAGCAATGCGGGGTAGGGATCATACTCATCCATGATCTCGATGAATTCAAAATAGGCCTTTATTTTCACTCCTTCGATGTTCACTTCAACTTGTTCTAGTTGACCTGTGGGATAGATCTTGTATTGGTTGGATAACTGAAGTTGGATGGGTGACCAAACCAAATTAGGATTACCCATCACTTCCCAAGACTTTTTAGGTAAAATGTTCACATCGGATCCCAAGTCCAACATGACTCCATCTATGCCATACCCACCAAGATTGTTTTTCATATTAAACTCTCGGTCAATGTGTTTTTTCTTGTTGACCTGGCATACAACCCTTTTTGGCAACTGAGTCGATATGGTGGTCTCCTCTCCTTGTTATTTCATGCAAGAAGATAACATCTATTTCAACTTACTTGCATCTTCTAGATCTTTGAGAAAGAGAAAATAGAAATGTAGGAAGGTATTGAGGTGATCTTCAACTTCTACCATGCGATCAAGGTCTCATAAGGCATCTACGCACGTTATGCATTGCAACTCTTCCTAGAATTTTTCTTCATA
Organism: Picea engelmannii; assembly: GCA_009831015.1. Classification (NCBI taxonomy): domain Eukaryota; kingdom Viridiplantae; phylum Streptophyta; class Pinopsida; order Pinales; family Pinaceae; genus Picea; species Picea engelmannii. The sequence goes on from ML777123.1 coordinate 1,121,994, forward strand.
GGCATTTTTCTTAGCACATCGCAACATAGTCTGTCTGCATGCCTCTTCTATTGATATTTGGGCCACATGTTGTAATTCCTCATGCACGCAAGCCTCTTCCAAAGATCTTTGTGTTGCACGTTGCAATTCTTCATGTGTGTGAGCTTCCTCCAGCGACCTCTCTGTCACTCAATGCATCTATTCGCGGATCTGAGCTTCTTCTAGTGACCTCTAGGTTTCTCGTTGCACTTCTTCCCAAATATGTGCCTCTTCAAGAGACCTATGAGTCACGCGTTTCATCTCTTCGTGCCTTCTTTCTTCTTCAAGTGCTCTCTATGCATCGCACAAAAACTGATTCTATTAAGAAGCATCAAAATTTGGAGGGGGGTGAGTTTCCTTCATGATATTTCCATCCAACTTTTGACCCGAGCCTTCACCATGCTCGAAGTTTTCCCTTGTCATCGCCCCTCTCTAGGTTACTACCCAGACATATTCTTTCTCATTCTTCTTCTTGTTTTTGTGCGGCTCAGTATGCACCATGTTACATTTGGTCTTCTTATCCACCCACTTCTTTAGTAAGTTGGGACAATCCTTGGTTACATGATCAGGACTATAACAATATACACAGAGCATGTGTGGTTTGGTGCAAAATCATGAGACATGAACAATCTCACCAAAATTGAAACATGTGGGGGGTCTACCTCTTCCTATGCCATATCCGCAGTCATAACCACTCCCATATCCACCTCAGGGTCTTACTTGGTATCTACCTTAGTCTGTGCCACTGCGCTCACCACCTTTTTTCTCCTCATGTACTCGGAATGCATCCTGGTTATTAACATGCATTAATTGGAGGGAGCATAAGCTATTGACATCATCGTCGACAGATTTACAGAACTCACATAATGGGGTGTGAGTCGTTGTTTGATACTTCTATAATGTGGGACAATGTGGTGGCACATGGCCCCACTATCTGCATATTTCACACCATTTCATCTTTCCAGATGGAAATGGACTCAACACGGTTGTCGCCACATAATTTGGAAGGATCGGGCACTTGTCTTGACGATGTCCCTCTAAATATCATGTAGTAAACCATACATGATCACTTACAACTTTAGCCCTGGACATATCTTCCAGCTGTATTTTTTGGATGGATAGTTGTGACTACACCTGCACCAACCTTGTCGATGTCTTTGCGCCTCCATTTGTAGCTTCCAAGCGCATCACGATCTCGACTACCTTAGCCTGACTTGTCACCTTTTTTTGGGTGAGTGAGACTTGAATATGGGGGAGAAACCCCACAATGAACCACTCTTTGTGTTACACGTCCTAGATTTGGAATATCAACCTATCCAACAAGATTTTAAAACATTGGTCATAATCCCAAACGGTTTCTCATTCCTTCTGCTTGATCTCCTTGATTTCTCTAATGCATTGGGATTCTGACTTAGGTTTTTGAAACTCCCTAAGCATATCTACTTGATCTCAACCAGGGACTTTGCCTATCTTGTTGGTGTAGTAGCCTTGTATTTCATGTACCATGTCAGGGATCTATCCCTGAATGTGGTCTCTAGTTGTGCAATATTAGTCGCATAGTTTGTAACTCTCTTTACAGACCAAATTGCTTCACAGGTAAACTAGTGTTGCTCTACATCACCCTTACCCATTCCATGGAACATGGGAAACTAGAGATAGTTCTACTTCTCTGATTGTTTTTGGTTGGATATTTCCACACCACTATTGCTTGGGGTGAACAATTGTTGACTTCACCTTCTTCTTCACTTGTCTCATCGCTTCTTTCTTCTTCTTATCTTTCTTCGACTCCAATATCCTCACTATTTGTTGTGTTTTCTTCTTGATTAAAAATGTGCAAGGGGGGTGGCACATAGGGAGGATAAGACCATCTTATTTTGAAATTCCTTGCCTCATCCCAACAACTTCTTGGATCCTCCTCAATGGATCCATATTTTGGCTCTTTTTCCCCCACCTTTGCCAAGAACCCCCCTAGCACTAGGGGGTTTACTCAGTCATTCTATCAGGATCCATGCACATCATTCTTCTTTCTACGAACATTGTCTTCATCCGAAGTGGAAATTCTTCTAGCATTTGCTTCCTTGGACCTTCTTCGAACTTTCTTTCAGCCTCGCTAAAAGAATCACTATATTCTATAGCAAACTCAACAATGTAGCCTTCCTTCACTCGAGCAAACCAAAAATCAATAGTTTGAATCCACTTATTATCTAGCACCTTCAATCTATCAAGCTTGTCTTGATCCCAAACTATTGGATCCACTGGAAACACAGCTAAATTGATAACATCTTTCCTCTTTAACAATTTGTGCAACAAACAAGGAAATTCTGCAAAGAAGAGCCCATGATGATCCAGATTATGTTCGGAACAAAATGAAAGAAGAGAAATAACAATGAAATACTCCTAAAAAATTCCAGAAATGGAAAAATACAACAATACTTTATTTCTATTAATGAAAGAATTGTAAAGAGATTGTAAAAATATAGAGTGCAAGACTCACTATAATGGTGGCAACTTTATCTCTAAGAAGAGATGTGACGGCTACGTTCATTTGCAAGAATATGATTACAATGAGGCTCTGAGGGCCTTTTTTATGTTAAAGAGGAATTTCAAAACCCTAGACATCCAAAAACCTAACCCTAGGAGATGAAACACCAAAAGTCATGTGGGCCCCATTTGCGTAAGTTAGTACATTAACTTCCCGAGGTCGTAACTTTTGCATACGATCTTCGTTTTAGGTGTATGATAGCCTATTGGAAAGGTATTTTCTAGAACTACGCATTACACCATCAAAATATGACTTCGTCTACAATTTGACTGTGGTGAGCCAAAATAACATTGTTTAAGGCCCCAAAATGGCCCTGGAAGTACAACAAGATGTGTTAACATGAAAACATACAAATTAAGCCAGTTGGATTAGGTGGGAGGCCACTAGTATTCGACTGGAAGATGTGTAGGGATCCAAACAACCCTGGAATTGTAGAACCCACAATTACAAAGAAGTACATAACAACGTGATGAACTAAAAACTGGAAAAAGGAGCCCATTGGAATAGGTGGGTGGCCACCAATATCCACCTAGATCACATGCATATCTGAGTAAAGATACCACCCTTTCCATTCCTTTGCGATCACCCTCAATCCTTGAGTCTCTCGCAGGTAAAAAATTTATTCTTTCACTTCTATCTAGTCTTGAATCTCCTCATTAGAAGGATGCCAACTCATTTTTGTTTTCCATCATCGATCTCACAAGACTTCATATCTCGGCAACGAAACCATTTGTTGGCACATTCTTAGTCCATTCTTTCACATGTCCCGTCCTTCTCAACTCTAGGGAGTTTTATACCCAGGGTTCATCCAGAGTTGTCCAACAAAAATCCCAAAGCATCAACATATCAATCCTCGGCCAAGGTCGAGGAAGGTCTCACTCGAGATGCAAAGAGGATCACAGAGACCATAAGGTCTTGTGACATGGATGAAGGATTAAACATACAAAACATCACTAAAATTGGCATCCATGTGACTTATGTCTAATAAATTGTTCAGACTAAGACATAAAACAATACACACACATATTCAACTCATTCATAACAGACACGAGATAGAATATAACTGCCATATATTTATTCCTAAAAATATTCCATCACATCAAAAATATACATTGCTCGAGACAGATACATTTGATAGCCATAGAAATCCATACATTTATTATCTAAAACAGTGGAAATGCAACTTGTTTCGCACTACACCTTTTCTCTAGGATTCAAACATATCAAAGACATGGGAATGTATTCAAAACATCACAATATTACAACATGCTCAAAGTGAGCTCGATACTAATAGCTAAGCTAACTCAAAAATCTATGACTGATTAACTCATGAGCTAATTGTCATTCGAAGCTTAGAGCTTCTTTTTATATCTTCAATTGTTGGGGAGCATCATCTCTTTCTTCTCTACTCCACTCGCTTATATGTATCCTACTGCCTCACACACTTCTAATGCCTGCCAACGCTCCACAAAGACTCTCTATATCAGGGGCGATCTTAATTGTCTATCCAACTCATCTTTTGTCTGCCCCACTTCTTCATATGTTGTTGGAAATAATTATTCTGGGAGATTTCTCGGTGATTCATTTCTTGATTTTGGTGGGGATCTCTTTGGTTTTTGGCACAATTGAAAAAACTCAGACCAGTGCACACTTTGTAGTATTTACACTTGGCATGTTGTTGACCAAACCCATTCCAATGCGCACTCTATGGAATTCCTTACGCATTTCCTCAGGTGTGCGCAAAACTATGGAATGAGCGCGCACAAATTCATTTGTGCACGTGCGCATTTGAACCCAGGACTTTGGGTGCCAACAATATTCTTTATGAAGACCAAGGATGAGGTCTTCAGTTGGTTTAGAGAGTTCATGGCTTGGGTAGATAACCATAAATGGAAGAATATCAAGGTATTGAGGTCAGATAATGGGGGAGAGTACACCTCCAATGACTTCAAGGATTTCTACAAGGAGGCAGGGATCAAGAGGGAGCTGACAGTCTCATACAACCCTCATCGGAATAGGGTTGCGGGGAGAAAGAATCATTCCATCATCGATTCTTCTAAGGATATGATACATGACCAGGAATTTCCTATGTTTATGTGGGAAGAGGCATGTAATACATCAGTATATGTGCAGAACAGGAGTCCTCACGAGATATTGGGGGACAAGAGTCTGGAGGAGGAATTCTCAGGAGAAAAGCCAAATATTGGTCATTTGAGGATCTTTGGTTGTCAAGTTTACATCCATGTTCCTGTGGAGAAGAGGAAAATGTTGGAGCCTTCAGGACAGAAGGGCATATTTGTGGGGTACAACGAGACCTCAAAGGATTACATAATCTTCATTCCAGCGCAGCGGAAGACAGTTGTGAGAAGAGATGTTAAGTTCAAGGATAACTTGGCATATAGGAGATCCCAGGAGTCATTAGCAGTGATAGAGGACGAGGAGCAGTAGGCTCCAAAGGATGAGCAATAGTCAGCAGTTCAGACCTCAGGTGGGCAGGAGGAGTTATCCCCTTCTAGTCCTGTTAGGAGACTCGGGTGGCTATTACAGACATTGAGGGATGTTTATGAGGCTCTTAGGAGTACGGTCAGAGAGCACAGGCCTCCAAAGAAGTTTTCGAACTATATGGTGCTTATGAGTAGCATCATTCATGTTGAGCCTTCCAATTTTGAGGAAGCAGTAGATCAACATGTATAGCAAGATGTCATGGTATACACCTCTATTATGAGGAATGATGTTTGGGACATAGTGTCGAGACCGGAGGGGAAGTCAACTGTGAGTTCTAGGTGGCTCTACAAGATCAAGTATGTTGCAAATTCTAGCATCAAGAAGTTCAAAGCGAGGTTTTTGGAAAGACGGTTCTCCTAGAAAGAGGGAGTGGACTATGAGGATACATTTTCTCCAATCACCATGTATTCTTCTATTTGAGTTGTTATTTCTATTGCTTCAATTATGAGGTGGAGGATATATCATATGGTTGTGAAAACATATTTCCTCAATGGGATCATTGAGGAAGAAGTATACATAGAGAAACCTCAGGGCATTGAGGTACATGGGAGGGAGTCTCATGTGTGTAGGATTAAGAAATCCTTGTATAGACTCAAACATGCACCAAAGGCATGGAATTCCAAGATCGATGGATACTTGCAGAGTATGGGCTTTACCAAGAGTGAGGTAGATCCTAAGTTTTACTATATACTTGTTCGGGCGGATCCACCCATCTTGGTTTTGTACATTGATGATTTATTTCTCACAAGTGTAGAGGAGCTTATTGCAGGGTGAAAAGTAGATTTGGTTAGTGAGTTAAAGATGAAGGACATTAGCTTGATGCATTATTTAATGGGGTTATAGGAATGGAAGGTATCAAGAGAGATCTTTCTTGGTCAAGGGAAGTATGTAGTATATATCTTGAGGAGATTCAGGATGGAGGACTGTAAACTGGTGGCTACACCTATGATTACCAATTTGAAGAAGGTGATGACTTCATATTCAGATTTGGTGGATCCCATGATATACAGGAACTTGATAGGGTCCTCGATTTATTTGGTCAACATGATTCCACATATATGTTTTGATGTGAACACCTTAAGTAATTTCATGGTGGAGCTGAGGCAGGTGCATTGGATCGGAGCGAAACATGTGTCCAGATACTTGAGAGGTACAGTGGAGTATGGATTGAAATATATTGGAGGAGATGGAGTGGAGTTAAAGGGATATACATAATCAAATTCGACAGGGAGTGAAGCAGACAAAAAGAGCACCTCGGGGTGTTGCTTCAGCTTGGGATCGGCATCGATTACTTGGTTCAACAGGAAGCAGACTTCTGTAGCACTCATTTCATTAGAGGCAAAGTATATGGTAGCGAGTATGGATAGTTATGAATCTGTTTGGCTTCGCATATTTCTTACATGTTTATTTGATCAGGAGTTGGATCCTACAATGATATACTGTTATAATCAAAGTTGTATCAAACTCTTAGAGAATCCAGTATTCCATGACAGGTCTAAGCATATAGAGATCAGGAACCACTTCATTTGAGATAGGATCCATAAGGGAGCAATGAAGCTTCAATTTATTTCCACAGATGAGCAGGTAGCAGATATTTTGACCAAACCCTTGGAGAAAGGGAATTTGTTTTTCTTCAGAGGCGGACTTGGAGTGGTGCAGAATACCTTCCTCGCTAAGAGGGAGTGTTGATGCTAGTGGTAGCATCAGACAAGGATTTCCACACAGGTCTATGTCTCTATATGTGTGGAAATCATCAAAATATTTATATCCCTAACTTTACTTTAGTTAAAGGAATTATTAAAGTAAAGTCCTTTTATTAATTAATTAGTTAGTTAATTAGTTAATTAGTTAATTAGTTAATTAGTTAATTGAGTTATTTAAGGAACATGTTAAAAGTACTTAGCATGTAGCATGTAATCTAAATCTCAAGTGAGTGTGAGAAGTAATCTCAACCATAGATCACTTTGGAAATTAGAAATAGATTATAGCTCATGATTATAAAAGCAAGGCTAGGGTGAAGAAGAAAGGCACTTGATACTTGTCTGTGAGACACTTGAGCAGATCTTGGATAGGTGGAGAAGGACTTCCATCTAGAGATCATACAGGTCAAGGAGAAGAGAGAACATAAGCAATGCACGTGGGTTTTGTTACCCCCAACCTAGGGGTAACTAAGTATACTATGTCTTGAGACCCACAAGTTGCATACATGGAGTGCCAAGAACCATATGCATGGAGCATAGCCCCGAAGGGTCCCTTTTTTTTCATTGATGCATTCTACACAGCAGCATCCACCACACCGGCCTGGCCCCAAAGTACAGTAGGTCTTGCTCCATGAGGTAATGGGTCTGGTATCATGGTAAGTATCACTCCAATATTTGAAGCATTTGAACATGTTGCAAAGAATCTTTCTTGATTATAGAACGTTTTCTTGGAATTTATACTCTTTGCCTTATTTAACCTTGGTGGGTGTCATTTTTTCCTAGTAAGTTGGTCACCCTCGGGAATAGGGTTCTACTAGAGGGGTTCTTTGAAGAGTCATCTTCAATTCCCGATAATACTCAGTACCCTCCATACTTCTTCTCTTTTGTCTCCTTATATTTTGGGATTTTTGGGTGTACTGACCCAAGAAGGGATTCTACCTCATTTAATGGGAAGAAGGGGATAAAGGCCAAGAGGGAAAAGTAGTTGGCTAAAGATAAAAGCCAAATCATAAACCTTCCAGATGCTCTCCCAAGAGGTCTTGAGAAAAAATGAAGTGTTATCTCTTAAAATCATAAGACCTGCAAAAGCAAAAGCTCACATATATAGACGCCCCGCTCAGTGAGGGATCTACAAAAGTGCATTACAAGCTATACTTTACCCCTATGGCACTTTGTGTACCTATCCCTTAAACTGGCATTGGGTACTTCCTCCCAAGTTCTATGTTACCCATTTGGAGTACCCAATTGTTCTGGACGTTAATTAATTAATGGCAATAAATGGGCTTGGAAAAAATGTTGCATCGCAGATGAAGGGAAGCATGCCCTCTACAAAGGCACCCATAAATGAGACAGTGTGATCCCTTGTATGTCATGAATCTCATGCCCAAAAGTACTACCCACTCCACCTCACACTCATACATGACTTGATGGGTTCCTCTTAGGAAACACCTTGGACTTTAGGACTGACTAACCCAAGAGGATGCCTTGACACCCCTCCCACACCTAAATTTGACAAATTGTATAACATCTTCGAGCATTGTTTAGTTTGAAAAGGGGGGTTTGATGCACATGTTCAGGTGGTTTGATTATTAGATGTGGCTTACTTGTTATGATACTTGTGACTTATGGACCCTTAGAGGGTGTAAATGTTTGTCTTTGAAGGACCTTTCCCTGTGGACAAGTATTCATGGGGAGATGATTAGTTCGAACCTTCATGAGGGCTTGAATCCCAAGGATGGATGAAGGGACCCCATGCCTGAGGCAAGATCGTGATGAACAATTGCACAATGAACGAAGAGGACATTTTCCCTTGGATTCACTCTGACATGACCCTAGGATGGCGTTCCTCCTCCTCCCACTTGGACGTTGGCCTTTAGAGGCCCAGAGGACACCTTCCTAGCCTATGACGTCACCTAGGGATATGGTTTGATGGTTTGTGATGGAGGAGGTCCTTGATGATGATGTTGGCACATGTGGGCAAGGATCAAGGCCTTTGAGGCCTAGTGCCATGCTTCTCCAGCTCAATGTCTCCTTGAGGAGGCCTAACATCACCCTAGGAGGGATGACGTCACCCTCTTTTAAGGCTATTTTGTAAAAAATTGAATTTATTTTTTATTTTATGAGCAAACTGACAAGTAGGCTCAAAACAGTGAGAAGACACAATTGTTGGGTAATTGAGCCGGAATTTTCCATATAAATATGACTAGCTAAATTCATTTTTTCATCATAACTCTCCCATTGAAGAGAGAGAGGACTGAAATTTGCGCCCTCTTTAAGGGACATTGGCTGAAATTACTAGGCGTGCTCTCTTGGAGACTTGTTTGGATTCTTCTTGGATCATTTCTTGGTGGAATTTTGGCAAATCTAGGATTTTTATGCTTAATTATTCTTGGTGAAGTAAATCTACAATTTTCATTTCATGCTAAATGTGTATGGTATGTTTACTTATTCATGTTGAAGATTATGAAATTGTTTGCTTGAAACCCTAAGAGTAAGAAACATAAGGTGTTTCTTTCTTGCACTTTGTTTTGCTAATTTTTCCTTAGAGGATCTTGTCTAGACAAACTTCTAGAGCCCTAAAGTGATAACACTTTAGAAACTTTGTCTAGTTCTTGTTGCATGAAATATATTTCAAGAGTCTAAGAATAGGAGAAATCGTTAGGGCCAAGAAGTTCCTAGACCCTAGTTGAATCTTCTCTTTAAGGCTTGGTGCATGAGGACTTAAGGTGCTACTTCTCAAGCTTCCACCTTGTTATCTCTTAGACAAGTATAATCATTATTATTTCACCAAGTTATTGTGCTGATATAATTGACTGCATAAGCCCTAAAGGCGCTAGTCTCTTGCTTCTCTCTTGTTGGAAGGATGATCAAACCCTTAAACTCTATTCTCTTAAGCTTATACTAACCAACCCTTGTTATAAATGTTTGTTACAACCATCTAACTACAACAAATTTTCTGCATAAATGACTTTGAATGCTAGCTAAACACTTCAAAAATTGTTTGTGACAATTGGTTATCATTCTACATAATAAATGTTATCTTTCATTGTCTTTCCAAGCATTTCTGAAAAGTGGTTTTTGCAATTGTTACAATTTATTAATCGTTGTTGTAAACTTGTTCATTGCTGCAATTTATTATCAGCTAGCACATTTTCACTTGATTTACTATCTCCTGAGGCTTTACTATAATATTTGCACTTGTATTGTCCATATATACTTTATGTTGTCTTGTTCTAGGCAGGTACACTTCATCACCTTTTTTGCCTCATCCTTCTTGGACATTAAACTTGTGAATCAATTGACTCGTGTGACCAGTGAGAGGGGGGTACTTCCTTATCCTTATCTTTAGCTTACCCATCTCTTTACATCACTGGGGACGCCTCCCTTGGTTTGGACTTACATCCATTCCTAAAAGTGGGGATTTCCTATTAAGGTGACAATGATAGGATATCTTGTTTGTTACGCCAATCTCCTTTACTTATCTCGGGCTTTGGACAAGTACAGATTGCGTGATAGCAAGTTTCAGCTAGAGGAAGCCACAAGAGAGTGTCGCATAGTTCAAATTTTTCCATACAGAGTTCCCGTACATGTCCACAGGTTTCTATGGAAACAATCACGTACATACACGGGTTTGTTGAAGGACAGTCACATACACCTCGAAAAGCATGCAGTGTTGGTTCGTGCAACATGTCAAACTTTGTCAGGTTTGTCTGCAGTTGTATTTCTCTCAATGAGCCATTATCCCTATTACAGGATCCCTGATTTTAGCATAATAAAATCATTCTTAGTGTTGGTTTTCCTGCAAGGGTTTTTCCACGGGTATCTATTTGAAAATATTGATGTTTATGTGTGCCGGATTTGGTTTCATTATTTATGTTTTTGCTGCATGTTTAGTTGAATATTCAGTTGTGTTTTAATTCAATAAGTGATTTATTTGGAATTAACTATTGAGTGCTTGAGTAAGAGTGAATTTCAACATCAACAATTTAGGGCTTCTACACCATGGTTTAAATAATGTTGCAATTTTATGCCTAAAAAAGGGGGTGCTACCTATAACACCTCGTTTCGCTTCAAGGATTGATTTTAAGATTTTGGTTATAATGGTGTTGGTTGTCAAGGCCATGGGTCTAAAAAAAGTTGTAGTTTTGACTCTGAAAAAATGGTGGGGTGTCATCGGGAGCACCACTTTTCGATTATGAGTTTGATTTTAAGCATTTTTTTGCGATGATACAAGTTGTTAAGGTCGTCATTTCAAAGAAGTTGTAATTTTGACCCCGAACAAAAAAAAGGATGTTGTTATTACTGTCACTTTTTCGATTTGGGGGTTAATTTTAAAATTTTTGTTGGCAACATTACGATTTTGTTAAGGTCGTGGTTGAAAAGTGTGCTAAATTTAACCCTGAAAAAAATAAACCGATGCTACCAATAGCACCAATTTTTAACTTGAAGGTTGATTTTGGTGTTTTTGACCAAAAATATGAGATTTTAGAGCTAGCGTTGTCATTTTGAGGTCATAATTCTCTTCAAGTCAATAACTATGTTAATATTGAATATATGATCACCAATTGACAATTATAGACTTTTTATTTCAAGTCATTTTTCTTTAAAAAATAGTATTTCAACTATATTTAATCCAAAAAATTGTAGTCAACTTGCCAACTCAACATTAATGTAATTACCACTCTCTTCCAAAATAATAACTATGATAATGGATTTGTCTTCAATATCACCTTATACCTATAATTTAGTATTACCACTTACATTAAAATTGGTCAAAGTATATCTTCTTCCTTTTTCAAAGTCATTGGAATCCATTTCTTTCATTTTTGTCAACGATTTCCATCTCATAAGAATTAAAAATCACATTTTACTACTTGCATTTATAAGCTACTTGTTAAACTAACCTTCAATTTGCTCCTAGTTATTCGGATTTAAACTTTTCCTCCTTAGGCCATTCCTTAATCCTATGATTTTATCTATGTGCATGTGCACCTTACTTTTTGTAATTGGAATTAAAAAAAATTGCAATGTGCCTATAAGTATTCTTATATTGACTGCATATGTGCATGCATTGGTAAGAATAGTGAGCAAATGGTGAGCATGTGGTAGCATGATTTTGAAATCGTGATGTACCATATAAATCCTAGACATTCAACATGAATATTTTTCAATTCTGATGCAAAGAAGAACAGGCAAAAACACGATTTTTGGTGTCTACCTTCTTCATATTGATATCTGTTATGTTGTGAATTATTTAATAGATCGTGGCTTTAAACCGTTGTCACAATGCAAGGGTAGTTTCACATTTAGGCACTCGACCAATGGTGGAATGGATGTAATTGCAATGTTGGTCCCATACCGACGAAAATTATCTTAAGAGGTTTTATTTTCTTTGCCACAATGGTGTCTTCGCCTCAATGTTTGTTTAATAAGGTTATTTGACAACAACGTTTAGATTTTCTAGAATAGCGAGTCATTGGTTTGGAAATTTTGTTGCCACTAACAATTGATTTTTACTACTTAAAAAAGACAATCTAAACGTTCTACGTTTTTTTTTGCTACTTTTGTCCAATAAGTTTTGTCCAAAATCTGGTCAGAAATTGAAAAGGACGGATGGAATTGGAGATTTCAGTGGTTGAGATTACATGCTTCGGGTGCCCTAGATATTTTTGAGGGTGTTGAATCCATTTATGCACTCAAAAACGTGATATAAACAATGTAAAATTGTGATTTGGCCAGTAATTAATTTGTCAAATTTCGGAAATAGTGGCCAACAAAAGTAAAAAACGTAGAATGTTTAGACTACACCCTTAAAAATACCTTTGATACCACTTAAGGTTAATTTTGATGAATCCTTTTTAAAATCAATGATGAAAGAAATACTCCATAAATTTATGTAAAATAAATAAGTATTTATTAATATGACTATGGATATAAGATGATGTATTGAGTTACAATAGTGTGTGTATATAAATACACGTTGGGGTGACAAGTCATAACTTTTGGGAAAGTGGATGACTTATCATCATTACAACATAAATATGCATTATGATCGATGATCGATGACCTACAGCCCCACCAAACTAAAAAATGCACAAAACTTTTTACCAAAATACAAGAAAAAGGTATTTAATTTCTTATGTCACCGTTTACCTTCATTTATATTTTACATTCATTAACTTCCATTTTAACATTAAAAGATAAATTGGGATCCCCATTTCAACATGTCTCACAATGGGATTAGACCCATCATACCTTGCACATACAAAATTGGAGTGTTTTTTTAGCTTTCAATGTACTTAATAATCTTCTAGCATTTAAGCATATATTCAAAGCAAGACCTTGTACCCCTTCCTCCTATACCCCTTGAGTTAGGAATTGAGGAATTCTAAGATTGAAACCTAGAAAGGGATTACACATATCAATGGTACCCACTCATTGAAACCTATATGTTGCTCAATGACGACAACTCATATAAAACATCAAATGGTAACATTCGTTGAAGCAATTTACTAAGAGAAAGCAAACTTCAAATTCTTGGACTCAGTCGAGTCAAACTAATGAGCAAGACTTCTTTTGAGTATGTACTCATTTCATTATAGTATGATCTTTTTTGGACTCTAAAGGTTGTTCCATTTAAAGCCTCAATGTTTATGTATTGTCTCTTCAAGCTTTAAGTGTCTATAGAGCTTATATCTAAGATGACATTTTGTTATATTCACAAATTGCATGCTATACACAAGCAAACTTGGTTGGTGTCTATATTTGGATCTACATTGATTTCCATAAATATATAAAAGAAATTATTAAAATGTAAATATTTTTTATATAGTCTATTTTTCTTGTTTGTTCAAGATTTTGAAACTTCTAGTTCCAGTCCAATCCACTTCTAGTCCTAATACCATCCATTAGGATGTGATTATAATCTCTAGATTATCATTCTTAAATGCAGATTTATAAATATGTCATATTTCACTTACTCTAAATTATAATCTTATCAATATTCCAAAAAGACTACCTAAGAGATTTTGCAAAAAAAATGGTTTAGATTATTGTATTTACATTCTAAGCCTTGTGGCTCAATATTAGAATTAGGGAGGATTTTCCCAAAAGTAAAGATTTTTTGTATTACTAGGTTCACATGTTTAACTTTTGACAATCCCATCCATATCAATTACACTACAAAATCTTGGTGTATTTAATAATTTTTATCTTCAGTTTTTATTTTTTATAGAATAAATTATATCTTAGTGGATTTAATAAATTTGATCTTTTATTTTTTTAACTTTTTATGGTGATAAGTAAAGAGTTTTTAGTTTAAGTTTAACTAGTTTGGCATCTTAAACACTTAAGTTATTTGCAAATCAAAATTTGATTTATTGGTGAATATAATCACTCATAGTATTTTGAGTCAAACTTCTTGTAAACAAATATGACTCATTTACAATGAATTTTTATTACACTACCTAGAATTATTTACAATGAATTTGTATTTCACTAAGTCAACTCATTTAAAATGAGTTTTTATTACACTACATCTACTCATTTACAATGAATTTTTATTAAGCTACATCAAGTTCACTGAATTTAAACACTGGATCAATACAACCCCCAGATCACATCAAAGAGTCCTGCTACTAGCACCATGTCCCTTTCCCTAATTTTGGGAAGAGTGTATTATTCCCTATTCATCCCATCTCCCTCTATTTAGACTACTTCATCCCATACATTATTAGTTTTTGCTTAGGTGGTGATTAAACTCCCTTCCTCTAGTACAATCTAAGTTGGTGTTGCTCTCGTGACTCCAATTACATAACACCCTTAAATAGTGATTATACCTTGCTTTCTCACAATCTAAGTTGCCCCCCTCCCTTCCCCTCCTAAATAACACATATAACTCTGTAGGGGTGTTCACTGAAACCAAATTATCCTTCCCGCCATTGACCTGAACTGATCTTTGTTTGAACATCCCATCTTTATGTTCCTTTCCACGTCCAATCTGCTAGACAACTAAAATCGCACACATGATGATCGCAACAAGTTCAATTGGTTTAATTAGATTCTCACTCAAATATTGAAGTTAAATTGTAAAAATGACCCACATTGTATTATGAAGCCGACAATGCATGCATTCATTGGCACAAATTACAATATGTTTCACGATATGAAGTTATATTCATTCACGTTCTCTCAGTTCCTTTACCTCATCCTTAGTTGTAGTCCATAATTTGGGCAGTTACAGTTGGCAATATTTTGGGAAGCTGAAAATACCAATCCAAAAGTCGGTATGCTCAGGCAATCCCTCAATGTCCAGCAGAGTAAGGGTTTTATTCTCAAAACAACAGAATTTCATAGACTGCCTGCCCTGATATTTTTGAGTATTTTTTCATTTTATATTATAATATAAAATGTCCATACCCTCACCTTGTACAAGACATCTCTATCCATGGCATTATTTTGCTTTTTTCTCAAAGCAGGAGGTTCAACCTCTATCGAGAATTTGGTCTAAGTTCTCTTAACCACCAACCAACCCTGGGAATCAAGGTAAGACGAATGTGTGGATACAAAAAAAGTTAGCGGGTTAGATTTTGCAAGCAACTTTAGAAACAAAATGATTTGACTACTTAGTAAACGGAGAGGTGTGTACCCTACCGCTACGGATTTTTCCCCTCGAGTGCACCACTTTGTACACTTTTAATGAATGACCCCCTTCATTATATCCACTCTACTCAGTATGTGACAACTGGCTGCCATGGTAGACTCTATATTATAAAGTAGCAAACCATCTTCAGCAATTGAAACAGAAGTGCATGTTTTGTGGTTAAACAAGATCAGCAAGCAAGAGTCTGCAATATGCAGAAAGAATTCAATGCTACAGATAATTAGCAGCGGATACAAAATCACACTAGAATAATGTATAAAAAATTTAAAACGTACACGTAAAGAATCACTATTACGCCCCACGAACATCTATCTCAAAGTCGAGCCGCAGCACAACACGGAGCACATGAGGCTGTGAGACTATCTCCAAAGCTTTGAATTCCTCGGGAGTTATTCTATAAGGTGTACAGATGCGATGTAACATTAGACTATGTTTACCTTCAACCAAAGATCCAATCTGACTAACCTAGATGTACAAATTATGCATATGTATTTATTTCCGGTCGCATGATGACTGCAACGCCTGGACTCGATGAACTAACTTGCTTGATGGTGAAGAATAATAACGTTTCTGAACATGGAGGCCAACCTGAAGAGGAGAACGAGATATAACAACCAAATGCCTCAAGATTCAAGTTTATAGTGCACCACTGGCCCCAGTTAAATACTATAATATAGTTGCCCAAAATTCATTACATTAGATGATTTGAGAGCATGACAGCCGACTTGATAACTCAGTCAGGTCAGATCTTGAGGAACATGTTACTTGCCATCTGTATTATCGCTAGTGACAATGGCAGAGCCTGTGGCATCTTGACGTTCTAACTTAGTCTGCCCGCTTCTTGCATTTTGCTCATTTCGCCTTTTTGTGTTTTTCATGAATTTATTCGTGTCCTTGCCAAAGTTCGACTGCGGATTCTCAATCTTTTGCTTGACCGTTGATCGACTAGAGTTTGGTAGAGATAACCTCCCTCTAGATTGAGCAACTGTTATGGATGACCGTTCCTTGGGATTACTCAAAGATCGTCCATTGGCGCGGGATACTTTGGCAGTTGCTTCTTGGACTGTATCCGCATTCATGTTTATTCCAACAGAACCAGGTGATTGTCTTGACTTTATTTTCGATGATACCGCACCAGAGGTGCTAGACGTGGCATTATATTTGCTTGAAGATGAAAGGCCGCTATCAGAAAGATTTCTAACATTGTTCTGGGCCCCTTTGACAGAACGCAAGGCAACCTCTTTTACACCCAGTTTATATTGAGGTCCATAACCAGATTTGTTCACATCAAAGGCCTCTTCAATGCCTTCTGAACCATCCTTCATATTTTGATCCAGAACTCTATTCTCCCAAGGCCGTACTGCCATCCAGCGTTCCAGCCAGTTCCAACGCCAATTGCTTTTATCAACTGCAAATCCCTCAGGTAATTCATGTATCTGTCTCGAGCTTGCTTGCCACTGCAGGCAGACCAAAGAATAGCCTAAAACCTGTCATGATTCTGAATATACAAATTGCCAATGGGAAATAGCTGCTTACTATATCATTGAATAATATATATTTAAATCAATCTAATTGATTTAAGAGAGACACTTGAAAGCTTACTTGATGAGTTAGAGCATATGCCATGGCCCTCTCCCGTTTGATTGCAGCCTCTTGCCTCTGCTGTAACTTAGCATGGATTTGTTCCATTGATCCTATGCTGTCACACCACCCTTCCTGTATGTGGAAGCATTTCAAATCAAGTAGACATAACTAAATATGTTCCTAACATCAGATGCTAGATAAAAAAATTATGAAAATGAAGGCATTGTGCTTCTCTTATAATTCAAATTAAGTATTATTACTACAAAACTATTAGCTTCATGAGAGGAATGCCTGTGATCTGTATGCCAATGCACATGCTTGTGCAAAGGAGGCATTGCGGTTCAAGATGAATCGCAGGAGAGCATAATCTTAACGGAGGTAAGAGTATACCTCAGCTATATGGATTTGAGCCTCGAGCTTAAGTTGCTGCTCAACTTTCTGTTGCCTAATTTGATCCTCCATTGCCATACGCACCCTTCGGGCTCGGACCCGAGCCTGAATTCTCACCAAAGCTTGCATGCATCGCAAGGTGATAGCTGCTTGCTTCCTCACTGCATGGCCCCTGACAAGAGCCTGAAGTCTTACTAATCCTTTCAAAGCACGAAGGGCTCTCCTTGCCTGTTATATATTGAATAAAAATAATGCTGGTCACTTGGGCAACCTTATAACTGCTAGCATGCCTACTACTTCAATCCAAACAGAGGGTTTCTTAGATTAGGGAGATAAATGATAGCTATGATACTGCAACTCGTGAATGTGGAATTGGCAACATTTTCTAGGAAAAGTTGCCATAAAAACCTACGCTTCTTTGTAAACTCGATCTGATGATATGCAAACTTTGAATGAATAAATATGCTGCAGAGTAACCCCTTGAGTAGATTTATATTGTGGAATTCAATGCCAGAATATAAAACAAGGAGATTTGCCAAATAGAATTATAATCTTTGTTCTACAAAAGAAAAAGAATAATATTTCTGTGAGGAACCTTGAATGAGTACGTGTTCAGTAATCCCAGGCTCCATTACAGTACCAAAACACATATCAGGATTTCATTTGAACCATAAGCCAAAGAATACTGTCAAGTTGAGAAGCTACTCTCATCTCACCCTGAAATGATTTCACATATGAAATTATTGTATGTACTCAAAGAGGAAATAGGAAGACAGGAACTGAACTATATTACAAAATCAGTAAGTTATTCAAATACCACTCTTACCCAGTTCATTTCAAAGGGTATTAATGGCCACTCATGTGCCACATTGGAATGCTTATCCTCGGAGCCATCTGACAATCTATAGGCAGATCGACTTTAGCTTAACATTCACATTTTTTTCCGTATTTGCCAACACATAGGCTATTTAGTTTGCAAATAGACTAGAAATCATAAAGTTTGTTGTGCATAGGCTCATCAAAGGTTGCAATGCCTACAGCACTTGAAAATAGAAAAAAAAGGCCTATGGACAGGAAACGCTGAAGAGTCGGCAGTAAATATTCATAACTATTCACTAAATAACCTTAAAAAAACCAGCCATTTAGTCTTCCAGCATATGCACCATTGTTGCCACTACTAGTAGATCACACCCTTGCTGTTCAAGCAGCAGAAGGGTTAACAGTACTACATGCTCAAAAACAGCAACCAGGACTAAACTCAATAAGATGTTTTCCATCATTCTTTCTAGTTGTTCCCAAACTATTCACTTTGTGATATTGTAAATATTTGGTCCTAGTGACCTTAAAATTTTATTCTGCTTTGTATACAAACAAGGAAACATTCAAAAATTGGCATTACAGTCTTATAGACATGACTGATCTCCTGCACAGTGCAGACTTTAATGAAAAAGTTCCTTATCATTTTTAGTCAAGTCATTTAAAATCTATACGTTGCCTTCAAAGAGAAAAACTCTTTCATTAGTACTTAAGCAAGAAAATTGCAGCGTGTGTTAGAGGAAATTCAGAACGATCTAAAGGTAATATCCTGGGATCATTAAAAGTCTGTTCTCTTCTCAAAGGCTCAAGCATATAATAGCTCTGACATTTATGGCCACTGATTATCTGAAATAAGTCAATGTTGCTGATAATTTTAAGCATAATGATCTCTGCAACTTGAGAAGGCGTCTAGGTTAACCTTGAATAAAAGAATTCCTCCATCCATTTTTGCAGAAAGCAGGAAATCAGAGGAACTAATTATCCTGCAAGAGACAATGTAATGATCACTCCATGTAAAATTTCTACCAAACATGTGCATAAGGATTTTGCAGTGAAACTAATATGGATAGATGCCCTAGTTGATACAACAAGTTTCAGAATAAGCTGCTGGCCTGTGCAGTTCTTTGATAGTAACATCCCTACCATTTGTCAGGAGAATCACAACACTAGGCAAGCCACAAGAAACACTGTTGTAGGCAGTTCTACCATTTGTCATATAGTGGATTTGAATATTCCACTATATTTTCTGCAGATGTTAGCATGTTGATTAGATTATTATTCCATCGCATGTATGCTCTGTTCTACAGGTTGTGGTTGCTCTTCATCTGGTTCTGACAGAAAATCAGTGCTTGTTAAGCCTTTTTAGAGTTTTACATTCCTGAGAAATAAAATTTGGGACTGATTGTCATATGCCTAACTGTACAATGCCCCAGAGATGGTTGAGGTACATACTACAAATACAAGAGCTTCATGAATACCACAAATGCTAATGATTGAACTTTGAAGCAGAACTTGTTGTCCTCATGTCAGGATTTAGCAAAG
>ML777123.1:1159131-1170241 GCA_009831015.1 Picea engelmannii
AAGTTTTGTTGGGTTTTTTGCCCCATGAGGGTTTCCCAGGATAAATGATGTGTCTCTTGTGATTGTGTATTTCTCAGTGATCTTATCTTATGTTGTTGTTATTCATTGAAATGCAAAGAACTATAATAATGGCTTAAACATTATCAATTACTAAGAAGGTGATGGAACAGTTAAATTTAAGAATATCAAGACCTTACCATAACATTTGTGCCTTGGATAGTCAAACGATTGAAGTGCATGGATTGATTAAAGGTTTGCAAGTACACTTAGCAGTATTTTCGGATATCATTTTTGAGATGGATATTGTGGTGATTGATGTTCCGGATGTTTGGGGAATGTTGTTGAATAGAAAGGCAGCTGCAAATTTGGGTGGTAGTCTACAAATGGATCTATCTTATGCTACTCTCCCTACCCCAGATGGAAACACTTTTAAGTTGAATAGGGAAGTGTATAGAAAGTATCATGTTGAAGACTCCAAAAATCCCAAAAATGAGTTAGAGTGGGCTGATGAGGGTCTTGATAACTATGCCATCTTGTCTAATTCTATTGTGCCTTTTGAAGAAATAGTTCAAGATAATGAATTAGACAAAGTGTGGTACTTAAATTTTGATGGTGCTTTTTCTAGAGCAGGAAAAGGTGCTGGAATTGTGCTTCAAACTCCAAATGGTGAAATGTTGAAATTTGCTTATAGATTGGAGTTTGATGCAACCAATAATGTGGCTGAGTATGAGGCTTTGCTCCTTGGTTTGGAACTTTGCAAGGATAGAGGTGTGAAATGTCTAAATATTAAAGGGGATTCAGACTTGGTCATACAACAATTAAAGAATAAATTTGCTTGCAAGTCGAAAAGATTAAAAGGGTATAGGAATGCAATTTGGGACTTAAGCAATGATCTAGATGCTTTCAATTTAATTTCTATTCCTAGAGAACAGAATTCAAAGGCAGACGAGCTTGCAGTAGCTGCTTCCACACTTGAACTTCCAGATGGTTTGATTGATGAGAATATTTCGGTGGAAGTAATTTTTCGGCCCTCAGTTCCTAATAATGTGGATCATTGGCAAGTTTTTGATGATGACAAACAGGTGATTAAATTTTTGACTCACATGCATGAATTTTCAAATTTGGACATCAGCATTAAAGAGGAAGGTTGTAATTATACAGGAAATCATGATAAGGTGAAAGCACCCCCTAGGCGAGTTGTGTCCTTAGAAAGGGACTTTGATAAACAAGATGATCACAAACAAAAAGAAGAGTCAAAGAAAAAGCTATGTGACCACTTGGAGATTAATATTGGAACAAATGAAGAGCCTAGGATGGTAAAGATAGGCAAGACTACCCCTATAGAAGAAAGGATTGAAATTGTCGAGTTATTATAGGGATGTCTTGGCTTTCAGTTATGATGAGCTCAAAGTCTATAGGGAGGATGTGATTCAACATGTGATTCCTCTCAAGGAAGAAACTAAGCCCTTTAGACAAAAGTTGAGACAGTTAAACCCCAAGTTAGCTCCTTGGTCCAACAAGAGTTACAGAAAATGTTAGAGGCCGACATCATTGCTCAAACTAGACATTCTTCATGGTGCTCAAACTTGGTTGTTGCTAGGAAGAAGAATGGAAAGATCCGGATATGCATTGACTTCAAGAATTTAAACATTGTTTGCACAAAAGACAACTACCCCCTTCCCAAGATGGAAACTTTACTTCAACGGGTTACAGGATCGAGGATGATTTCCATGCTTGATGGATTCTCAAGTTATAATCAAATCAGACTTAAAGCAGAGGATAGGCATAAGACCACTTTTACTACTCCATGGGGAACTTTTGAATATCTCAGAATGCCATTTGGTTTATCAAATGCAGGAGCTACTTTTCAGAGAGCTATGGATTATGCTTTTAGGGGGTTGATTGGTAAATTGATTGAAATATATCAAGATGATTTGATAGTCTTTTCTAAGGATGGGAAAACTCACATTAACCACCTTAGACAAGTTTTGGACAGATGTAGAGAGTTTGGAATTTCTCTAAACCCTGCTAAGTCGGTCTTTGGGGTGATTGAAGGAAAATTATTGGGCCACATAATTACAAAAGATGGGGTCAAGTTGGACCTAGAGAGAGTTGAAGCCATCAATAAGGTTCCTTTGCCTATGTCAAAGAAAGCTCTCCAATCCTTCTTAGGACAAACCAATTTTTTCCATAGGTTCATTCCCAATTATGCTGAAATCATGAAACCTATATATAAGCTACTTAAGAAGGATGTAAAATTTGAATGGAATGATGAAAGTAAACAAGCTTTTGAAAGTATAAAGACTGCAATATGTGAAGCTCCTGTCCTTATTAGCCCTGACTATAATAAGGATTTTTAGATTTTCTCCTTTGCTTCTGAAGACACTATTGCTGGTGTGTTACTTCAGAAAAATGATCAAGGCCATGATCAACCCATTGCATATATGAGTAGGGCCTTGCAAAATTCAAAATTAAAGTATCCTATGTTTGAGAAACAGGCTTATGCCTTAGTCAAATCACTCAAACATTTCAGAGTCTTCATTGGATATTCCAAGGTGATTGGTTATGTTCCTAATTCTGCGGTTAAAGATGTTTTATCTCAGGAGGAAGGATTAGGCTCAAGGGGTAGATGGATTGCTAAGATCCAAGAGTATGATTTGGAGATCAAACCTACAAAATTGATTAAGGGTCAAGGCCTAGCTAAAATGTTGACTGAAAGTAATGAAAAGGCCTTGGATATGGTCTACCAAATTAATAATGAAGAATGGCATCCTAACTTATTGAAACTTGAACAAGTTGATTGGTACACAGACATTATCTTTTATCTTAAGAATCTAACTTGTCCAAGCCATCTAGTGGGGCACAAGAAAAGGGCTTTAAGGTTAAAATCTTTTAAGTATGTTCTTACTAGAGATGGATTAGGATGGAAGAATCCTGATGGAATTATCCTTAGATGTGTGGATGACGTTGAGTCAAAGAAGCTAATGGATGAATTCCATGGAGGGTTTTGTGGTGGACACTTTGTTGCTAAAACTACTACCCACAAAATCCTTAGAGCAGGATATTATTGGCCCACAATATTTTCAGATGTTCATGAGTTTGTTCGGAAATGTGAGCCATGTCAGCTTTTCACAGGAAAGCAGAAGTTAGCAACACTCCCTTTGCAACCAGTGGTGGTTGAAGCACCTTTTCAGCTGTGGGGTTTGGACTTCATCGGGAAATTTAATGATAATTCGAGTAATGGTTATTCATGGGTTATCACAGCAACAGATTATTTTACAAAGTGGGTTGAAGCAATTCCTACAAAGTCAGCAACTGAAAAGGTAGTGATGGATTTCCTAGAAGACAGAATAATAACTAGATTCGAGGTCCCATCGAAGATAGTGACAGATAATGCCAAGGCCTTTTGTTCAGCAGAGATGTCCTCCTTTTGTTTCAAGTATGGTATTATCTTATCACATGCATCAGATTACTACCCCCAAGGAAATGGTCAGGCAGAATCAAGTAATAAAAACTTAATGACCATAGTTAAAAAGATAGTCGGTGAAAATAAAAGATCTTGGGATAGTAAAATCAAGCATGCATTATGGGCTGATAGAATAACAAAGAAAGCAGCTACTGGAAGGAGTCCTTTTGAGTTAGTGAATGGATTGGAGGCAAGGTTGTCAGTGCACCTTAGACTTCCTACTTATGGGTCAGTTGAGGATGTTTCCACAGAGCAGGATGCAGTTCAGAACAGGGTCAATCAGATCATTGAGTTAGATGAAATCAGACGAAAGGCTTATGATCAGAATTGCAGAAGTCAGAGCAAGATAAAGAAAACTTTCGACAAGTCAGCCAGACAAAGGGATTTCATAGTTGGGGATACAGTTTTGTTATGGGATAAAGGCAGAGAAAAACCTGGAAAACACGACAAATTTGACAGCTTATGGTTGGGTCCATATTTGATCAGAGAAATAGCAGGGCCGAATTCTTTTCATCTCAGCCATTTGGATGGTGAGCCCATCAATATTCCACGGAATGGGCAGCAGCTCAAGATCTTTTACAGATGATGGGGCAACTTGTTGTCCAAAGGGACACCCTCTGTAACGTATCTCTAACCCTTCTCTTTGTATTTCAATTTTGTATTATTTCATTCATTATGAAAATATGTACTTAGAATTTTTTCTGTACCATAGATTTCATTTGTTGTAAATTAATGACGTTGTACTTTAGTCATTTCATTTTGTAAATGTTGTATATAGCATTCATTTATTTCATTATGTATATATGTATTCTTATGTTGGTTATTGGTAAGCACTCTGTTTTGTAGGTGTTGGATTCTCGTATGCTCTTCGTCTCAATTCGAGAAGATCGAACACACGTCCCCATGTGGAGCCAGATGTTGACCATCTCTCCAACATAGGTGGTCAACTCCATGTGCCATGAAGAGATGCATCATCAGATGCTCATTTGTCGAAGATTTTGGTTCTACAGGGCATTTTTGGCCCCAACACTTCTTTTTGTAACTGGAGTTTCCGCACTCGTGCGTGGGTCAATAATGTAATAGGTCTGCATGGATCATGTCTAGGTCAGTTACCTTGGGATCGGTTCATTAGGAGAGTTCCTTTCACCGATGGTTTTTTATCCTCAGGTTATCAATTGGGCTTTTCAGCCTTATTGATTTCCCTTGAGTTTTTCCCTCACACTTGCAATAATTCCTCCAAAGTGGTGAACGACGTTCTAGTGGGCTTATCTTTTGGTAACTATTGTTAGGAATCATTGTAAATGACCATGCAAGACATCTTAGAAAGTTTCGCGGAATTCCATCGAGACTAGATTAGTTTTTTTTAATTAATTAATTTTTAATTAAATTTCCCTAAGTTTGGAGGTTTAATTATTTAATTAATTAATTATTTTTGAGGAAAATTTGTAAAAACTAGGTCCTTGGATTTTTGAGAGGGGTATTTGTGCTCAAACGAAATGGAATAGCACCCCCTACACCCATGGGCCAAGTTTCAGCTCAGTCGGACAACGTTTGCTATGGGTTTGTCCACCCGGAGTGTCAATCAGTCAAAAACAACAATTTTAATTGCTAAAGTCCAAACATGGCAAAAAAATGAAAATTTGTAATAATGAGTTAAAAGGATGATTGAAGGTGGAAAAAGATAAGAGAGAGGTTTCCTAGCCTAAACCTACCCACCCAACTTGTTTCAACCCTTTTTCTAGACCCCTCACCCCCTCACCCACTCAAATGTGATGCCCTCCTAGGGAAGTTACGCCCCCCTTAGTAAATAAATGATGGATTGAGTTTCTAGAAGGGGTGGTGGGCCTTCCTCTTGGGTGGTGTGCTCTCCCTAACCCCCCACATCTCCCTTTAACTCACTGTAATGTCCCAACTTTGGGACATCATCACAATGCAGAGGTTTATGATGACCAGAGTAGCCAGATGGGCGTTATAGCGAGTACAGGGGTTATTGAGAGACATTGTGAGGTCCAGCTTGCATTTCTCATCATATCTCATCTTTATGAGCCATTCCGCACAGGTTGGCTTTGGCTCCGTTGCATTCCGATGATTTCAATGATTTTGACTATTTTGAGCTATAAGTCAATTAAATTCATTGAAGAGGTCATTTTGGGCACATTACTTGGAGGAACCTCTCAGTGTAATAGTTCATGGGAATCAGGAGGAGCAACACTACGGGATGGGATGGCTGGAAGTGGCTTTTAGTGGCCAGGGAAGCCACAAGGAGAGATACGGTGTTTTTCAAAGGTAAAAAGGTTAATTAATTAATTAAAGTGATTTAATTAATTAATTAAATATTAATAAAATGAAAGTCACTTTGGAGGGACAAGGTGAGCCAAAAAGTATAAAGGAAAGGCAAGGGCCTCTACTCATTCATTCATGTATGATCATATTTTGATCTCTGGCTTTTAGCTAGTGAGCCCAACATTGAGGGTTTTGAGGGTTTTGACTTAACAAACCCTAGAGGACGATTCAGTGGTGAAAGATTCCACCTAGCTTGTCCCAAGCTTGGTCTCGGAGATGCAATACTCTCCCACACCATTCTAGATCTAGATCTACTAAGTTGCAGGAGGATTCTACATCAGTTGCAGGGGCAGAAAGAGAGAGGGCGCACTAGTTAGGGTTTCCAGCAAGAGGGGAGCACCATCCATTGAGGGAGGATTCGTCCTAGCTGAGGAGAAGTGATTTTGAGGATTCCAGGTTGTGGGTTTTACTTGCAGGGCCTTAGCCATGATTTCTAGTGCCTCTTGAGAGAGCTTTATGGTTCAGATTATTTCCTAGAGCAGTGGGACGAATTGGAGAGGAGGGCATTTTTGAGATTCATATCTATTCAGTTTGGAGGAGTTATCCATAACATTTCGGCCTGAGACTTCAGGAGGGGGATCCTATCACCCCGATCTATCATTTGGCTGAGTTTGGGATCATTTGGAGGCCTCCTTCATCAGCGCCGAAATTGTAGGGGTTGGCAGTTTCAAGAGGGCGCAGCTCAATCGAAGGATTAAGCATTTGGAAGAGTTTCCCTTGGTATTTCGGTTTGAGATTTCAGGAGAGGTTTCCACTCATCCCGATCTACAGTTCAGCATCTTCAGCGTAGCATTTGGAGGTCTCTGACAGTAGGGCCGAACTTGTAGGGGTTGACAATTCCAGCAAGACGTGGCATCTTCCAGTGGGGGTTTGGCACTTCATACGGCCCAGATCTACCTTGGCATTGGTCTTCATCTCTTATCCAGCCTTTGGAGGCTTATAGTATCTTCCTAGAGCATTTTGTAGCAGCTCTATTGTCTATCTTCTTAGCCATCTGTTGATCATTCCAGATCGACATCTTCATTGTAGCAGGTTTCTCTATTTCATGAATAAAAGCAGATTTGAAATGTTTTGGCTTGTCTATCATATTGCATATGGTTGAGGTATGTTCCATGGTTATATCTTCTTGTTTATTGTTGCAATATACATATATAACACATCAATAAACCCTAAGTCCGAAATCAAGAGGCCATCCTGCAAGTAAACACATCTAAACAAGTAGATCATCCAAGTGTTTGATGAAATACCTCACTCAACAAAAGTTTTAAAAAGACACCAAAACCGTGATGATCCTGGCATAATGGCTTGGGATCATTACAGTGGTATCAGAGCTTAGATTCCTGCCAACCAGTGGGAATTAGCACATACATACAGAGCCATAAGGAGAGATGGATTGGATGTGCCTTGAGATATCATGTTTGAAGATCATTTATCACGGCCTTAGCGAGGAAACTAAGGCTATAATAACCTTTCCTTAGTACGTAGCCTTCAGGAAGCCCAGTTGGAGTGAAGAGGATATTTTACACAGCATTATTTTAGCGGATAAAAACAGAAAAGAAGCAGCTAGGTGGTGGGAAGAATAGAGAAACCCCACGCCCATTAGGAGCATACAACCTTGCCACTATTACAAGGGTTCGTGGGAACCAGATCATAGGTGCAGGGGTAGGGACCAGAAGCACACTGTTGAGGCACACTATGACAGTGATGATGAAATGTGTGAGGATGGAGCGATAGATGACGATTTGGGACAGTCTGATAATGATAGTGACTCTTGCACAGAGGCTAGTGATAGTGACTCGTGTACAGAGGATGATGCTACTAGCACACTTGAGGAGGATGATGACCCTTGTGTAGTGGATAGGCAGTTGGATGGACAGGATGATAGCATCAATGTCTCAGCAGACATATCACATACTACTGAGGACCTTACGCCTCAACAGAGTGGTGACACTAGTGAGGAGACACACGTTTTAGCACCTAGAGCTGATGAGCTTCCCATGATGGCCGTGACACATATGTCATCCTTCCAGACACCTCTGATAGCCATGTCATCTGAGGAGGTCAGTGGCATGTCAGATAGGGTTGATGAGCCTTATGTGAGGGATGCACACCACAGACATGTAGATCCACCGATCCAGGAGGAGATACAGGGAGTACAAACAGGGGACCTTACACATACAGATCAACCAGAGGAGATTGAGTCACAGTTTTTGGAGACTCCATTAGTTGAGCAGATTGTGGATGTTGACAGGTTGATGGAGCACTTACTTCCAGGATCGGCCTACATTGATGAGGATGCACTCCTTAGTGATCAGGACGACCATGGCACGTGTCTAGATACATCTACATGGGATCCAGGCCCAAATGATAGTAGAAGGTTGAGTGCACAGGAGGATACAGCTGCTCACACCGGATACAGTAGGATTCAGAGGGAGCTAGCAGTTGAGGATGATGTGTAGTTACGTATGGGCAGACCCAGTGGCACAGTAGACAGCAGACAGTTCAACACTTTATCTTCTACAGAGAGCATTGTTGAGGATTTTAGTGATGGCACTAGCAGTGAGAGGCATAAGGGGGTACCTCAACATGACTATGATCAGGAGTCACACCACTTAGCAGGACAATTGAGAGTTAGTGAGGCTATGATCATGAAAATCACTAGACGTAGTGATGACAGGCATGCATTGATGGCAGATTTTTGCTGGACAGCGTCAGTGGCACATGGTAGTTCAGATGAGGGGATTACCATGGATGATTTTCATACTCTCAGGGAGAGAGTATCTGTGATGAGGGTCGACTACCAGCAATTGTTGACTGACAGGGACTACTTATTGAGGATTGGTGAGATGTATCATGAGGCTCTGAGGGAGCAAGATTTGGAGGTAGACAGACTTACTCAGGAGTTGGAGAGCACTCAAGGATTCTTGAGAGGCACACAGACCGCCCTTCAAGAATCAGAGTCTAGGACAGATGAGTCTCTTGAGGAGATCCGTCAGAGATCCACTTCATCTATCTTAGTAGACACTCAGATGTATCAGTCAGTCACGTTGATAGAGGATGTTGATGATCTAGCAGAGGAGCACCAGTTGATGGAGGACACTTCCATTTGTGTCTTGAGAGTGGTTGATCTCCATATAGAGGTTGATCCAGCAGTACGCCCAGGATCTGTGATGTAGCATGAATCTATGGGAGATGACATGAGTATGCCGGAGCATACAGTGATGAGTAATAGCTCACAGAGACATGCCGAGGTGTATGATGGGATTCAGAGGGGTGTATTGACTTGCAAGGAGGAGACACACTTAGGGGAGCATGCAGATACCACTCTTTTGCAGCAGCACATGGATAAGAGAGAGCACCTTCACCATATCAACAGTTGCATGAGAAATGATAGATGGAGGTTGGTTGACCAGCAGTTGGAGGAGTTACTTCCGATTGTACTAGATGGTTGGGATTCGGTGATGACCACAGGAGAGCATCTATCATGGATACCGATGGACAAGCTTCTGGTCGGATCCTTGGGATTGACCAAAGCATGTGACACCTCCCAGTCCTACAGTCAGCTGCAGATGTTTCTATTAGCCTGTCCTGACACTTTTATCATAGACAACAGCATAAGGAGGGATAGGTCATGGCTGAGGGCATGGAGAGTGAGTAGGCCGAGACTACATGACAGGAGTACTTTTACGACATACAGCAGGTCAGAGGTAGACCATGTTAGACAGACCGTTAAGACTTGGTGCGTGATGGTGAGCATCATAGACCAAGTGACGACAGATGAGCACAGAGGGCTTTCGACAGTGATCATTCCGACACAGGAGCAGCTAGCGGAGACTGGAAGTGATAAACTTCCAAGTTTGCCATGGGATCTGGGAGTTCACTTGGTTAGCAGGATGTTTCACTACATGACGACCCAGGTTGCGCCAGAGAGCCACACACTCCACCTTGGGTTGGTTCGGAGTGGGCCTGCAGGTACTTGTCCTATGGGGCGAGACCTTTTCTCCCTCTTGATCATCATGATAGGGCATGGAGATGTTTGGACAGGTACTTCTATAGAGGTGTCTTTACTGATACAGTTTCTGGACAACAGGTCCAATGGTCAAAGGTATTTCAGCTACAGGAACCAGGAGAGGAGGATTCAGGATGTATGCAGGGGGCAGGCAGTCATGGTGACAGTAGTGCAGGGCCAACAGGGTGATCTTCGACAGAGGTTAGCATGGGACCCAGGGATTGCAGGGTTGAGAATTTCACTGACTAACAGGGGCAAGTGGACTGACTTCCCATTGAGCTTAAGTGTTGATGGGAGCACATCGCTTGAGGGTTTCTCACGGAGGTTTTGCAATACCTCATTCTGGCATCAGCATGTGTAGTTGATGGAGGCCGTGTTGATCTTGATAGTAGCTTGGAGGATGGACTCATTCTGGGATGAGGCCATGTGTCATGTGCAGGAGACTCACGGAGTTAGTGTATTTCAGGATTATGCTCCCCAGAGGCTAGCAGTTCATGACTTGATATGGGATCCAGGGGGCAGAGTGTATGAGTGTTCATCTTTGGATGGGTTTTGTTATCCCCGATATCTAGGGATAACTAGGAGATCATGTCTCGAGGCCCACAGGTCCTAGACATGGAGTACCGAGAGCAAGATTGACTTGAGCATGGCCTTGGAGGGCCCATCTTTTTCTTCTTCGCTAGATTTGTCCTGGCAGTAGTAGCAGCTTCCATCACCACCGGCTTGGACTTGCATCGGAGAGGACTCTTGCTCCATGAGGTAATTGGTCCAAGGTATCATGGTATGTGTCATATTTGATCATTATAACCCTCTTATATATGCATTAGGTTCCTTTCATTTCTGATGACTGCTTGGATCTTACACTAATCCACTTGATCATTGTTGGGGTGATTGATGGGGTGACTTAGCAAGTTGATACTCATGGGTTTTGGTTAGCCACCAAAGGGGATTTGCAAAGCCATCGTCCGCTCCCACCATTTTATCATTTTACATCTTATACCCCGCACATCTATCCCATTTCCCTAGTCTGGCCATTAGGGTGACCTTTGAGGGTTACACTTTGTCTTGTGGGAAGAAGGGGCTAAAGGCCCAGGGGGTAAAAGTAGCTGGTAAAAGATAAAAGCCATAGGAAATAAAACCGAGAGATGCTTCGCCTAGGGGATCCCCGAGAAGGCAATAAAAAGCCTCTCGATAAGAAACTAAAGGGACCCTAAGAAAAAATAATAAAACAAGACCTAACTAAGAGGATGGGAGGTCTCATCACGAGCCGGCCCATTATGTTCATAGGTATC
>ML777123.1:1171801-1185974 GCA_009831015.1 Picea engelmannii
CTAGGGTTTTGACCTTTAGGGTTTGAAAAGCCTTGGCCCTACAACACTTTTCAGCCCTAGATTTGTGTTTTGAAGCTAGCCGTTTTTGCCAAAGAGTTTTAAGGAAAGAGGGAGGAGCATGAGGCCTTGCTTAAGCAACACCGTAATGAGCCTCCTCCCCTTAGGGTTTTGACTTCATGGCCTTGCCATTGCAGCACCATTAAGCCTAACTCTCCTGTCCTTAGATTTAGATCCTTCCAAGCCTTTAGCCTTACTCCTTGACTCCATTTACCCTAAGGCACTAGTCTAATATTGCAACGTTAAGTCAATTGTGTCAAAACAATCTTTCAAACTTCCAAAACTTGAAACCCTAACTAACCCTAGCGACTTACTAACCCTAATTTGCTGATGACGTCTTGCCTCTTTTGAACTTTTGCTTGGTATTAAAATTGCGGCTAGGTCATCCATCGATAGACATTGAAGTGTTGAGTATTTTCATTGGCTTATTTTGCAAAACATCCACTTCTTTGCCTACCTAAACTAACCTAGAATAAGCCTGACGTCACCCTTAGTAGTATAGTGACGCAACAACATTATATGTGAGCATATTTATGGTATTAAATGCGTTGTGATAATTCAAGGATTGATATTGTACATTGAATGCTCTATCATTTTGTATTTATTGAAGAAGTAATATTATAAGCCATAGCCTTTATTGCAATCATTGACTTCATCAATAATTACTGTTGTATATGCTCATATATATTAAGGATAGTCATTAATTTATGAAGTACTAACCACTGCTGCACATTTTAGTTTTATTTGCCTTGTCTCGCAAACAGGTGCCTGATCAGTGGAACACCTTCATTTTGACTATCTCTCTTGGCAGTAATCTGTGAAGGGGAAAACCTACTTTAACCTTTTGAGCCTTAACCTATTGATCATTTTCCTTTCAATACCCCAGATTACTAGGGACGTCTCCCTTGGGATTAACCACCCTGAATAGAAAGAGCCCCCCATCGAGGTGACAGTGGGTGGGGAAGCTCCTGTTACACCAGTTTGACCCTTGCCTTCAAGCTACTTAACCTATTCTACAAACTGAGCGATAACAGGTTCTACTGTGTATCCCACAGGTGGACATGGGATCTTGGTATTTTACTTGGGGGGATTTGGTTATTGCTTGAGGACAAGCAATTTTCTAGCAGGGAAGACTGTAATGTCCCCACTTTGAGACATCATCACAGTGCAGAGGTTTATGATGACCAGAGTAGCCAGATGGGCGTTATAGCGAGTACAGGGGTTATTGAGAGGCATTGTGAGGTCCAGCTTGCATTTCTCATCATATATCATCTTTATGAGCCATTCCACACAGGTTGGCTTTGGTTCCGTTGCATTCCGATGATTTCCATGATTTTGACTATTTTGAGCTATAAGTCAATTAAATTCACTGAAGAGGTCATTTTGGGCACATTACTTGGAGGAACCTCTCAGTGTAATAGCTCATTGGAATCGGGAGGAGCAACACTACAGGATGGGATGGCTAGAAGTGACTTTCAGTGGCCAGGGAAGCCACAAGGAGAGATAAGACGTTTTTCAAAGGTAAAAAGGTTAATTAATTAATTAAAGTGATTTAATTAATTAATTAAATATTAATAAAATGAAAGTCACTTTGGAGGGACAAGGTGAGCCAAAAAGTATAAAGGAAAGGCAAGGGCCTCTACTCATTCATTCATGTATGATCATATTTTGATATCTGGCTTTTAGCTAGTGAGCCCAACATTGAGGGTTTTGAGGGTTTTGACTTAACAAACCCTAGAGGACGATTCGGTGGTGAAAGATTCCACCTAGCTTGTCCCAAGCTTGGTCTCGGAGATGCAATACTCTCCCACACCATTCTAGATCCAGATCTACTCAGTTGCAGGGGCAGAAAGAGAGAGGGCGCACCAGTTAGGGTTTCCAGCAAGAGGGGCGCACCATCCATTGAGGGAGAATTCGTCCTAGCTGAGGAGAAGTGATTTTGAGGATTCCAGGTTGTGGGTTTTACTTGCAGGGCCTTAGCCATGATTTCTAGTGCCTCTTGAGAGAGCTTTATGATTCAAATTATTTCCTAGAGCAGTGGGACGTATTGGAGAGAAGGAGGGCATTTTTGAGATTCATATCTATTCAGTTTGGAGGAGTTATCCATAACATTTCGACCTGAGACTTCAGGAGGGGGATCCTATCACCCCGATCTATCATTTGGCTGAGTTTGGGCTCATTTGGAGGCCTCCTTCATCAGGGCCGAAATTGTAGGGTTTGATAGTTTCAGGAGGGCCCAGCTCAATCGGAGGATTTAGCATTTGGAGGAGTTTCCCTTGGTATTTCGGTTTGAGATTTCAGGAGAGGTTTCCACTCATCCCGATCTACAGTTCGGCATCTTTAGCGTAGCATTTGGAGGTCTTTGATAGTAGGGCCGAAATTGTAGGGTTTGACAGTTCCAGCAGGACGTGACATCTTCCAGTGGGGGTTTGGCACTTCATACGGCCCAGATCTACCTTGGCATTGGTCTTCATCTCTTATCCAGCCTTTGGAGGCTTATAGTATCTTCCTGGAGCATTTTGTAGCAGCTCTATTGTCTATCTTCTTAGCCATCTGTTGATCATTCCAGATCGGCATCTTCATTGTAGCAGGTTTCTCTATTTCATGAATAAAAGCAGATTTGAAATGTTTTGGCTTGTCTATCATATTGCATATGGTTGAGGTATGTTCTATGGTTATATCTTCTTGTTTGTTGCTGCAATACACATATATAACACATCAGTAAATCCTAAGGCCAAAATCAAGAGGCCATCTTGCAAGTAAACACATCTAAACAAGTAGATCATCCAAGTGTTTGACGAAATACCTCACTCAGCAAAGTTTTAAAAAGACACCAAAACCGTGATCATCCTGGCATAATGTCTTGGGATCATTACACTCATCTCCACTCCCTTTCCTAACATTTATTGCCTCCCTTTCTTTGCCTTTCTCCCAAGTGGTGCGCCCTCCTTGAGGAGTTACGCCCCCCCCCACTTGGAAAATTCCAAAATAATTTTTTAAGAATTATTTAACCCTCTCCACTCACTTGGCACTTATCCCTAAGCCTCCCACTACCCTTTCGCTAGATCCCAACATTTCCACACTCATCTACACCCTAGATTTAAGCTTGAAACCCTAGATGGTGCGCCCTACCCTTGGGATCTCATCTTGTACTTGGTGGTGGACACTTGGCATTGATCCAAGAGGGGTGAGTTTGCCTCTCCAAGTATAAATAGATCCCTTTCCTCACTCCCAACTCACCATGTCTTGAGCTATTTTTATGCTACTTGATTTTCCACTCTCTCTCTCTCTCTCTCTCTCTCTCTCTCTCTCTCTCTTTTCTTGTTCCATCTTCCATTCTTTGGCTCTTAGGGTTTTGGAGCAAGTATTTCTCCAAGATCCATTTTCTTGAGTAATGATAAAGGAGAAGCTTTGGAGGATTTTTGGAAGAGCAACAAGTACTTTTGTTTTTGCAACACATGAGGTAATCTTGTTTTGGTTTGGTATGATGGTGGCATAGGTAGATCTTGGGTAAAGTATTTTATTTGAGTAGATCTAACAAAGAAGATTCTTGTAGATCTATATATGTTGATTAGCTAGATAGGATGCAAGTATTTCATCTTATTAGCTTAGTCATCCATATTATCTATTGTATGCATGCCATCGTGTTAGATCTTGCAGGTTTGGCTTCAAGGGTTTCATTGGGAATGCCACAAGGAAGAGTCCTCCCTTGAAACACACACAAACTCCTCACTTTTCTCTCATATTACTCTTTCTCTTTATGCTCTCATTCCATACATATTTCAGCTAGCTTAACATAGTGAAATGGTCATCTAAATATAAATTTTTCATCAATTTTTTTGTGAAAAATTTTTGCCCTAAAAAGAAAAAGTTTTTCTTCACTTGTATTGTTGTGTGTAGTTTTTCCAGCAAGCATAGCTTGCTGGGTTTTGCAGGTTTCAGATCTGGTTGAGGGAGTTTGGCTACCCAAAAACGTCCACACAACACTCCAAGACCCTCATACAAGTTGGTAGCTATTTCTCAACCTTCTTTTCAATTTTTAGGGCTTCTTGTGCATAGATCTACTTGTTTTCTTGCTGATTTAGTGGCTCATTGGCTTGGGAGAAGGAGTGGTACGGCCTCCTCCCACGTGTGAGCCTTGGGTAGCTTAGGGTAATTGCAAATCTTTCATTTCTTTCAATTTTTGGCATTGCCTTGAGCTAGGACGTGGGGTTTGGTTGATGTTGGGCATCTTCCAAACCTAGGACGTGGGGGTTAGTGGTTTGTCTTGTTGAGTTGCTTGCTTGTATCTTTAGCTTGTCCTTTCTTGCTTATCTTTCTCCCTTTTCCAAGTTGTTTCTAAGCTTAATAAGTCTAATAATTGCCTACCTTTTGGGAGAGGAATACCCCAAATAGTAAGGCTAGGGTTTTAATATGTGTTGTTGATCTTTTATGCTCAAGTGGATTAAAATGTTCTAGACCTAGATCTCACATATACTAATCCTTAGTTTAAGCCTATCGGGCATAATCAACTTAGTTGGATTTACTTGCATGCTTAAACTATGTGTAGATTTATCTCTTTCTTACATGCTTAAATCTAACACCTTAAATGCTTATTGTTTCAATAGTTTAGTGAATGGTCTTCCCTTTTCATGCTTTAACATCTTAAGGCCATTTGCCACACTTAAGGTTAATGCTTATTGGATAAGTTGATAGTGTATGCATATTGTTAAATCTTCCTTTTTCTTTTCACACTTAATGCTTTAATCTTTAGGCTTTCAACAAACATAAGATAAGTGTGATAATCTTTCATCTCTTGTTGGCAAGTTGTCCTTGCCCTTGTGATTTGATTTCTTTCATAGCAAGCCACATATGTTAATGATCTAGTGCATGGTAGTGAACTAAATCTTTATTTCAGCTATTTTTCAATGCTTTACATGCGTTAATGCTCCTTATTTCCAAGCTTAAGTAACACACATAATAAGCTGAAGCGAGTTTCGGCCTTGGCAATAAATCACACTTTTAAGGCACCTTAAAATCATCAAAGTACTCTAAAATACACCTAAAAATCTACCTAATTGATATATTAACTTAATAGACTTAATAGGGTACCTAAAACCACCATGTTCACCATCTAAAACGGAGATTGAGGAGGGCAACGGAAGGAGATAGGCCGGGGACGGTCTCACGGCGCAAAGGAGCGTCATTTCCGTAAAAACTCAATTCTTTGGGTTGACTGTGACAGCTAGGGTAGGCCTCGTTGCCTCACTTCTTGAGCATCCAGTAGCCATTTGGCAATCAGGGGAGGAGGTTTTTGGTGAAATACTTAATAAGGGTAACTAAAACTTTACAATCTTAAGAAACCCTTAACTTATTAAATAATCAAACCTTGGGCTTAATCATCTAATAATACTTTGTGATTGATTGAATATCATAATTATTGTGGAATACTTGTGCTTTAATCTCTAGATCTTCTAAAGTATCTTTGTGAATGTGTTGATGATGGACTCAATGTGTTGATGATGCCAATGCTTTAATCTTCTTATATCTTGCACATACATTAAAAAGTGGTTAGCTCGTTTCATTGTACCATTGTATCTTAGCATTCTTATTTGTAAGTACTTGTATCTAGTATTCTTTGGGGTTAATTATTCTTTTGTAAATCTTGTAATCATATTGTAACGAAACACCCTAACATCTAGTTGACCCCTTGCCCAACCTTAGGCACTAGTCTTAGTTGCCCTAGGGAAAGGCTTGCTTGACATACTAACCCTTGCATCTTGCATTGTTGCCTTAGCATCATAGGATAGACTCCCTCTAACCTTAAGAAATTAAAATCAACTCCTAGAACTTAACGCTAAATCTTATCTAGTAACTAGGGTCTACCCCCCTTGGCTTCCCTAGGAGTGAGCCTAGACAGAAGAGGTTTCAGTCAAAGTGACAGCATGGGCTATGAACCTAGGCATTGTGCCTCCAAGGACACACTAAGTGAGCCGGACTTATCTCACGTTTGCAAATGTGTATAAGGACGACAACAGGGCTAAAGGCCCAGAAGGTAAAAGCAGTTGGCAAAAGATAAAATCCTAAAAAATAAAACCTCGAGATGCTTCGCCCAGGGATCCCCGAGAAAGCAGTAAAAAGCTTCTTAGCAAGAAACAAGAGGGACCCATAAAAAATAATAAAACAAGACCTAGTTAGAGGATGGGGGGTCTGATCACGAGACAGCCTATTAGGTCCATGGGCACCTAGCAGTATGACACTACTAGCAGTTGGTCACCACGCCACGGTAGTGGCTCTTGGTTGCATGGCCAAGAGAAAGGGGGCCTCATCACGAGCAAACCTTCTCATTTCAGTGAAAGTGTTTGTGGGTAACATTGCCACCACTGGTCACCACGCCAGGGCAGTGTCCCCTGATTAGCTTCTTGAAAGAAAAAGCAATAAAGGAATAAGAATAAAAGGCATGAATGGGCTTGGAAACATTTGCATCCAGGACATGTGCAGCTCGCCTTCTATAAAGGCACCCACAGGTAAGCCTTGCATTTCCCTACTATCACTACACCCCTTATCAGGACATCCCTTATCCACCTCACCAATTAACATGACTTGGATTTGATCTCTTCCGAAAACATCCCATTTCCAGCGGACACTAGCCCAATAGGACGCCCTGTCACTTCCTCCAAACTTGCCTTGTAGATTTGTATAATGTCTTTGAGCACTTGACTGGGTAAAAGGGGTTTTATGCACATGTTTAATAAAATTGATGATTGGATATGATTGACATTGCTATGATCCATGTGACTTATGAGCCCATGGAGGGCGTATCTATTGATGTGCAGGATCATACCCAACGGATAGGTACCATATTGGACAGGTACACATGGGGAGATGATTAGTTCGAACCTCCATGGGGTTGAAGAGCCCACCAGATGGATGTTGAGACCCCAACAGGGGGCAGAGACAGGACAGAGGGGTTTGCACCAGAGAAGAGAAGGACGTTCCACAGAGGCACCCTGGCAGAGCCTTACCTAGGGGGATTGTGCCCTCTCCACTGGAACGTTGGCCTTGGAAGGCCCATGACGTCACCCAGGATGCCCATGACATCATCCAGCATTGTGGACATTTTAGGGAGGCAGTTATGGCAATGTGGCACGTGTGGCAGCTTGGAGAGGCCCAAGGAGGGCTAACGTTTTGCTCCAGGAGGCCAATGTTGCCCTAAAAAGGGATAACATCATCCTAGAAAGGGCATGACGTCTTACTTTTGCTTGATTAAGGTTTAATTTATGACATTTAATGTAAAACAATATTATTTGGTATTTTGGCCTTGTCTGCCTTTTGGTGACCTAAATTTTATTAAGGTCACTTGGTATTGTATAAGTAGAGAGCTAAAACTCTCATTCTGGATCATCATCTTTGACTCACACTCAGTGAGGTCTAAAATTTGTGCCCTTCTTTAGGTTTTTGGCTGAAAATTGATGCACACTTGTTGAAGGAGTCTCTTTCTTGGCTATTTTGGCATTTTCTTGGTGGAAGGCTTACAACTAGGGTTTGGCTATATGAATGCTTGGTGGATGTAAGTGAATTTATGCAAACACTTCTTTATTGAATGGTTATGGTATTGTTTACTTGCATTTTGTTATTATAATTTTTTGAATTAAACCCTTGGGCACAAGCACATGTTGGTGTCCGTGTTTCATGTCCCTACTAAGTTAAGCTAAGAGCCATTTTTATTTGTTGAAGTTAGATAGAGCCTTGCCATAGCAACACTCTACTTCTACTCTTCTAACCTAGCCGTTTTTATCTTGTCATTGAGCTAAAGAAGGAGGAAAACACACTAAAGCCTAGGGTTTCTACACTTTAGTGAGTCGTTTTCCCCTAGGGTTTGATTGATGAAGCCTTGCCTTAGCAACACTTCATCATCTAACTCTCTTGTCTTTAGCCCTACCATCTATTATTCAAGCTAGCCGTTCAAATTGGTTTTTTGAGCTAGAGAAGGAGGAAGACGCATTAAGGCCTAGGTTTACTACACCTTAGTGAGTCGTCTCCCATAGGGTTTGATTTGTTGAAGCCTTGCCTTAGCAACACTTCAACATGAAACCCTCTTGTCTCTAGCCCTATCATTATCATCACGGCCCTTCAACTTTTGCAGTGATTTTTTACTCTATTTGCCCTAATAACACACTGATCTAAGACTTCCTGTGTTGAGTACCCTGATCACACACAACTTCTAAATATTCTTGAACAATCATTAACTACTTCAACCCTAGCTTAGACTAACATTCACTAACCCTATTTGCTGCCATTATCTACTTGTGTTATACCTATACCTTGCAGCATTTATTTAT
Source organism: Picea engelmannii (assembly GCA_009831015.1). Taxonomy (NCBI): domain Eukaryota; kingdom Viridiplantae; phylum Streptophyta; class Pinopsida; order Pinales; family Pinaceae; genus Picea; species Picea engelmannii. The sequence continues at coordinate 1,180,180 of ML777123.1, forward strand.
CTTTAAATCAATTGAGTGATTGGCTGAAGCATTGCTTCTAATGTTGGTATTGTTACATTGATGATAAATTGCCATTGCATATTGTGAAGTTTCTTCTTTAGCATTTATTATGAAGTGATACATTGTAATCATTGCTGGTTTACATCATTGATTTTCTTCATCAAGATTATCTATCAATTTTTTTATATCATAAGTCCTTGATTATATGAAGTACTAACCAGCAAGTGATCTTGCGCATGTATAGTTTCCTTGTTTCTTTGTCTCAGGTAGGTACACTTTTTGGTTATTATTTATCTTTATTGGCTGATTAGCCAGGACTTTCTGATCGGTGGTGACTTGTGAGGGGGAAAATATCATTTAGCCTTTTAAGCCTTTGCCTTCTCAGAACCCCAAGTCACCGGGCACGTCTCCCCTGGGCCTACCACCCTAAACAAAAAGAGTTATCCTATTGAGGTGGCAGTGGTAGGATAGTCTCAGTTTCGTCAGTTTGCCCGTCTTCCATCTGTCCTTTACTCCAACTACAAACTGTGCGATAACAAAGACCATACTAGCCAATACCTCGCTTACCTTCAAAAGGCACCTGAAGATGAGGTAATAGCTAGCAAGTATGGTCTTCACAATCTTAAGTAACTCCAAATTAGAGTGGTTGCAAAGAATGTGGTGTGCCATGCTATGAATGGTAATAAATTTTATCATTTTCTTCCCTCTCTTGTACAATGCACCAACCATTTATAATCATGGTCCTTCATCTTAATAATATCATGCATCAAGAGGTTCAACGTGTGAACCAAACACCCTGACCAAGTATGTTAGGGTACATATCCTTAATGATTGCTCATGTTTCCTTACAATTAGCAACATTACCAATGATGACTTGAATGACATTGTATGGCCCAATGTCTTGAATGATTTTAATTAAGGGTTTTGCAATGTTAATACTAGTCTTGTAGCGATCTAAGTAGTCATGGGCTGAAGGAAGACTACACCACTAGTTGACACACCAAGAATATTTATCAATGGCATGCCTTTAACATTTGTCCAACCATCAAATACAATCGATATCCCATATCCAGTAAAAACATTTGTAAATTGTCCCAAAGCACTATGGATTTTGGCTCTTTCCCTGTGAACTCCCATGGTTATGGTTTTGTCATACTCGAGGCTCTTGTATCCTTTAGGGGCACCATTAATGGCTTGTACCATTGCATGCAATTGGGTGAGAGAAGAACATTGAATGATATGCAACATGCATAGAGAAACCTGAAAAATTTTGCATCCACCTCATCCCTACAACGCTGGTCACGGAAATTTGATATTGTTCTACACCTTGAATGCATAGGAAAGAATCCACTAGCATGGGGGGATGGGGATCAACCACCAAACATTCTATGTGAGCCTGAGGTCCTAGATTCAACCCTTGAATTTTTGGATTTGTTTTGTGCGGCCTCCTCTTCCTTCTTATATTTGTTTCTATCTGTCACTGTAATGTTCCCAAGCCATTATGCTAGGAACATCACAGTTTTGGGTGTCTTTTAAAACTTTTCTGGTCGTGGTATTTCGTCAAACAGTTTGTTGATCTACTTGTTTAGATGTGTTTACTTGCAGGATGGCCTCTTGATTTCGGCCTTAGGGTTTATTGATGTGTTATATATGTGTATTGCAGCAATAAACAAGAAGATATAACCATGGAACATACCTCAACCATATGCAATATGATAGACAAGCCAAAACATCTCAAATCTGTTATTATTCATGAAATAGAAGAACTTGCTACAATGAAGATGTTGATCTGGAATGCTCAACAGAGGGCTAGGAAGATAGACAATAGAAATGCTACAAAAAGCTCTCGATAATACAAAATAAGCCTCCAAGGCTGGATAAGAGATGAACACCAATGCCAAGGTAGATCTGGGCCGTATGAAGTGTCAAACCCCCACTGGAAGATGCCACGTCCTACTGGAATGTTGAAGCTCCTCAACAATTCGGCCATGTTGCCAAATGTGTCCAATCACCTCAAGAAAGATGCCAAACAATAGATCGAGTGATGGCAAGAACAACCCAGGTGCCCGAATCTCCAAGATCTCCCTCAAACCCTATGGATCTGAACCTCCTCCAAGATATGGTGTGCCCCCCTAGATGCCTAAAACCCTAGATAAATCGGCCTCACTCCTAGATGCCTCCAAATGCTCCACAAAACTACTAGAATGATAGATAGGGGCTTGGTTACCTCCCTGGTGAAGTCCCAAGCGAAATGGTGAAGATCTGAGCTAGCAAATGACTAAAACCAATTTCTGAAGTTTGCTCCTCTCCTCCAATTCGTCCCATGCATCTAATAAATCAAATCGCACCTAAAACTCCTCATGGATGGACTAGATCTGATGTCCAAGGCCCTGCAATGAAAACCCAAGTGATAGAATCTCCAAAAGCCCTACCAATCACCTGCAATCAATCTCTCTCCAAGAATGGTGCGCCCCCCTTGCTGGAAACCCCCAATGGTGCGCCCTCCTTCTCTTCCTGTGCCTGTGGCTAGTGTAGAACTCTCTTGCACTGAAGTAGAACCGAACTAGAATGGTGTGGGAGAGTATTGCATCTCCGAGACCAAGCTTGGGACAAGCTAGGTGGAATCTTTCACCATTGAATCGTCCTCTGGGGTTTGTTAAGTCAAAACCCTCAAAACCCCCAATGTTGGGCTCACTAGCTAGAAGCCAGATATCAAAATGTGATCATACATGAATGAATGAGTAGAGGCCCTTGCCTTTCCTTTATACTTTTTGCTCACCTTGTCCCTCCAAAGTGACTTTCATTTTATTAATATTTAATTAATTAATTAAATCACTTTAATTAATTAATTAACCTTTTTACCTCTGAAAAACACCTTATCTCTCCTTGTGGCTTCCCTGGCCACTGAAAGTCACTTCTTGTCATCCTATCCTGTAGTGTTATTCCTCCCGATTCCAATGAGCTATTACACTGAGAGGTTCCTCCAAGTATAGTGCCCAAAATGACCTCTTCAGTGAATTTAATTGACTTATAGCCAAAAATACTCAAAACCATGGAAATCGTCGGAATGCCACAGAACCAAAGCCAATCTGTGCGGAATGGCTCATAATGATAACATAGGATGAGCAATGCAAGTTGGACCCCCCAATGCCTCTCAATAATCCTTGTAATCGCTATAACATCCATCTGGCTACTCTGGTCATCATAAACCTCTGCACTGTGATGATGTCCCAAAGTGGGGACATTACAGTCCTCCCTGCTAGAAAATTGCTTGTCCTCAAGCAATAACCAAATCCCCTCAAATAATATACCAGGATCCCATGTCCACCTGTGGGATACACAGTAGAACCCATCCAAAGATGAACACTCATACACTCTGCCCCCTAGGTCCCATATCAAGTCATGAACTGCTAGCCCCTGGGAAGCATAAACCCGAAATATACCAACTTCGGAAGTCTCCTGCATATGACACATGGCCTCACCTCGGAATGAATCCACCCTCCAAGTCTCTACCAAGATCCATATGGCCTCCATCAACTGCTCATGCTGATGCCCGAATGAGGTGCTGCAAGACCTTCGTGAGACACCCACACGCGATGCGCTCCTCTCAACACTAAAGCTCAATGGAAAGTTAGAATAACTTTCCCCTGCAATGGTCCACCCGCCTCTATCAGACAGTGAAATGTCCAACCCTGCAATCCTTGGGTCCCATGCTAACTTCTGTCGAAGATCCCCATGCTGACCCTGCACTATGATGACCTTGCCTGACTGCTCCCTGTATGTATATTGGATCCTCCACTCCTGGATCCTTGAGCTGAAATCCATGTGGCCATTGGACCTGCTGTCCAGAAACTGTACCGGTAAAAATGTTTGTGTAGAAGTAGTGTCTGTCCAACCATCTGCATGCCCGATCATGATGATCAAGAGTGAAAAACTGCCTCACTCCATCGGACAAATCCCTGCAGGCCCACTCCAAACCAACCCATGGTGGCCTATGTGGCTCTCTGGTGCAACCTGGGTCACCCTATAGTAAAACATCCTGCTGGCCAAATGAACACCCGGATCCCATGGCAAACTTGGCAGTTTATCACTTCCAATCTCCTCTAACTGCTCATGTGTGAGACTGATCACTGTCAGAAGCCTTATGTGCTCATCTGCTATCACCTGGCCTATGATGCTCACCCTCATGCACCAAGTCTCAGTTGGCTGCCTATGACGATCCACCTCTATCCGGTTGGATGCCGTAAAGATACTCCTGTCAGGTGGTCTCGGCCTAGCCACTCCCCATGTCCTCAGCCATGGCCAATCCCTCCTCATGGTGTTGCCTATGATAAAAGTGTCGGGAAAGGATAACAAAAACATTTGTAGCTGTCCGTAGGACTGAAAAATACCACCTGTCTTGGTCAATCCCAAGGATTCGACCAAAAGAACATCTACCGGTACCCATGATAATTGCTCTCCTGTAGTCATCACTAAACCCCAATCATCAGGTACAACCGGACGTAACTCCTCCATCTGTTGGTAAACCAATCTCAATCTCTCATCCCCCATGCCACTGTCGAAATGGTGAAGGTGAGGTCTCATAACTATGTGTTGCTGCAAAGGAGTGGCATCTGCATGCTCCCCTAAGTGTGTCTCCTCCCTGCAAGGCAGTACACCCCTCTGAATCCCACCATACATCTCGGCATGCCCATGTGAGCTATCACTCACCACTGTACGCTCTGGCATACTCATGTCGTCTCCCGTAGACTCCTGCTGTGTTGTAGATCCTGGGCGTATTGCTGGATCAACCTCTATATGGAGGTCAACCGCTCTCTGGACACAAATGGAATTGTCCTCCATCAACTGGTGCTCCTCTACTAGACCACCACCATCTTCTAGCCATGTGACCGAAGGACATATCTAAGTATCCACTAGGACAGATGAAGTGGATCTCTGACGGATCTCCTCAAGAAGCTCATCTGATCTGGACTTTGATTCTTGGAGGATTGTCTGTGTGCCTCTCAAGAATCCTCTAGTGCTCTCCAACTCCTGAGTAAGTCTATCCACCTCTAACTCCTGCTCCCTCATAGCCTCATGATACATATCACCAATCCTCAATAGGTAGTCCCTGTCCGTCAACAACTGTTGGTAATCGGTCCTCATCATAGATACTCTCTCCCTGAGAGTATGAAAGTCCTCCATGGAAAATCCCTCATCTGCACTACCATGTGCCACTGATGCCTCCAAACAGTGATCAGCCACCAATGCATGTGTGTCATCAAAACGTCTAGTGGTTGTCATGATCATAGCCTCACTAACTCTCAACCATCCTACTAAGTGGTGTGACTCTTGATCATAGTCATGTTGAGGTACCACCTCGTGCCTTTCACTGCTAGTGCCATCACTAAAATCCTCAACAACACTCTCTGCAGAAGATAAAGTGTTGAACTGCCTGTTGTCTACTATGCCACTGGGTCTGCCCCTATGTAACTGCACATCATCCTCAACTGCTAGCTCCCTCTGAATCATATTGTATACGGTGTGAGCAGTTGTATCCTCCTGTGCACTCAACCTGCTACTATCATTTGTGCCTGGATCCCATATAGATGTATCCAAACACGTGTTATGGTCATCCTGACTGCTAAAGAGTGCATCCTCATCCATGCAGGCCGATCCTGGAAGTAAGTGCTCCATAAACCTGTCAGCCTCCACAATCTGCTCAACTAATGGAGTCTCCAAAAGATGTGACTCAATCTCCTCATGTTGACCTGTAAGTGTAGGATCAACTACCTGCACGTCCTGTGTCTCCTCCT
>ML777123.1:1233014-1245201 GCA_009831015.1 Picea engelmannii
TCACTACCCTGGCGTGGTAACCAGCTGCTAGTAGTGTCATACTGCTAGGTACCCATGGACCTAATAGACTGGCTCGTGATGAGACCCCCTATCCTCTGACTAAGTCTTGTTTTATTATTTTTATGGGTCCCCCTTGTTTCTTGCTGAGAAGCCTTTTACTTCTTTCTCGGGGATCCCTGGGCGAAGCATCTCGAGGTTTTATTTTTAGGCTTTTATCTTTTGCCAGCTTGCTTTTACCTTTTGGGCCTTTAGCCCCTTCTTCCCACAAGGCAAGGTGCAACCCTCAAATGATTGGCCAACCCAATGCTTGGACAAATGAAATGGGGTAGATGAGAGGGAAGCAGGATGAAAAAGTGGTAATATGAAAGGAGTGGACGATGGCTTTTCATAAATCCCCCCAGTGGCAAACCAAAACCTACGGGCACAGGCTTGCTAGGGCATCCTGTCATTCCCCCCAGACATGGTCAAGTGGACAAGTATAAGATCCAAGCATTCGTTAGAAATAAAAGGAATTAAATGCACATGTTCAAAGGTTTTGAGGATCATAATGACACATACCATGATACCCGGACTCATTACCTCATGGAGCAAGAACCATCTCTGACACAAGACCAAGCCAATGGTGATGGATGTTGCTGCTGCTGGCAAAGTAGAGGCGTTGAAAGGGAGAAAAGATGGGCCCTCTAGGGCCATGACTAAGTCGATCTGGCTCTCGATACTCCATGTCTAGTACCTGCAGGCCTCGAGACATAATCTCCTAGTTATCCCTAAAAGTGGGGATAACAGGTATTACATAGAAGAGGTGACCCATTGTTGTCTGTAGAGTTCAAATGCTGGCTCAATCTTTTAGAGTAGTCAAATTTGAACATATCTACCAAGAAAACAATATAACTGTGGACCAGGCAGCCAAGTCTGCTTGGAGCTCAAGATGGTATTCTTCATATGGTTGAGTCAATCATGGAGAAGCAATCATTAGGGTCTGACCCCTGTCCTGATTTTCTTGTTTAAGATAAATTTAGGGCAGACATGGATCTCCTTCAAGATGGGAATACGTTGGATTATGAGACCTTTATTTGGAAATTTAGTGAAATTTTGTGATTAATGTACATAGACAATTTCATATGATTTTTGACCTTTCTCGCACAATTAACAGAAAGAGTTCTAGTCCTATCTAGAGATAAGCTCTCGATCTTCTATTCCAGCTGTAATTCCCTTAAGGAAAATCATGGTTCTACTCTTTTTTGAAATCAAGAAAATGATGCTGAAATTTTTCTGTGGCAATATATATATATATATATATCAACCTAATCACTCTTCTGCAAGTCTTTTATAAAGATCAATATCCATATAAGAGGCTCAAGAATCCTGTGAAGATAAGAACTCTAGATTGGATCATTGGACATAGACTAGTTTAGGCCGTGGGGATTTTTTGATGGGGCCTCAAGAGGAAACCCGGGGATATGCAGAGCAGGGGGTCGAACAAACATAGGATATCCTTCATGTGTCGTCTGTGAAGGGGCAGTAACAGTATGGCAGAGATTAAGGCACTACTAATTCTGATTGGTATTGCTTCAGATAGAGGTATCAATGACCTTCAAAGTTATGGGGACTCCCGTTTGGTGGTTGGGTGGATAACTGGAGAGTTCAGAAGCCAAAATATTGGATTGACACATCTAATTGAGCAGGTGAAAGATCAGATTTCCAGGTTTTCGTTTTTCTCTTGCACTCATATCTTCAGAGAGCTTAAGGATCTAGCAGATGAACAGTCCAAAAAGGCAGTGGATGGTCAGGAGGGTATTCTTGACACGACTGAGATAAAAGATGAGGTTATCTCATCTCTTCCTCAAAGACAGTTATTTGCTTATTCAACTTAATAGAGAACATGATATGTGGCTTTCCTGTTCCTCATCCATCTCAGTTTCTGGTATGTTGATTGTATTTTTGTCTCCTTATGGAATTTCTGTTTATGGTATATGTCATCTAGTTTCTGAAGTTAGGTATATGATGGTTTCATCCCTGCTGTAAAAGCTGATTTGATATGTTTATAAATCTCAAGCTTAGTTGATTTTGAGTAGATTTGATGTCAGTAGTGCAGACAGCACTTTAAGGTTTTCGTGTTCTTGGACACTAGCAGAGTGTAGTATCACCTTTTCTTCTTGAAATAAAGAAATTACAATTTTTTCCTTGGAAAAAAATATATTTCAAGCTAACACCATCCATGCATAAATGTAAAGATTAAACTAAGTAATACTACAGCTACTAATAAGGAGTAGGAGAGAGAAACTTCTCTTCAATTTGTTACACAAATCAGAAGTGCGGTGTGATTAAACAAGATAACAAATCAGAAATAATTGGATTTGAAGATGGAGATTTATCTGATTAGGAACCACTCGATCACAATTCCAATAATATCACCATCAAAAATCTAGCAAAGCAAAAGGAAAAGAGGTTTATCCCCGCAACTACAATTCAACTCACTCACATTTCCATGCTTCTCAGACAAATGTTCCTTACACTTTTTAAGACTAACCAATGTCTTAAACCACTTCCCTGAGACACCCATTATGCAGTGCTTCAAATATCATCCAAGTGTGAACGATTAATCCTGCCACAAAATAAAAGCATCAGAATCCATTCTTTTAGCGTATTTTCACCCAAATTAGGTCACTTATGTTCGACCTAGCACATTGCTAATGGAAATAAGCAGTTAAAATAATGCCCGTCAGTTTTAAATGAACATGCAAGCTTAGTTAAAGCAAATAGAATTGGTAAGAATTACAGGAAAAGGTGTTAACTTATTCAGAACATCATTTTAGAAGATGGATAGCAAGATGTAAAATGTTGATGTTCAGATAATAGTTAATCATCAGTCTAACAAGCCACATTAAAGAGCCATCCTATGTTCAAGTCTTTCAGAAGCAGTGTAGAAAGATCAGCTGATAGGCCAGGTAGCCTTTCTTGAAAATCTTTCTTATCTCCAATTTACCTGCTTGACTCTTTCACCATGCAAATCAAAATGTGTGTTGAAAATGACATCATATTTTCATCTAAACAGAGGAACAACAAAAGAAGACAAGATCTTCTGACTGCAATAATGGAGGTAGGACTAGCTCAAAAGAGTAGGAAGACTGCATTAGAGTCTAGACATGAAAAAATATCTTGGACAATTGCTGAAAAGGGAAAAGGCCTACTACATGGGATTGACAAATAATATGCAACTTCCCTTTGAAGTGAGGAATACCTGAGCAGTCACATTTCCACATTGCAATGTATGTAGAATTACATGTACACACTAAAATGAACTTACTGAACTACAAACATTTAATATATAAAAATTAATAATGAGCATAAATTTCTAATGTCCTAGACTGGTCATCACCTTCCTCCCTGCTTGAGAAGAAATGTGTCCCCAATTTCACTTGTAAATAATAACTTTGGTTCCAGTTGAAGAGTGTTACTGCTTGAATTCTCTCCTAGAGGAAAAGTCCTAACCTGATGGGAGAGCCCCGGAGCAACTATAGGCAAGCCACCCACTGTCACCTCAGTAACCTTGCCTCTCGTTTTAAGGCTAAAGAAAGGCTTCCTAACCTAAGGGGGGGTTCCCTACAAGTCACACTAAGTCAAATCGTTGAGTACTTAAGGGGGTTTCTATGACTTGGTATGTTTGAGATGACTTGAAACTATCCGCTCTCTAAGTAAAAGATAAGACTGGTGTAGCGTATTTGGATAGTGATCGGATTACCAAAAAGTTAAATCTGACAAGTGCCCTTTTCAAATTATGCATGGATAAGAAACAGAGAAATGTTGCTCAAGAACCATAAGATGACTTCAACTAGTAATGTTTAAAAAACCATTTAATCATTCATTTGTCCACATGTTACCCATCAAAACATTCAATGAAGAAATGCATATTGTCAAGGGAGTTAGAGTGAAGATCATGAGATTAACAGAAATAAGAATCAAGGGAATGACTTGCCAAAGTTGGGCATTTCCTTTATGCAGTGTTTAGAATATTAGTTTCAGATTAGGCCTCTGTAGTTGCATATGTAGTGCATAGCACCTCATAAGTTTGCACGAACCCCAGGTTGATAATTAAAGTGAGCTGATGGATTTAGTGTTTATTGCTACAATTCTTTGGCACAACAGGGAGTATGTTGGTACGGATCATGAGGGAAAATGGGGGGGGCTATTTGCGTTGTTGCTTCATGGTTAGTCCCACATATTCTTGCCAAAGCAGTGGACCCAATGTCTCAGTATTACTGGATGATTGTGATGCTATAAGAAGGATGTGAGGGTTCTATTCAGATTACGCCCCCAATGATCCAATTGGGCAAATGTACTTGTGGAAATGGAGAGACCATTACAATCTCCTTTTTTGCCTCTGATTCATCCAACAATATTTTACCTTGCATCATCATAGCATAAGTCACCATCACCTTAGAAAACTCTGTAGTGGCCATTGCGTCTTAAATATTACAACCTATGAAAACCAAAGACTATCCAAAGTGGACTTAAGCACTCTAGTCAATAAAATAAGCACCCAAATCCACAAGTTTGAGAGCAATCACACCCACAATCAGAACCCCACATATCCACAACTATGAGTAGAAGTGAATCACCCATGAACATAAGAATATGCCCACAAAACTCCACAGTGAGAGGAATATACCCACAAAAATCCACAAATGGCATGTAGGGACCTCGAACACTCCACGGGGAGAGGGAGATACCCACAAAATCACAACATGCTAAAAAATCAACTAGCGCAATAGGATCTCGAGCCAACCACGCATCCTAAAGGAAGGGTGGACCCACAAGCCAAACCTCGTAAAAGGTCAACACAGGGAGGGCATCGTTAGCTTTTGGTTGCTCCAAAAGTGTTTTCACCTAGCTAGGGGAGCGCTCCGTGTGATGTGGAAGCCTTACCAATTATGTCCTACTCTCAACTGCTCCCAGAAAACAGAGGCACCAAGAAGCAAGGAAACAACAACACTTCTAACAACTAGATACGTGAGATCTTGGGAGGCCATTCGTGTTCAGCCAACAAGACCCCCTTACAGAATTATTGCTTGAAACCTCAGGTCAGTTCACACCATACCAGTATGACAATATCGGAACATCCTCTTCCAAATCTCAAAAGTGGATCACATCATTCAAACAATGAAGCAAACTTCAAACCAGACCCTCTACCGATACTAGGCTCTCCAATCAGTCATTTGTCAGAGCTTCCTCCTTGTGGCCTCAAATGTTAGGAGAGATACAGATACAAATTCAAGGAAATTTGGCATAAGGGAGGGAAACTACCCCCTCTTCCTCAGTTTCCATCGGGGAGTGTTGATCCATGTCCCTTAGGCAAGGCATCCTCCACATGAGTGTTTTGGTTCAACAGTACTACTTTTTCTTCTACTCCTTGATCTTAATTTTAGGTCTTCTTTAGAATAGATCATATATGTTTTTATCATGTTTTTATAGGAGCGGCCTATATGCGCTCCCATTTTTGTACTTCACATTGTTGTACTTAGCAATCCCATTGACCTATTTGTGGTTATTTATTGGACATCAATAAAATTATCTTATCTTATCTTGCCTTCATTGTATTTTGGTTGAATTACATTTGGAGAGATTAGTGGGTGTATGCTTACCTTGTGATCAGTGGTAAGGAGGTGCATTTCTTAATGTGGTAGTTGGCACACATGTGGAGGATTGACATCTTCTTCAAGGATGTGCATGTTGAGGAGGATAGGCGTTTGGGATATGTGTAGTGACCACTTTGGAGGAGGGAAATATGCACTTGGAGGTTGGGCATGAGGCCCTAGGAGCATTGGAGCCCCTTGCACATATGTTGAGAAGGAATGCTTGAGTTGAGCAGCCATTTTTGGAGGACACACCATATTGCTTAGAGCAGGGCTTGACATGTGGACACCTCAGTTTGGAGAGTGCACCACCTTGGAGGTTAGACAAACCCTATTATAACATGTCCAATTCATGCTTTGTGGAGCACTCCACTTCAGGATTTATTATTGAGTTAGCCTACGATTTACTTGTGGAGTTAGCCATGTTTTATTGTTGGCCTCCCTCACCTGTTCTACGATGTTGGGCCTAGGACAGTTCATCCATTAACAGCAAACACCCTTCTTCCTTCTCATCTAGATGTCAACAAAGAGAGGCCTCTTCTAGGCAACAAGTTGCACTCAGATCTTCCAGTTCATCCAAACAGTCCTTGAGTTTCTTTGCTTTGGCCTCAAATGGTAGGAGAGATCCGCCTGCTACAAGTATAGATTTTGAGGTTAGCATGGTCTCCTCATATGTAAGCAATGGCACCTCAAGACCTTGAGCACATTCTCCAAGCACCTTCAGCACATTCTCCAAAACTTGGGTATGTTCTCGCAAGCACAAACACCATGAACAAAAGGCATTCGAGAAGGAGCAAGTCCCTTTAGGGCAATGGACACCAACTTCTGATCCTCCACCATTGTTCTGCTAGCGACCAACTGACCCTTCAATTCACTAATCCTAGTCAAGTAGCTCATCATAGTAGTTGTCTTGCTCATGTGAATCACTAAAAGTTGGTTCTCAAGAGCATCTATCCAAAAGCACAAGAGTTTTGAAATAACCCAACTAAATAATCAAACATTTTCTCACTTGTCTTCTTATCTGAAATGTGTGAGATAAAATGATCCTTCACAGATTCTCTTCACTTTGTCTTCCTTCTTCTGACGAGTGGCCAACTATGTTGGATAGTTAGGTTCTAGAATGTCCTCCTCAACATGCTCCCAAAGATCTACCTCCTCCATAAGAATATGAAGCCTAAGCTTTCATGAAACAAAATTGGAAGCTCCATCCAACCTGCCACACTCTCTGAGATTGAGAGTGACATTACACCTCCTAAACAACTCTCAACTTTCAAGTGCAAAAATTCAGCAGTAAATGAAGTAGAAACAACCCTTCCAAGGGTTAAGATGCTTCTCTCAAGCAACCTAGGTGTGAAACCCCAACAACCTCAATAAGGTCAATCACCTCTCCCAGGTAATCTCCAACTAAATACAAGCTCCCTCTTGCACTAAAGTAATCTCGGCCACAACAAGCTCTAAAACCATGTTGAAATTTCTAGACAAATGGCAATTAACGCAAATTCCACCTCATAACTAGAGGTTTCCTAGATCTTAACCCTATGAACTTTCAACCTTAGGGCTATTATGAAATAGAGTGTAAAACAGCAACTGAAAGAGAACAATATTTCACTTTCTACCAGCCCAATCTTCTAGGCAATCCAAGGAGAAAAGATATCAAACTGTCTAGATAAGTTTCATCCCTATAGAGCAACTTATCCCACATAAACCAGAGCTGAAAATTCACTTTTACAGGAGTTATAACAGCAGTAAAATAGCAGATATAGCAGCAGCAAAACAACCCTTTAATCCTTCAATGATGATGTTAAATCACTCAACAAAATGTCCTTTTACTTATCTCAAATCATCAAGACATATATAGCTGTAAATAACAATACATGAAGAACATGGCTGAATCAAATATAGAAATTGCACAAGTTTTGTATGGCTGAAAACTTCATTAATAAGCTCAAGGTGAAGTTCATGTACATACCATAGCCTTCTCTCAGAGCTAGTACAAAGCACTAGCTCTCCAAAACCCTAACTAGGAAAAACAATGAAAACCCTAGCTCGACCAAGGAGCTCCAATATCCAAGAATCACTCCAACAAGTCCTTCAAGCCAAGACATCCTCTTCTCTTATTGTTCACCAAATACACCCTAGGGTTTTATCACAAAATCCTAATCTCAAAACTCCAAGGGATAAACCCTAACCCTAAACTTCCAAGATGCTCCAAGAAGACCATGAAACCCTAGTGAGTCCAAGAGAGACAAAGTGATAAAATATAGACATAAACAACAAGAAGGCGGAAAAGGCTCACTAGCCAACACTTTTGTATTCACACCAATGATACATATTTATAGTACAATGGGTAATGCCACCTCATAGAGAGATTTGCTCTAGATCCTAAAATCATGCATGATGACTAGGCTAGGCAATCTTAACTAACTCATTAGTCATCACTTGAGGATATATCACTAATATCCTAAATGAATAATACAAATATAGGTGACAATTTAGACTTAGTGATTGGTAAGGTAAGCCATAGGCTAACATTCCCCCCCTCAATCACAAGTCCGATCAATAATACCAGCAATTAAGCATAAACGGGTATCATTTCCAAGTCTTCATAATGAAACTCCTGAGTTGAGCCTCAATGAAGAACTTCCTGAAAAACCACCAATCTGGATGTTGAATGGTCCGTCTGAAATGAACTGGAAGAGAGCTAAGATATGGAAATGAACAGCTGCAATATATGAACATTCCCTGATTTCTTGACAATTCAATCATTTTGCCAAGTATTTGAGCTAGAAGAATCTGATGTCTTCTGCTAATTGGTGAACATGTAGTTTCACCACTCTACTATCAGTGTATCACTGAAGTACTCTCTAATTATGTGGTTTGGGATAACCACTAACCACTTTTGACACTTTTAGGTGTCTAACAACATCCCAATGTATAATGTGTATGGGTCAATTGCAAGTCATTGAAGCATAATTCTGCGAAAGTCTGTCATCTACAAACTGTAGTTGCCCATTTGGCATATTTGTTGTCGAAACTTTCGGTCTGACAACCATCTTCAATTCCATCATCAATTCCCCCCTTTGTCAGCTGAAAGGAGAGACTTTCAGTGGTTTCTTGAACCATCTTCACTGGAATTTTGAACTCCCCCCTTTAAGGTACAGAAGAGTTACATCATTGTACTCCCTCTTCTAGGATTAAGAGAGTATCATACTTATTCCATTTGTGTACAACATGAAGTGGGCATGAAGAAAAAACCACATGTTATCTCATCTCGTGAGGGCCATGCTCGAAAGTTATGCCATAAGGGGACCACTTATGTGAGGTACAAAAATGTTATGTGCTGCAAGATTGGTCTTTACTCGAGATTGAATTCTACAGTAAGACTTATATAATCGCTTGGTTGTTGATGACCACTGCCAAGGATCGATCCACTCATGGTGAATCTTCAATCTTGCAGATTTCTTCAGTGTTGAACATTTGTCTAAAGAATGGTTATGCTTGCCACAATGCTGGCAAGGATGGAGATCAAAACACTGATTCTCCATGTGAACAACTCAATTGCAATGTTGGCACTTTGCATTCTGATCCTGAACTGGAACATGTGAAGTTGAATCTTCTTGAAGGAATCTAGCACTTTGGAACTGGATTGGTCTGAAATATTGGGAATATGAAAGGCAACATCCTTGTCATATCCAAGTCCTGTTCTATTCTTATTGTAGATGATTTCTTCCCAAGGTCTGATGATGGGCTTGGAAAGAGTATTCTGAACATGTTTCTTTGAAATCCGTGGAAGTGGATTTATTGTATGCTGCTGCATCATTGAAAGGTTTTCTTCTCTGAAATCAAAAGAAAACTTTTGAAATGTAGGTTCAAGAATAGCTTCATCTTCGTCTACATCTGCAATTGTCTTGTTGAGTTGCTCCTTCACTGACTGTTGATCAAAAACATCATCATCATCATCATAGAGAGGATTGTGTTGAACAAAAACTAGTTCAGAACACTTCACTGGCTATTGATTTTTGAGATCTATCAACTCATCATTCAATAGCTGGGATTGATCTTGAAGAAGTCTAACTTTAGCTTACGTCACTTGAAAACAAGTTAGCACTGATTGAAGAGTTTCTTTGTTCAATATCACTATGTTGCCTTCAGTGGTGTTTATTAGAGTGTTCAGAAACTCTAATAATTCGAGACTTCGATCCATTTCAAAACACTAAATGAGGTCTCCTTGTGCAGGTAGATTACAATTTGACTCAACAAAGAAGGCTTACTTGCAACTCGCTCACTTGAATTGCTCGCATGAACTTCACGCTCGCTTGAATTTGTCACACTCATTTGAATTTGTCTGTAGCAAGATGAGGGTGTCGAATACTACCGAAAATGCACCCAAACTTTAATGTTTACAATGACTTGAGTTTTAACCACTCAGCCTATAGATTTGGGAACAGAATGACACAAGCAAGTTGTGGGTGCCAGGTTCAACTGAAAATGCACCCCTAAAGTGTGATTACAAAGAATTCACTTTGATGACTTACTTGACCTCCTTATTCAAATTCCAGGCAGGTCTTGATGATAACATTCACAATTGACTTTGAATTCAAAGGATTGACACTTTACCCTATGTAGAAGTCAAT
Organism: Picea engelmannii; assembly: GCA_009831015.1. Taxonomy (NCBI): domain Eukaryota; kingdom Viridiplantae; phylum Streptophyta; class Pinopsida; order Pinales; family Pinaceae; genus Picea; species Picea engelmannii. The sequence goes on from ML777123.1 coordinate 1,243,282, forward strand.
GCTCAAATGCAATGATATATCCTTCAATTTTTACAGTTCAATGATCAATTCAGTGCTTCAAAAGGCAAGTTGAACAATTTTCTCTTTACATGCTTTTTAATTTCCAATTGTGCCATTACCCTTTTATGAGCACATGAGAATTGTGTACTTGATTTTGTTTGTTGGTATTAAATATGTGTCACACTAGACAACATAAGTATCAAAGGAAATAGCCACCATCCAATATCTAAAAGACATACACAGTCACACACAAGCACACAATGTTCCTTAGACCCCCTTATTCAATTTCAGGCCAGGTCTAGAAACATATCCAACAAAAAATAAACTTTTATTATTCTTGATACAATGAGTTCTTACACCTAAGAGTGATTCACTTCTCAATTACAATCTTTATCATCGCATCTCATTGCCAAACCTTCAATTAGACTTTTTTTTCCCCTTTTTAACGAGGAAAGACCCTCTTTCTCAAGAAGAACATTAAACTTCCATCCTCTTTTACAAATTTATTTTGGATATAAATCCAAAAAGTTGAATCTCCAAAATATTGAGGACCCTCCTTATACCTCCAATTAAATACCACAAGTGACGAGTACTTTAAACTATACCACCTAAGGTAGTTTGAAGGTATCAAACTATTGGAAAAATTATATTATGCCACCAAGGCATGAAATCAAATCAAAATCCCTTATTTTTCCAAATTTATTCCTTTACTTTGACAATGTATTTTGATCCCTTTAGTCTCTCTTTATCAATATTACAAATTGGGACATTTACTTTGGTAAAAACAAATTCTACCCTCACAACCACTATTAACACCAAATAGTTCAAAGCAAAGCGCTCCACCACAAAGGCTTCAATTCATTTGCAATCCGAAGAAATGACAGTTTTCAATATGTAAAAAAGTGTTCTCATGTAAAGATGGCATGTGGGATTAAAAAATAAAAAAATACCTCAGCGATTTGAAGGATTTCCAGCTGGCAACTTAGACATATTCCTCTCACATGAAGCTTGCATTCCAGTTGTTCTTGGAGCATCTTCTGCTGAACGAATTGCACGCGATATCATTCAACTATGTGTGGGCATCTTCAGCTGGGCGTGGGCATGGATGTGAGCAAATCCGTTATGTGTGGTGCTAATTTTGGAACTTGTTTCCTTTATTGCACTATGGCTGGTGTACTAGATATTGTTGGCTATCGGGCTAAGAAACTTCTTTGCTATGCGCACAATCTTGAAAGAGATGCATTTAATAACCAACGATGGCGGTGGGCTATTGCTTTAACATGGATTGGTGCTTCAGATACATGACTAGTTCACAAAAAAGTTTGCACATATCTCGAATTTTCAGGAACGATCAACTGATCACCTAACGCTGAAGGCAAATTCTACGCTGCTCATAAACACAATGTATCAAAGAAAATTGTAGATCAATTGAAAATTATGTTGAAGGGTGAACGGATTGCATCACCCCGGAGCTGTTCGTGGTAGGGAGGAATTGGGCATCAAATATAGAAGGGGGAGATCGATTTGTGCAGTGTTCAACTCGCAGTTGGCCTTCACACTATCTGGTGCAGTGAGTGTGGGCTCATTTTGTGATGTCCCATCCCCAAGATTAGGCCAGCAGGGAGTGACTTAGTAGTCTATATGTTCCCGTAGACTATAGTCAGGCACAAACAAGGAACCAGATGGAGAAATAAGGAGGAATTAAGGCTAAACGATAAATTAAGCCTAATTACTTAGGGAAAATCACTTAAGCCTAAGTCAACGAAGAATTAGAACCAAAAGGTGATAAGGGGGGCGACTTAATGGACAAATATTTCACTTAGGAGGAAGGGCGCCTAGGTTAAGTGATGTCAACGGAGAATTAGGTCGGGAAAGGTATATAGAGAGGAATTTGACCTAATTCCTCATTATGCATGATTA
>ML777123.1:1252512-1272774 GCA_009831015.1 Picea engelmannii
CCTTTGTTATGCTACATGCAACTATAATAACCTACATGCAACCATAATAACTGACATGCAAACACAATAAACAAAGATCATCTACATCAAACCCTAAAACGCATCCAGAAACCCCCAGTGTATCAGATCTGCATGTTAGAGCAATAAGATCGTAGCAAATATCTTGATCAGCCGGATCAGGGATATTTCACATTTTGCATGGGTTTTCTGTGATCATTGGATCAACATTTTTGGTGACCGAACGAAGCCAACGCATGCACTTTCTGCAATTGGAGGAAAATGAACTGGCTGAATCCCCTGGCAATTGTTAATTCAAAATTGACAGTAATTAATTTCAAAGATACAATCTGTCAATTAGTTGCTCAGAAGCGATCTGCATACACCGAATCAGCTTAGCGCCTTATCGTTTGCAATTGTTGATTGCAAACAACGATCTAATATGACCTGGATTTCAATCTGCAAGTTGTGGTAAGCTGAGTGAGTTCATTTTCAACCAGTTCGTGTCTTTTCAAAAACCTGTAGAAGCAGCAGCGTCATTGCACGCCCATTCACAGTTTTGTCGGATGTTGGTGAAGCTACATAGGGTTAAACGGTGTTAAGCGCTGAGAAGAGGCACAGTTTGCATAGTGAATGGATAGATCTGAGATTTGGCAAATGTCTATCCAATCAATTGAGGGAGATCATGAACCAAACTCGCAGACCAGCATCGTGTCCTCACTGTGGAGCACCTCGACCATGGGCTCCATCGCCCCTTTTCTTCTTTAATAGCGACTCCTTCTTGCCTTTTTCCTCGACTTCTTGATCTTTCACTTGTCTTCGATGATGTGAGATTTGAAGCTCACTAGGGCCGCCAGATCCGCCATGAAATGTCCAGCAAGCTCCTCCTCCTCCTTCATTCAGATGGCCACGGACTAGCTTGTCTAGAGTTCCAGTCCCTCCACTTCGCAGATTCGTCGTCGTTGGTTCATTTATGTAGGGTGAGCAGGTCATCTATCATCCTTTCAGCCCGAGCAACATGTGGCCCATCTATAGAGCATTTTGAGATGGCGTTATCAATCCTCTAACGCCCATTAACCAAAACCGATAGAATGTCCTGAGAACGCCTGGGAAATTTGATTCGGAGTGCTCAATCTCTCGGCTTCTCCTCAACCTCTTCGTAGCACCACTGCTCATGCATCAATCACGCCAATCACATGAAACCGTACATCAGATCTATTCTCGATAGAGAAGATCCGAGAATTTAAGCAGTGGGTCTGAATATCCACATAAGAACGAATCTTTTCCTTGCAGATCAATGTGTCCAAGTAGCAGATTTGAAGATCCAAGCATTCAAGTAGTAGATACAAAAAAAACTAGTTTCCTATCTAACAAATCCGTTAGATCTATATTTGATCTCATCATTTCCAACAGCTCCTGCCTCTCTACCCGAAATAATAGCTCACAACCATGGCCCTTGGCATCAAACCACTCTCCTTGAAGAGTATAGATCTGTCGAGCTCTGATAAATGGGGTTTCCTCTAATATGCAGAGCGGATCTCAAAAGCTCCATGACGGAATTCAAGCCAGAAAGCCATGTGAAAATTTGAACACGAGGGTGAAATCTTGACTGTATGTGTAGAGTATCGATCCAGGGATCTGGATCACCAGGTTTTGAATTGGAATCGATGTTATTTGGGGCGAAAAACACACCACACAAAATTTTAATGAATTCGATGAGAAGAAAAGATTTGCAACAGATAATGAATTAGGCTACGAAAAGTGAGATCCTCAATGGGAGAGGCCACATTTATCAAGATGTGGAGGTATGAACACAAAAAATTCAACAAATCTAATACAACGAATACAAATTCGATCTAGTCAAATAAAATCACAAATATATGTGAAACTTACACTTGCCTTTTAAATCTCTAGATTAGCACCTCTGCTTCCTCTCAAACTATAACAACTCTTTGTTGGCGCTGGCAGCTTCATGAAAATCTAATTTGCAGTGTTGGTATCTGTTGACTGCCTCTTCAACTAGGGGGTCAACTCCATGTACCATGAAGATATGCATCAACAGATGCAAACATGTCGAAGACTAATTGGTTCTACAGGGCAAATTTTTGCTCCAGCACACAGTTTTGTAAGCGGGATTATCGCACCCCTGCGTGGGTTTATAATGTAATAGGTCTACATGGATCATGTTAGGTCAGTTGCCTTAGGGTTTCTTCATTAGGAGAGTTCCTTTCACTGAGTGTTTTTTATCCTCAAGAGGTTAATGTGGCTTAACCAACCGGGTTAATCTCCCTTGAGTTTTTCACTCCCACCCAATAAATCCTCCAAAGTGGTGAAAGGCGTTCTAATGAAGTCATTCCTATGTAGCTAGTGTTTAGGAATCTTGTAAATGACCATGTGAGACAGCACGCGAAATTTCACGGAATTCCGTCAAGTCTAGCTAGGTTTTTTTTTAAAGTTGGGAGTTAATTAATTCTGGGTATTTAATGTAAAACTTAGGTCCCGAGATTTTTGATAGGGGTATTTGTACTCAAAAGAAAGATAATGAGACCCCCTAAACCCATGAACCAAGTTTCAACTCAGTCGGACAAGTTTTGCTAGGTTTTTTGTCCACTTAAGAGTTTTTTCGGAAAACGGTGATTTTAATTGCCAAACCCATGACATGGGCAAATGTCAATTTTGTAATAATGGACCAAAAACAGTAAAGTAAGTGTGGTAATTAAAGAGAGGGACCCCACCATATCTTTCCTACCCTTTTAAACCCTCCCATGTGATACTTAGAAACTCACATTTAAGTGGAAAGTGGGACCCTTCTCCCACTCATATGCCCTACCTCCACCACTCAAATGCCTTTGAGGAGTGTGCCTCCTTACATCATGCTTTCACTTCACTCACGCATTTCATTGAGGAATACGTCCCCCATCTCCCACGTAACTTGGAAACTCTCTTTTTTTTTTAAAAGCATGGGTCCCCCTTTTCTCTCCTCCACCTTTCACGTGCAATTGAGGAGTGTGCTCAACACACTCTACCCACACGTCCTCCACGCATCACTCCTACCTCACGTTTCCCCTTACATACACCTCACGCACTCCCTCTTTAAAGGTGGAAACTTCAAGTTTTAAATAGAAATTGCTTTAAACTAAGGTGTGGGTTCTTTCTCTCCACCAGTCACATACCTTTTGGGAGTGTGCCATCCACACTCCTCCCACACGCCTCTCCCATACCTCACGTCTTTCCTCCCTTGACTCACGCTTTTCCTCTTGAAAAATTGGATAAAGCTTATGGGGATGGAAACATCACGTTGAAAGCAAGTAACTCTTCCTTAAAGGCATGCGTGGACTCCCTCACTTGCCAAGTACGCCCTCTTTACCTTGCTTTCTCCCTATCTAACTCATTTTCTTGCCATATCCCCTCACCCTAAAAGCTTAGTCTCTCATTGGTTGCTTTGACCTTTGATTTGTCTTGTCCCTTAGATGTTTGACACTTGTTGAAGATCCGAGAGGGGTCTCCTTGGCTTGTTTTGCTATAAAAGAAACCCCTCGCTCCCTCATTCAAGATCATTCTTCACAGTATTGTTATGCTACTATTTTCTCACCATCCCATTCTCTCTCTCTCTCTCTCATTACTTTCACATTGCTTCGCTGGTTTTGGCTCTTGAAGAGCTTGTAGCAGCATTGTTGCTACAACCTCTTCCCATTTAATAATACAGAAATGCTTTGGAGGAACTGTGGCGTTCAAGATTAGTCTGGATGTGCCACTTATTGTGAGGTGATATCATTCTAAATCTTTATGTGTTTTGGTCAATAGTTGCTCAAGTAAATTAGTTTACTAGGCTAGGTGAGGGAATAGTGTAGTTGCCCATCTATATATTTTGTGCATGCTTATTAAATAGAAACTATGTTGTATTGTCTATGCATGCAGGATATTATATGTTGTTCCATCTCACTTTTGGTTTAAGTTTTGCAGATCACCTCTCTGAAGTTGTTGGGATAGCTTCAAAGACGAATCTACCCTCATCTTCGCTTACACTTCACAAGCGATTTTCTGTTCTTATTCCTCATTCTTTCATATTCAGATTTTAGTGGCTAACGTGCTTGGATTGGTCGATTTAATCATATAAAATTATGGTTTACATATGTACGAAATTTCTGCCCAAAAACAAAAATTTCATAATGTTTTTTTTAGTGTGTTGCAACACAAATCAGCAAGCAATAGCTTGTTGATTTTTGCAGGTTCTTACCAGGACAAGAGGGCATGCTGCGCAATTTCATGCACAACACACCCTCAAACAACTCCTTTCATTGTGGTAAAAGTTTCTCTTATTCTTCTCTATTATAAATCGTTGTAAAGCAATCCCAAAGGAGTTGTACCCAAGTGGCTTGCATTCCTTTATCTTTTAGTTTTTACTTTGCATGCTTTAGTTAGATTTCCTTTTTGTTTTCTTAGCTTAGCTAGTTTAATCGTTGTGATTTCTACATGCATGCTTAACTTAAAATAATCTAGAGTAGATCTCATAACTTATGCTAGCTTAGAGCCCGTGGAGGCATTGTGGATCTTTTGCTTTCATCTTCTTTTATTTTGCATGCAAGTCATTTACCTTTCGGTATTTAATTCTTATACATGCATGCAAAAACCGATAATCTTAAAGGGCTCAATTAATCATTCTTTCAATTTCGCAAGTTAGTTTCAGTTCTTATATCTTACATATACAATCTAATAAACTAAAAACTCAATCATTAATTCCGGTTTGAGTCCCCAAGGCCTTTTCCGGAAATTAAAATTTAACTTGCAATCTTCATTGTTTAAAGGCATCAGCCTTCTTATCTTTCACGGTTTAAGAGTTCACACTCATTTTTCAGTACTTCGGCAACTTTATTTGAGCAAGCTACAAGCACTCAAACGTACATTGCAACACTTAGCTCATAGGTCTAAAATAAACTAATTAGACTTAATAGGACACCATAACTCACCATCTTCGCCATTTAAAACGGGGTCGGAGGAAGGCAACGGAAGGTGCTAGGCCGGGGACGGTCTCACGGCGCACAATGTCCTTTCCGGGAGTACTCTGATCTTAGGGCTGACCTGTAAAGCTAGGGTAGGCCTCGTTGCTTCACTTCTTGAGCATCCAGCAGTCACTTGGTAACTAGGGGAGGAGAGTTTTTGGGTTGACATCTAGATAGGCTAAAATTAATAACGCTTAATCACTTAGCTCAATCCTGGGTCTGCAACACCTGCAATTTGAATTTTACACTTGCAAGCAACTGATCTCATTGTCTTTCAATTCATATGCAAGTTATCTTTTATGTGTTGTAGAATTATTGCTTAAGTGGTTATATCGTGTATCTGGAATACTTCATCTTTCAAGCTTTTCATCTCTTATATCCTTGTATCTGTGGTGTGATCCTTCAAGAAGTGCGCATCCACCTGGAGGCATTCTCTTGACTGGGTCTTGAGTGCTTTGCGTCTCTTGGCCATTGAAAAGCAGTCCAACGGAAGTCTATCTGTTGTGAGCATGCTCGGCTTGATGTGTTGATGTTTGTTCATCTTCGAATATCTTCTTTCCTGCACATTTCAAGCACTTGTTAATATTTTGTATCTAGTTTAGTTGTGTATATCTTAGATATTCTTTTGTATCTAGTTGTATCTATCTTTTTGTAATCTTTTGTAAACTTGTAATTATCTTGTAACGAACATCCCCTTAACTTAGTTGACCCCATTGCCCAATCTTAGGCACTAGTCTTAGTTTCCCTAGGAAAAGGTCTGACTCTCATACTTAGATAGTTGCATCTTGCATTTGCTGATTAACATCACAGGCTAGACTCCCCCTAACCTTTTAACTTATTAAAATCAACTCCTAGAACACTTAATTGTAAATCTCATCTAGTAACTAGGGTCTACCCCCTTGGCTTCCCTAGGAGTTAGCCTAGACGGAAGAGGTTCAAGTCAAAGTGACAGCGTGGACTTTGAACCTAGGCATTGTGCCTTCGAGGACACACTAAGTTAGCAGGACTTAGCTCACGTTTGCAAGTGTGTATAGGGACGGCAATAGTATCCATTGATGAGGTAGCTTGTGTGCCCAATACCCCTCTTTCGTTGGATGCTCTTGTTGCACCTCACTTCCCATGGAAAACTACCATGGATCTCGAGACTACTAGGCCCTTAAGAACTATAAGAGCTCTGATACCAATTGATAAAATATAGACATAAACAACAAGATGGCGGAAAAGTCTCACTAGCCAACACTTTTGTATTCACACCAATGATACATATTTATAGTACAATGGGTGATGCCACCTCATAAAGAGATTTGCTCTAGATCCTAAAATCATGCATGATGACTAGGCTAGGCAATCTTAGCTTACTCATTAGTCATCACTTGAGGATATATTACCAATATCCTAAATGAATAATACAAATATAGGTGACAATTTAGACTTAGTGATTGGTAAGGTAAGCCATAGGCTAACACAAAGATCAAGTACAAATGAAGATCCAAGAAAGAGAAGAGTGATCATCACCAACATCTTCACAAGAGTAAACCCTAGAATCACAAGGATCAAGCTCCAACAAAGACATCTCATCTAGATTTCATAACTCCTCCTAGGGTTCATGAGGAAACCCTTGCAACTTCCTCCAAGCAACTAAGTACACAAAAAAGAATACAATCGATGATTATGAAAAGAATCTCTCCTTCCTCTATATATATGAGAGGTAAGGGAGGCCAACAATACAATGTGGGCCCAAGCCCTTACAAGCAACCTACAATAAGCTCATGTAAGCCTACACAAGTGAAGCACTCCACTCCAAAGTACACATGTCATGCTCCAGGGTGATGTCATACACAATAAGGACTCCAAGATGATGTAGCTACACAAGGTATGTCCACATCTCTCCATCACAAGACTCCACAAACCCTATTGATCCTCCTAAGCAATGTACTCCACTGAGTGAGCTACCCCCTGCAAGAACACTATCACATCCCAATCGTCCCCAAGCCAACTCAAAGCCTCCAAACAAGAATCCAAGCTATCCCATGATATCTAGGGCCCAATGCCCTCCTCCAAGGCAATGCTCCTAATCCCAGATAGGGTGTTCTCCAAGCAAGTGAAACTCTCCATGTGGCTACAATGAAGGACGTCCACCAAGATATCAAGAGAAATCCAACGCCTAATGGAATAATTCCAAGCCAGCACCCAACTAAGGTCAAGCAATCACTGAGCAAGCTATCTCCACCGTGTAAATACATCACTGACCATCTCCCATGCGCCAATCCATCTCAGACCATCCAAGGGCTAAACATACACCATGTACCCCAAATCTCATGAAGCACCCCAAAACATGGTTTAAACACTTTCAAAGTAACCCCATACACACATGAGGGACACAAACATTGTATCCAAATAATTTATGAAGATTACCCTAATCAAAGATCATCGCACAACCATCGGGATGAAGGTTGAGAATGAGGAGTTGGTGTCTATCAACATGAATGGATTCTCAGAGCCCTAGATATCCTTTGGTTTTTGGCCATGAGCACATGCCTACCTTTGAGGATCTCTTGGGATGCTTTCATCCAAGAGGAAACAAGAAGAGCATTAATCGCAGTCAAAAATAATGAGATCTCGAACTAAGCCCTCATCGGTCATGTGAGGAAAGGAGGAAAGAAGGGAGGACCCAAGACGGATCACAAGGAACATGCATGTTCATCAGAGCATGGGAATAAAAAATTGAGTTATCTTAAATGTTTCAAGTGCCACAAGATGGGCCACCATGCGTCTCAGTGTCCTGAGAAGAAAAACACAAAGAACAAGCAGCAAAAGCAATTTGTAAGGAGTACATAAACTTTTGAAGTGGATGAGTTAGCATCCAAGCCTCCATAGAATCCATTGATCCTCCTAAGCAATGTACTGCACTGGGTGAGCTACCCCCTACAAGAACACTATCACAACCCAGTCATCCCTGAGACAACTCCAAGCCTCTAAACAGGAATCCAAGCTATCCCATGTTATCTAGGACCTGATGCTCTCCAAGATTCACAACACTCCTCCTCCCAGGTAGGGCATTCTCCAAGCAAGTGAACCTCTCCATGTGACCACAATGAAGGACATCCACCAACCTCTCAAGAGAACTCAAACACTTAAGGGAAGAATGCCAAGCCGGCGAGGTCGAGCAACCACTGAGCAAGCTATCTCCACCGTGCAAATACATCACGGATCATCTTCCATGCATCAATCCATCTTGATCCATCCAAGGGATAAGCATACAACATATACCCCAAATCTCATGAAGCACCCCAAAAAAGGGTGTAAACACTTTCAAAGCAACCCCAAAAGCTAACAACTCACTCATACACACATGAGGGACATAGACATTGTATCCAATTACTTTATGAAGATTACCAAGATCAAATATCAACCCACGACCATGAGGATGAAGGTCGAGAACAAGTAGTTTGTGCCTATCAGAATGAATGGATTCTCAAAGCCCTATGAATCCTTTATGTAGAGTGTTTGTGGCCGTGAACACATGCCTACCTTTGAGCAGCTTTTGGGATGCTTTCATCCAAGGGTAAACAAGAAGAGCATCAATCGTAGCCATAAATAATGAGATCTCGAACCAGCCCTCATCAGTCAATTGAGGAAAGGAAGAAAGAAGGGAGGACCCAAGAAGGATCACAACAAACATGCATGTTCATCAAAGAAGGGGAAGAAAAACTTGAGCTATCTTAAATGTTTCAAGTGCCACAAGATGGGTCTGTTGACCACCTATTTTGACTAGGGGTCAACTCCATGTACCATGAAGATATGCACCTGATGGTGCTACCAAGTTGAAGACTTGTTGGTTCTACTAGGCAGTTTTGGCCTTCAACACATATTTTTGTAATTGGAATTTTCGTTCCCCTGCGTGGGATAATAATGTAATGGGTCAGCATGGATCATAGTTTAGGTCAGTTTCCTAGGACTTCATCATTAGAGGAGTCTCTTTCATCGAGTGGTTTTTTTCCTCGGGTTATTAATTTGGCCTAACCAGCCTTATTAATTTCCCTTGAGTTTTTCACTCCCACAATAATCCTCCAAAGTGGTGAAAGGCGTTCTAATGGTCAAGCCCTATGGTAGCTAGTGTCTAGGAATATTGTAAATGACCATGCTAGACATCTTCTAAAGTCTTGGGGAATTTCATCGTGTCTAAGGTATTTTTTTTAATTTTTTAAAATTACCTAGTTAATGGTAATTTTAATTAATTTTTGATAAAAAAATGTAAAAACTAGATCCTTGGGATTTTTGATAGGGGTATTTGTGCTCAAAAGAAATGGAACGAGACCCCCTACACCCTTGGACCAAGTTTCAGCTCAATTGGACAATTTTTGCTAGGTGTTTGTTCATGAGGAGTCCAAGTCAGTCTAAGACAGCAATTTAATTGTTGAAATTGACATAGTCAAAATGTTAAATTATTGTAAAAAGAGCAAATTGATTAGAGAAAGAGTGGGAGAAAGTTCTAAACCTATTCCTAACCTACCCAAACCCCTTTCCTAAGCTTTTTACACCCCCTCACTTAGCATTCACATCATACCACTTACTCCCCTAGGGGATTTGCGCCCCCCTTGATGAGCATGTTGTCCCAACTCATGAATTAATTAAGGAGACACCCCCTAACCCCTAGTGCGCCCTCCTAATGTTCTAACTCAACTATTGGGTTGATCAAAAGGTGTTTCCCCTTCCCCCCTGCTCATCCCTCACACCCCTCGCCTCTCGAAAACCCTAAAAGTGCACCCCCCTTGAGATTGACAGTTTTGATATGAGAGTGACACTTGGAGCTCATCCAAGAGGGGTCACTCTTGCCTCCCAGGTATAAATAAAGGCCTCCCCCTCTCTCTTTGGAACATCTATTCTCGGTGCAAGGTTACTCTACCCAAATTTCTCCTCTCCTCTCCATTCTCTCCCACTCTTCTCTCTCATTCTTTCTTTCTCTCTCATTCTTTTCTCAAGCTTGTGGCAAGTATTTGTTCAAACTTGCTTCTAATACAAAAAATCTTTGGAGGATACATGGTGTTGAGAGTCTTCTTGGTGCCATCTTGCTTAATGAGGTGATTTTGTTCTAGTTTTATTTCTTGTTTTCATTTGTTGTAGATCTAGAGTAGGGATCCCAAGCAAAGTATTTTGCTTGGGTAGATATTTTGGTAGTATTATCATAAATCTAGTGAGTATCTCTTTTAAATTTAACAAAGTATTTTGTTTTATCACTTGAATATGCTCACCCCTTTCTCTTTTCTATAGCATTGTTTCAAAAAATTTGCAGGTCACCTAAGGGTTTTGAAGATAGATTTCAGATCTGGAAATCTTCCTCGTCATCCACTTAAAACCTCTAATATTTTATGTTCTAGTTTTTTGTTCATCTTCATTTCTATTTGGGTGGTTTTGTGTTCTGAAATAGACCAAAATCGAATATATATACTGTTGGTTTAGTACTACAAATTTCTGGTTTTCACTAACATAAATTTTTTACAGATTTTTTGTCAATTCTGCAGCTTTTCCAACAAGTTTTACTCGCTGGTTTTTGCAGCTTTGTGACAGAAACGAGGAGGAACATCCCACTTGGGGCCATTTAAAGTCAAGAAAACACCTCCTAAGTAAGGGTATTGAATACCCACTTCTTTCTTTCTCTATTTCTCATTGTAAGAAAGCCCAAGGGAGTCCCAAGGGCTTTCATTTCTCAAAGTCTTGTAAATTTTTGCATTTTTACTTTCTTAGTTTGCCTACACCTAGGAAAGAGTTTGGCCAAGCCAACCATCCTAAAACGTAAGGCTAGATTGTAGATTTAGTTTCAGCGTTTGTTTATTTTACTTGTTTGCCCCACTTGTCCTTAAGACAAGGTTTTGTGGCTAGAATAAGTTTTATTTCAAGACATTTATTTTATTACCCACTTGTGCACAAAACCGGAAGGCCTTGTCCTCCACCTTGTGCGCTTGTTGTGGTTGCATAGTTTAGATTTTCTTTTCAAGCTATTTATTTCATTTATTTGTTTGCCTACAACTAGGAAAGTGTTTGGCCAAGCCAACCATCCTAAATTGTAAGGCTAGGTAGATGTTTATGATTATTGTTTCTTTTTGTTCTTGCTTTATGGTTTAAATCTTTAGATCTTAGAAGCTAATCATATAATGTTTGCTTAAGCCCATGGAGGCATAATCATTTAATTGTTTACTTGTCTATTCCATTTTATTTTCAAGTCATTGCAAGCTCTTTTCATTTCAAGTACTTTACTCTTTCAAGCTATTTCATTTCAAGTACTTCTAGTCTCTTTCAATTTACTTTTGTCAAGTATTTCTATTTCACTTACAAGCACTTTACTTTCAATCACTCTACATTGCAATCACTTAACTTGACTTAACTCAATCAACTTTAAAGCTCAATTTATCCTTAGACCTTTAGGCCTTCAATCTATCTAGTTTAATTAGAGCACCTCTAATTGTCCCAACTTTGCTATCAAAAAAGGGACTCAAGGAAAGAACTTGGGGTGATAGATCAGGGATGGTCTCACGACACTAGGTGTCCCCCTTGTTTGAGTATTTTTGTTCCCCGGATTGACCTGTGGAGCTAGGGTGGGGCCTTGTTTGCCTCACTTATTGAGCACCCAGCAGTGTTTTTGGTATAAGTGGGGAGAGTTCTAGGGAAGTCACTTAGTTTTAGGATTCACATTTCATTTAATTAACTAAATCAATCATAAAATTCATGCACTTCAACCTTGGGCTAATCTCATAATCTTTTTATGGTTCATGCTCTATAAATTTATGCAAACACTTTCGTTTAAGTTATCTTACACGCTATGTTATTGAGCAATTGGTGGATGATTAAATTAAGTTAACTAAGTCAACCTAGTCGTTGCGCATCTCTTTGCCATTGGAGGCTTTTACTTGCTTTATCTTTTCCATTGGAAGTTGTGTACTTGCCCTTGGAGGCTCTTTTGTTGGATCTTGCATTCATCTTTAATCACCCCTTGAAGTTGCGCATCTTGTGGAGGCACTTCTTGTATGGGTTTGCAATTGTGTTGGAGCCATTGAAACAACCCCTTGAAGTTGCGCATCTTGTGGAGGCACTTCATTGTTTGGGTTGTTGGCTTGTTGTGTGGTGGTGATCTTCTCTTGAATACTCTTTCCTTTCCCTGCACAAATCAAGTCAAGTTAGTTCAAGTTAGCTTCAAGTAAGTTTAGTTAGTGCTTGTTTCTTTCTTGTTCATAGTTGTATATTGTTGTATCTCTAGCATTCTTTGTATTCTTTTGTATAGATAGTTGTTTCATTTACTTGTATCCAATTCAATTGTAAATCTTGCAAAGTAGTTCATTTTTGTATCTAATTGTAATTCTTTGTAAAGTCCAATCTCTTTAACTTTAGTTGACCCCTTGCCCAACCTTAGGCAGTAGTCTTAGTTGACTTAGGTAGTTGACTTAGGGAAAGGGCTTGCCTTTGCATTGAAATCTTGCACTTTGCATTATTTGCCTCTCATATAGGCTAGATTCCCCCCAACCTTTAACAATTAAAATCAACTCCTAGAATTAACCTTTAATCACTCACATAGTAACTAGGGTCCACCCCCTTGGCTTCCCTAGGAGTAAGCCTAGACGGAAGAAGTTCAAGTTGAGGTGACAGTGGGCTTGAACTTAGGCATTGTGCCTCCAAGGACACACTAAGTGGATTGGACTTAGTCCACGTTTGCAAGTGTGTATAAGGACGACAACAGGGCCACTATGCATCTCAGTGTCCTAGGAAGAAGAAGGAAAAGAACAAGAAACAAAAACAATTTGCAACGAGTATATAAATTTTTGAAGTGGTTGAGTTAGCATCCAAGCTTGAGACTACCTTCTCCATGGCATCTTGCCTTTCCACTGACACCATCTCTGGTGTAGGGTGGTATGTGGACAATGGAGAATCTAGACACATGAGATTCAACAAGGAGTTGAGCAATTATGCCACACACCCAGTTACCAAAATGGGATCAGTCTCTTTATGCTCGCCATTAGGTGATGATCTTGACTTGAACGATGTTTTGCAGGTTTCTTGTTTAACTAAGAATCTTATTTCAGTTTCATCAATAACAGATCTTAAGTGTGTCACTGAGTTGATGATAAGCAAGTCATCATAATAGATTACAGCCAAAAGGATGGTCGAGTATTGGGTTAAAGGTGTGTGAGAAGATGGCCTATATAGGTTGCTTGTAGATCCGATGAAACATGGTGCTTTAGTGTATGATTGTGACAAGCTAGGAGAGATTTGGCACAAAATATTTAGTCACTTGCAGTATGGAGCAATAATGCTCTTGAAGGACATAGTGCAGGGATTATCGGACTTCAAGATCCAGAAGCTAGGAGTGTGCGAGGAATGTGCATTCAACAAGCATACGAACACTACTTTTCTAAGAAAAGAGCATAGATCAAGAGAGATTCTTGATCTGATTCATTCAAATATATGTGGACCTATGTCATTAGCTTCTTTGACAAATAACATTTATTATGTCTCATTCACTGATAATCACCAAAAAGACTTGGAATTACTTGATGAAGACTAAGGATGAAGTCTTCAATAAGTTTCAAGAGTTTAAAGCTCTTGAATCACACAAGTAAAAAGATAAAAGTGTTGAGGTCTAACCATGGAGGACATTACACCTCCAAGTACTTTGATGCATCTTCCAAGGAAGCAGGAATCAAGAGGGAGTTGACGATACCTTACAACCCGTAGTAGAATGAGGTTGCAAAGAAAAACAAGTCCACCGTAGAGAGAACCAAGGCTATGATCCATGACTTGAATTTGCCCATGTGTCTTTGGGCAAAGGCATGCAATACAGCTATGTACGTTCAGAAATGATGTCCTCAAAGACCATCAAAGGATAAGACACAAGAGGAAGCCTTTACTACTGAGAAACCACAAGTGTCACACTTTCGTGTATTTGGTTTTCCAGTTCGTATTCATACGCTTGACGTGAAGAGAACTCAATTTGAACCCTCGAGTATCTAGTGGTATTTTTGGATAAAGTGAAACATCCAAGGCTTACTAGATGTACATTCCAGCACATCAAAAGGTAGTGGTAAGTAGGGATGTAAAATTGGATGAGGATGGATGGTCCTCAAGTTCCCAGGAGCCTCCCATATAGATTGTGGAAGGTGAGAAGGTGGCTTATCCGAAATCTAATCTAGAGGATAAATAAAACTCAATTGAGAACAACAAGATCCCATTTCAGAGGGAGAGGGCTTATTACCCTCAAGTTCAGCCGAGAAGTTGAGATGGCTTACCAAGACATTGAAGGAAGCAAAGCAAGGGGGATCACCCAAATCTACTTTTTGGGTGAGTGATCCACCCAGAAGATATCCTTCTTATGTCACACTGATATCTTCTATTGTTGATGCAAAGCCTTCTAGCTTTGAGGAGACTAATGCAATGAAATTATGGCATGATTCCATGGTTGAGGAGTTGTTAACCCTGAAATCTATACATTAAAAATCAGATGTTCCATATCACTCTTTTCGAAAAAAATTCAAAGTTCTACTTGTTGGAAAAGGAGTACTTCCATGAAGGTATTTGAGCACTAGTGTTACGTAGGACGTGTTCCCAAGGGTAGGGGATGTGCTCCCCATGCTCCCTGGAGGTGGGTACTACAAGGGGGATGTTTCCCCACGTCCCCTTTTGTGGGGAATGCAAGGGGACTTGGTTGGGAATGTCCCCCTCAAAAAATAAGATGCTCCCATGCTCCCTTTTCACTGAAGTTCATTGTTTCGAGGAAAAGAAAAGACAAAAAATAAATAAAAAATAAAATGCATGTAAACGTATTGTACAAGTAGATGAGGAGGAACTTGATGAGGGACAACTCTGATTGGTTGGTGTGCCATTGAGTATTCTAGAGAATGCAAACGACTTTGATTCAGACAATGACATTCCCAGGGTTGGTTAGTATCCTTCGTGTAGTAGTTGGATGTAGAGACTAGTGGGGCATTTCCTTGAGCAGTGATGCTCATTTGTCATTTGACATGTTCTTAGATCAGTGATCTTAAGACTTAAATCTATATCATCTGAATTTTCTAAATATAATGAGAAACATAATGGTGACAGATGATTTGTGAATTGTGTTTATTACAGTGTTGCCAACATTGTGTCAACAAAAATATCGCCGAGGATCCGAAAAAGAAAATATCAGAAGCATCAGGGAAAATATCGAAAAATGTCAGCAAAATTAAAAAAACACAAAAATATTAAACTTTCTTCAATTTTTTAAACATCTAAAGCAACAATAACATCAAATAAATGCATTGCCCAATAAATATGAAAAGAGAACTGATATATATGATGTATAAGATGTCTAGTAATACATCACACATCAACACTGAATCATGTCCCGACTCCTGAGTCCTAACTCCAAAGCCTCAAAATATCATCAAAATTATAATAAATGTATCTCATCATCATGAGTCATCTACAATGAAATCAGATAAATAAACTAATGATTCCCTCTACCTCTTTTACGGATAAAGGTAATGGCTCTAGAAATGGATTTTCCTTTAGAGGAAGAAGGCACCAGGGTTGGCATTGGACTATGGCATCATGTAGAAAAAGCAAGAGCTAGACTCTAGTGTCCTCTACCGGTGCTACTACCAAGTACAACTCGCTCTGTCGAATTTCATGAAGGTGGTGGCGCTGGTGCACTCCCAGTGTCAATAGTCACATCCTCTAAATGTGTCTGTTGACTCTGCTCTAGAACATCCTCCTCCTCTACCTCTCTCTCCTCTACTACTCCATCCTTGTGTAACCAATCAAGGATTGATTCCATGATAGGCCTCTCAGTCTCAACCCTCCATGCAGCAGTGGTGTCAATCCCATCCAACGAAATGGTGCCCATGTCAAGTGTTTTATGAATCTGCCTCACCCACAATCAAAGATTGTAGTAGACGCATACCATGTCATTGAGGTGCTGGGATTCCAACCTGTATGAGGGCCATAAATTATAAATTAATAATTATAATACATAATTTAGAGGGTGACGTGGCATAAAATAATAAATTTTAATTTGAAAATTTTTAACCTGTTGCACTTCTTGGTGTGTATTTTCTCAAATACACTCCAATTGTGCTCGCATCTTGAAGAGATACATGTTTGGCTAAGCACCCGAATGGCAAGTTTTTGTAGATTGGGTACTCTTGCACCATAGCTTGTCCACCAAGCATCTACAACAAATAAGAGAAACATAAGAAAAGACATTGAAAGTTGAAAGTTGAAAGTTGAAACAAAGTAAAAACTAAGAAGAGACATCGAAATTTGAAACATAATGAAGCTTGTCTGGCATTATGGTCTTCTCGTCCTCAATAGCCATGTCAAAGCCAAATGTCCCACCAGCGATCCTATATATTTCCATTTCTTTGGAAATCTCCACACGTTCTTGTGGACTTAGTGCTATCCTCTGAACACATGTGAGGAATCCATCCATAACCTCAGCATCAAATCTAAAACCACGGGAGTAAAAGAATGTGAGGTTGAGATAGATCCCTCCAGCATGAATGGGGCGATGGAGTGTATTGTTCCATTGATCATCAATCACTCTCCATATCAATAGTCGTTTCTCAAATCCATCATCCCCCTTGTCATAACAATATGCACGGATGGATTCTTTGGCCCTATCCATGGCCTCATACAAGTATCCCATTGCAAGTTTGTCTCCATCGACCAACCGAAGAAGCTTTACCAAAGGTTCACTAATGGCACACACCTCCTCCGCTCCCACCCAAAAGCTCTCCTAGTATGACACTAGCCTGCATATGGCCTCCCCCTCTGGTTTATGGCTAAATGATAAAGCACGTCACTCATCTGAAAGGAACATTGTGCCAAGGGATACCGAAGAGATATGAAGATAGTGGAAAAACGTGTGATTGCAGGACGCACCAACTCCCTATTATTTGTGAACTTCTCATCAAGCTAAGCACAGATGCATGATTATATATGAATTTTGTGATGCTCCTAGTCGATTCAACAATATCCTTGATACAACAAAAAAATTCCCATGTCCTCTAAAATCAAATCAACACAATGTGCAGCACGAGTCCAAAACAAGGTAGGACACCTCTGCATAAGCAACCTGCCTGCAGCAACATAATTAGCAGCGTTGTTCACTATGACTTGGACAACATTTTGTGGACCCACATCCTGAATGAACCTGTCGAACAACTCACATAATAATAATGCATCTTTAATATGTGCAGATGCATCAACAAATTTAATAAACATTGTCCCCCTCAAACAATTAACCAAGAAGTTAAGAAGGGTACTGCCCTTCTTATCAGTCCAACCATCAGACATCAAGGTGCATCCAATGATTTCCCATGATGCCTTAAGCTCCTCCAATCTACTAGTGCAATTGGCCTTTTCATTTTGAAGGATAGGCCCTCTCAACTAATCATAGGTAGGGGCCTTGTACCCTAGACCAACAATAGCAACTACATCAAACATAGACTGATAGAATGGGATGTTCTTGGCAACGTTAAAAGGAATGTCACTCCATAGGAACACTTACCCACAAGCTTATCAACCTCTTGCTTCTCCTTTATTTTCACAATTGACTTGATAGAAGGTTTAGCACCAGGTGTGGTTCTAGTAACAAAAAAGGATGAGGTCAATGAGGGCATTGTGGAAGGTGAGGATGAAGAAACATTGTCACTTCCTCCCCCAACGGATATTCCACCTCCTCCCCTTCCAAACTGAGGTTTCACAACTTCCTTGTTATCTCTGGCTATACCCATATCATCAAGTGCTTTATTAGAAATATGAATGATTTTTGGGCTTGCTTTTGGGCAAATACCCACTTCATGTCCCAAAATTTGTGCAAGGTGTTATTTCAACCAGTTGATTCCCCCATCATTTCCTACCCACACAACTTGCAATTCAACCTATGTCTATTAAACCCCCTCCCCCAAGTTCACCATATTCCCACATAGGGTCCATATTTCTTAGCATTTTCTATCTTCAAAGTGTTGGAATGCACACAAATGGAGATCAGCGTGGAATACATTTTATTAATATGATACACGTATAAATACATGATCTCGACCTTGGATTCATCTTCCAAGAGGTCTCCTGGACTCCCGATGACAATTCCTAGTCACTTGTGACTTTTCATATTCATTCTCAAGTGAATAATACAAAACACCATAACCCTAACATATTAGGTTTCCAACACTCCCCCCCTTAATCAGAAGGGGTGTATGTAAGTCCAAGCAGAGAGTTGAAATCTGGAAGTGGACACCTGCCAATGGTTGAATGTGCTCTCTGAATCTGGTGGTTTTGGGATGACAACAAACCAAATGGCTAGCAGAAAATGTTGTCTTCTTCTCAATTGTGGTTTAAGGAAGACCACAAACTAAAAGGCTAGCAGAAGTTGATGTCTTCTACTAAATTGTGGTTTAAGGAAGACCAAAAACTCTAGAACTTGGCTCTAAGGTTCCAGGAACATTTCCTAATTTAGCTAGAAGGTGACGTCTTCTACTAATTGGAAGTTCTCTCAAATGATGGTTTAAAGATGACCACAAACTGTTGTCTAACAGTAGTTGTAAGTCTTCTCACCTTTTATAGGAGACCTTTTGGTACTCCTGCATTGTGTTGACATCATTGTACTCAGCAGTCCCTTTGACCTACTTTTGTGATCATTAGTCGAGCATTAATAAAATTATTCTATCTTATATTCTACTAAATGGTGGTTTAAGGAAGACCACAAACCAAATCATGCTGATGGAACATGGCTCTGACTCTAGCTCACTTGTTCTTGCTCGATTGATAGGACTTCAAAACATGAAGTGTTCTAAACAAAGACTATTTCAGAATGTTGATTCTTTTGTTGTATTTCATCTTGTTGGAGTTGTGATTCAAGCTAGAGAAATTCGATTTTATCCTGCGAATAACAAGACTATTTGCAAGTTTATGGAGTTGAATTGATCTTTAGGATTGAGTGTGTCATCTCTTTGAGTCTCTCGATCTCTATGATCTTCATCGTTGAGCAAGAAACTCTTGTTTGATTAGAAAAATTTAATGAAACGACTACACTTGTATCAAAGCCCACTGTTATGTCCAACACTGAAGTGGAGAAGCACTCAACCAATACCCAATGTGCTTTAATGGCAGCAGAGACATGAGGCTCAGGCAGCTTGGACACAAACGTGTACAAATTCTTCTCCTCCAAGAAGATCCAAGTTTTCTCGAGTCGAATAAGGTGAAGAATAGAGCACACATTGCATGGATGTCATCTTTCTGGATAACATATTAGGTGGGCTATCTTTAGTAATTTCAAGTCTTGGTAAAAGTCTTCAGTCTTGCACATTAGAATCACTTTCATCCACATCAGGTGAAGAGAACCTTCACACTACTTTAATGGTGTCCCCAACAATGTAAACCTTGAAAAGCACTCCACCATGATTTACAAACTCTTGGAGCACCAAAGGAGAGTCAAACTCTGACAATGCATGTGACTTCACTGATCAGATGCTAGTGACAAGGCATGTGACTTAGATGTACCATCCACTACCAATGGCTTGGAAACCAATGGCAGCTTTAACCCTACTTTAGCAACAGCATTGGGAATGGAAGCGGGGTCCCCAGTTATTGTTGTTGATTGCAGCTTCTTGAGACATTCTCCAGATCGTTCTCCTTTGGACTGAGTTGAGACGTCTGTGAGAGAGCCCATGTGATGGGTGTGTCATACTCCTCTGGACTGAGTTGAGATGATGTGTGGTCTCTTGTCGTGCTCCTTTGGACTAAGTTGAGACGACTTGAGATGGTCTTTTGTCCAATTTCTATGGACTTAGTTGATTTGACATGAGATGGCTCTCCAGATGGTACTCTTATGGACTTAGTTGAGTTGATCTGTTGAGAGTGACATCCCTGTGGCTGAGCACAGGTGGATGTGTCCCTACTGGCTTAGCACTAGAGGATGTGTGGATCCCTTGCTATATTGTCTGAGAGTAAGATTTGTTGTAACCCGAATTTATGTTGTGAAAGGTACAATGTAATGTCCCCATTTTGGGACATTATAACATTACAACATTTCAGAGTGTTATGCCTGCCCGAGTAGCCAGATAGGGGTGATAGAGAGTTCGGGAGATATTGAAGGGTTTATTTGGGCCCGACTTGTATCGTTCATCATCAGGATCCATTCCGCACAGCTGGGCTTTGGTTTCGTTGCATTTCGACGATTTCCGTAATTTTGAGTTATTATGGGTCATATCTTAATTAAATTCACTAAGAAGGTCAT
>ML777123.1:1301426-1315190 GCA_009831015.1 Picea engelmannii
AAGAGGTTTGTTAGGGCATCGTACATCTTCTTAGACGAATCAAGATGGGAGATGTAGGGTATCAAGTGGTCTTTTATAGAATCCACTATGATACTCATGGCATTGATGTCATTGTCTTTGAACTTCTCCATAACTGCAACATTATGTGGTTCCTTCTCTTTTCCTTCTTCAAACACTGGTTCCACAATCTTTCCTTTCACGATATCCAACACTTTATTCTTGGCAAGGATGAGATCAATCCTTGTCTTCCATGCTCTGAAGTTAGAGGCCCCTTCTAACTTGTTTTCTGACTTTTTTCTGACTTCATAGAGTAAGTCATGGCTACTTTGACTTGGTCAACCCTAGATTTGACCAAAAACTCAAACTTGATGTCTTAGCTTGCTGAGAGTACCAGGAGATGCGCTAGGCTAGGGCGCACTAGTCTATCCAGAAATTAGGTCAATCCCTTTACTTAAGGTGCCTCAACGAGAGGGTTAGGGTTTCGTTGCTGCAGCAAAAACTGGCTGCAACTACAACTGCAACTGAGCAAATCCTCCCAAGCTATCTTCTAACGGTTAAACTGTCCGAAGATAGTGTGGGCCCATAACCTGTTAGAATATAATGGATGTGCTCGTTTAACCATAGACAATATAGCAATATTGTCACCCAACCATAGGCCGAAGCCACCCCTGAGCACCTTAACCTTGACAGAGAATCATTCTAGAAGCAAACCCTAGACTAGATAGCCAAACAAAGGTGGCGCACCTTTCTCCAAGGATAGCGCACCAATCAAGAGTAACAAGAGCTGATCAGAGAGTCCAAACCAAAACCGAAATCTGCTAGTTGCAACAGCTGCAACAGCAACTCTCCTCCAAACTTGCGCACAAATTGGCCAACTGCAGTGCGCACAAGTGTTGCTTGTGCAGTTCTGAGAATACTGGCCAGAATGAAGACTGGCCTCCTGTATTTATACTATTTCTGGCAGACTGCCTGGGCCGACTTCTCATTCTGGGTACTAATTCTTTAGTATACAACATTTCCTTTAGCCGACTTCTTCTCTTGGAGGCTAATAACCTAATACAAGTCGTTCTCTTGAGCCAACTTGTCTTCTAGGGTTATTAACCAATTAATTAGGGTTTCTTCTTGCTTCCCGAAATATTCTATTCTCGTCAGGTCTACACGTGGAGGTAAATACCTCCCGCAGCTACCATAATATCAACACAGGTGACCAACTAGTCGTTCGATGATGGACTTATGCACAGATTGGAAGGCACACCTGCTGGTGGAATACTCAAAGAACAAATTTGCCTGTCAGGTTATGGAAGGGAAAGTGGTAGATGACAAATATCGGGTACTAGATGACGTCATTTTCTACAAAGACAAGATCTACTTAGTTCCAAAATCTGCCATGAAGGAAAAGATCCTGAAGGCTTGTCATGATTCACCCTTAGCCGGGGTACTTCAAGACATACATGCAGATCAGAGAGAGATTCTCATGGAACGGTCTCAAGGATGATGTACCGAGACACATTCGAGAGTGTGTGACTTGTCAGCAAAACAAGTCTGAGCAGACACACCCAGTCGGATTACTTCAACCTCTACCGATTCCGAAGCAGAAATGGGAGAGCATTTCCATGGATTTCATCACAGGACTACCTAAGGTGCAAGGTAGGGACTGTATTTTTGTGGTGGTCGACCAATTGACCAAGTTCGCACATTTCTTCACGATACCAACAAACTACAAGGCCATGCAGGTGGCAGAGTTATTTTTCACGGAGGTCTTCAGGTAGCAAGGGATACCCAGGTAGATAGTCAGTGACAGGGATGGGCGATTTATTAGTGCATTTTGGCAGGAGTTATTCAGGTTAGTGGGCACAGAGTTGGCTACGAGTACCAGTTACCATCCACAGACTGACGGACAGACAAAGATCATCAACAAATGGGTGGAGGGGTATCTGCGGAACTATGTAGGGGGACAACAGCGTACGTGGGTGAAATGGCTTCATATGGGCGAGTATTGTTATAATACAACATATCACATGTCAACTAGGATGACACCATTCAGAGCTCTATATGGATACAATGCACCTTCATTTTTGAAGACAGTATTTGGAGAGAGCAAGGCTTTGAGAGCTAAGGAATGGATAGAGGAAAGCCAGAACATCCTCAAAACTTTGAAGGTGAATCTACAGGCAACACAGAACCAGCAGAAGATGTACGCAGATCGCCACAGAGTTGAGCGCAGCTTTGAGGTGGTGGATTTGGTATTTCTACGACTACAGCCATACAAACAGTCCTCTCCGAAGAAGAGGAGTGCAAAAAAATTAAAACCCAGGTTCTATGGGCCCTACAGGATCACCAGGAGGGTTGGTGAGGTAGCATACGAGTTAGAGTTACTAGAGGGTAGCAAGATACACAATGTGTTCCACGTTTCTTGCCTTAAGAAGACAGTGGGACAACAGATTACTACTTCAGAGGAGTTGCCACCATTAGACGATGAGAGTCAGTTGGAGTTGGTACCAAAAGGGGTACTAGAGCACAGGAAGCGCAGGTTGAGGAGCAGGGTTATCAGGGAGTGCCTTGTCAGGTGGAGGGGACTTCTAGTGGAGGATGTTACTTGGGAGGGGGAACAGATTCTAAAACACCCAGTTTTTATGGTGATTGAGGACAAGGGTGTGTCTCTCAACGGCTAGGGTGTGTCTCTCAACACCGAAACCTGTCTCGGGTGGTGGTTTCCTCCAAAAATCCACAAAACAATAGAAGGTCGACCCCTCCTCTCCGAAACCTGTTTTCCAATTCACAAATCAACATAATGACCAATTAGGTCGACTTTTCTCCCTTTATACCTCCTCTCGTCTAATTCTCCGTTCACTTACTTAATTAAATGAATTTTCTCCTAAGTTATGATTTAATGTTCACTTAAGTCATTTAAACCCCCTTTTTGTTCTAATTAGACATTCACTTTACCACTTAAGTGACTTTTCCCCTAAGTTTCACCTCAATAATTAATTAAGTCACTTAGACCTCCTTTTTCGTCCTTTTT
This sequence comes from Picea engelmannii, assembly GCA_009831015.1. Taxonomy (NCBI): domain Eukaryota; kingdom Viridiplantae; phylum Streptophyta; class Pinopsida; order Pinales; family Pinaceae; genus Picea; species Picea engelmannii. Next base: position 1,304,449 of record ML777123.1, read on the forward strand.
CCTCCTTTTACCTCCTTAATGTCACTTTCAAGTTAGACTTTGGTGAATGACATTAGTTAGAGGTGTTATTCCCCTTTTTGTCTCGACTATAGTCTACGGGAACATATAGACTACTAAGTCACTCCCTGTAGAACCCATCACTAGGAAAGGGACATTACACGCTTCGCAAGTTGTGACATTCAGAGTTGCAATTTGAGAATCCAATGTTTCATGATCACTCCAAGCACATTGATATTCGGCACCATTTCATGAGAGACAAAGCACAAAAGGGAGCTATTGTTTGTGATAACATTCTAACTTCCAACTAATTTACAAGTTGTTGACATTCTAACAAAACCCCTTGCAAAGGGGATGTTCAAGATTTTGAGAGAGAAGCTCGACTTGGTGGAAAACACCTTCCTAATAAAGAGGAAGTGTTAATTTTTGGTTTCTCCAAGTTGTTCTCCTAAGAAGAGGGCGCATGAGTGTTGGAGGGGATCCGTTGCAGGATGGGTGTGCCATGTGGGAGAGATTCCCTTACACCGCCATGACAAATTCCTTACACTTATAACACTTGGCATCTTCTATTTTTTGTCACTGTAAGGTTATGACGGATTTTATGACAGTTATGACAGATTCCTCTTACATAATTATGATAGCTTTATGATGGATTCCTTACATGAAAGAATGTGTAAGAGATATTTAGGCATAGGTAGGGTGCATTGCTTGGGAGAGATTTCTTTGTATGTGAGGTGCTTTCTTTGAGGTCTATTGTTAGCAATTAAGTTTTGTAACTTATTTTCCCTTTTGTCAAGTTTGACTAGATGATGGAGGGCACAATAGTTAGGGATATATATTCATATATGTGAGGTTTGAGAGAAGCCATCGTAGTTCTTTGAGGAAAGTGTTGTATTTTTCTTATATGTTAATGAGAAGATAGTGATTGCAGTTACAAAATTCAGCATCTTATCCACTACATTCATGCTGTGATTTGTGTAAATCAGATTTCATCTCTTGCAGGGCTGATCTCATGTCTTGATATGCGGTGTTTTCACTTCTAAGTTCAGTTCAGTGCTTTTGTTTATGCAGATCTGAAGCTTTGATTGGTGTTTCAATCTTTCTGTTTTAGTCATGAGACAAATTCCTTGAGTGCAAATCTGTGTATCCTGTGGACGTAAAATTACAACAATTGGAGCATCCCTCGAGATTCATCAATCCTGCACACCCAAAAAAAAAGAGTTCTTAGCAAATTTTATTTGGTGAAGCTTCTTTGCTTTAACTCACATTTTTCAGATTTCAGAAATGGCAGAGGTGTAGTTTTTCCCCTGGCCACAACCTCAAATCTTTGAGTTTGGCTCTAAAATTTGGATATGTTGTAGAGGAAATATTCCTCTACTTGCCCACAAAATTTTCATCTGAAAACATTGAGTTTAAGGGTTGCATTCAAGCCCCAAACAAAGCACAACAGAAAACTCATGGTTCATTCCATCAGCAATGACAGGGGTGTAGTGTTTAGCATGGCCACGACCTCAAATCTTTGAGTTTATATCTGAAATTTGGATATGTTGTAGAGGACATACCCTTCTACCTACCCACAAATTTTCATCGGAGAATATTGAGTTTAAGGGCTGTGCCCAAGCCCTGAACCAAGCATAATGGAAAACTCAGGTTTCATTCCATTGGCAGTGACAGGGGTCTAGTTTTTAGCTTGGTCGCAACCTCAAATATTTGAGTTTGTCTCTGAAATTTGGATATGTTATAAAGGACGTACTCCTCTACCTACCCACAAGTTTTCATCAGATCGGAAAATATTGAGTATAACGGAAATCTCAGATTTCATTCCACGTGTTCATGTTTTCCAAGTTGGCTTTGACTATTCAAACCATGAGTTCTAGATTGCATCTGGCAATTCATGAGGTGATTCTTAGCTTTTTGTAAGTGGAACTAATCAAAGAAATGCTACGGTTAACCCAAGAAAAAAGTGACTTGAAACCAATTAGTCATGATCGTTTCAGTACCACATAGTTTAAATATTAGGGAGTTTCATGTAATTGGGGCTTTTGGCCTCTAAATGTTGTTGCCTACATTGATGTAGTGTGGAAGTGTAGGCTTGACCTTACTAAGTGTTGTAGTAAGTTTCTAGGGGCACTTTAAGCCCTCTGTGATTTTAGTAATGTTGATGTATTTAGCATCAGACAGTTACTTCCACCTAGGCTTGGTGTCTAGCATGTGGAAGTCGTCCTTATTACCTCTCGAAACCTTAGGAAATTCACTTTATGAGTTAATAATTAAAGTGAATGACCTTTTCAATTAATGTGAGTTTAATTAAGTTAAATGCCTAAGTTTTTGGCATTAGTAACTTAAGTGAGATGATTCAATCCTAGCCGTTAGATCTAAAGTGAAGGTGAAATCTAATCTTAGCCCTTGATCACTTTAGGAGATCTAGGGTTTTGGATTTAAAGTTAACTCAACATAATAAAAGGCAACCTAAGTGAGAGGATGAGACACACACAAAGTGAAGAGATCTCATTGGTTGGGTGAAGAGGACATTTCATCCAAGTGTGAGTGGGCAGGGTCAAAGGAAAGACCAAAGGGGCAGCAAGGGAGATAGCAGCCAGTTAGGCTAGGCTATTTGCTACATTGTATTTTCCTCAGATGGGCCATTATCTCGGGACGGGAGACCAAGATTTTAATCAATTAAATCAACTCAGATCTAGTTTTCCCTTCAGGGTTTTTCCAGGGGTGTTTACCCAAATATCTTGTGCAATGTGTATGGTTTCAGTTTTTATGCTTCCGCTAATGTTTGGTTAATAACCTAGCTGTGGATTTATTTAATAAAGCGATTTTATTGGAACTAAGTGTCGGGTGCTAGTTTTACAGAAATTAACAAATAAAGATAGCAGAATTATTGTAATGTGTACTTTTGTTGTGTTATATTTCAATTGCAATTGCTTCCTATTGTTGTTGCTGCGTGTACTCTAATACTGTGGACCTTGTCTGTGCATCATTTGGTATCAGAGCTGAAACTTGCAGCGTGAGTTGTGGCAGTCGCTGCATAAATGCCACCTCTCTCGTGCCACTAACCCAAATTTCTTAAGTTCACAGAATGAGTAAACCCAATCCCTTGCTTAGTAGACCCACCTACTCCCCCACTATATGAATGAGTGATTACATAGTAGAATCACCAAATTCCTTTTTGGTTTCCAAAAGCTCTTTTTTACATGGTAGGGGAATTATTTTGTGATGTTGTTTAAGTAAGGGTACTCGATCTTTCTACCATGATAATGAGATGGACAAATAGAGTTGTGGAAAAATTGAAACTCTGCGAAGCCCCATCATTCTTACAGCCAAGTGTCAAAAACGGTGTATTAAAAACCTTATCAAAGATTATGACAATTCTATGATATGCATTCAACATTGTTGATCCTCCATTGGATGAACCTTCAGTGGACAATATAAAGCTAAAGTCAAAGTAAGCCGCACTGCTGTTCTTCCATATTTATATCAATAGTTGTAACGATTTCCCATAGTTGCAATGTGAAGGCACAAACCAAATGCATGTGCAGAGGCCTTGTCTGTGAGAGAGACACTGAGAGGTTTAAAAGCTTCTTATTTTTTTGGAGCTTTCTAGTAGCTTTAGTTAATCATTCTGTATTGAGCTCCTAATATCTAGGGCTTCTCTTATTGGCTTTCCTGGATTCAGTTGTCATTAGTTGCTTTAAGAAGATCTTATCGGTACCTTATATTTGTAGCATATGCTCTTTTACCCAGGCCATATTAGGAGTCATTTTAAGTCCTTGAGAACCTGTCAGTGATCCATGGATGATAGGACCATAGGGTCTTAGGAAAGACGTAAATAATTGTAAGATGGTATGATTTTAATGTAACTAATCACTGCGGCTTATGATACCATAAAAACACCAAATTTAAAATGTGTGGAATTTCGGACCTCACCATAAACTTCAAATTTTCCTTTGATCTTCTGTATAGGTAGGTGAAAAGAGAGATCGCACTTCAATAGACATTGCATATGAAGAGAAATTGAAATCTTCTCGACAAAATTCCTTATCGAAAACTGAAAAGATCACGATCTGCCCCACAAAGCTCCTCTATAATTCCACTGATATCAATTAAATGAATAAAGCAGCAAGTCGAGTCTTGTCCCAAAAACAAATCACAAATCAGGGCCATGCAGCTAACCCTGCAGAATATTGGCAGCAATTGCCGAATGCACTATGACGAGAACTGAACAGAACTGTGTGTCTTTATTACTACTACGGGCTAAAGCATTGGAAATGCAAAAACCCCAAAGCTAACGAGTGGCACGGATCATTCATTCACGATAATGAACAATGAAAATATTTAACATATATAAGCTTTTAGCCATTCTGTCTCTAATAACTCACTTTCAATTGTCTGCAAGATGAGATGGATGGAATCAAAAATGGTATTGGGTTTCTTTACAATTAAATGCAAAACCTCAGAATCGTTCGAAAGAGCTCAATGAAGAAGACTATGGGAATCAAGAAATGAAACCCGCTCAAGATATGACTATGAAGTCTTGCATTGTGTCTCATATTAATTAATAGACTGCGAATAAGTGGAAAGTTGAGAGAAGAAAGTGAATCATGTAAAAAGGATAGATTTGCGAACCTCAAATGTCTTGACTTGGCAGTGATCAGAAATTCTAAAATGCAGATCTCCAACCACAACAACGCACAAAGATCCCTCCCAGGTTTGATCTGCTTGGTTTGAGTCTGTCCTCATCAATGAGGATAATAACAAAACTACTTTGGACAACGAATAAAAATATGATTTTGAGTAAAAAGTAGCAAAGAGTCAATTTTCCTGGGATTCGGACCTGAGAGGGAGGTGGAGGTCGCAGTCACCCGCCCCTTTCGAGCGACCAGTTAATTCGCTAACATCGGGAGAGCTTTAATACAGGATTAATCTATTATCTGATAGAGAGAGGACGCTGACACGAGAACCGTCGAGTCAATGAAGGAATGTGAGAATCGTGTAGCCCACAGTCCACCCCATCTGTTTTTGTTTGTGTTATCTTGTGTTCAATTTCATTCACCTTACTGACTTGACTGGACTGCATTAAAGAGATGCCTGAATGCAGCAGAAGCAGAGCATTTATAGGAGCTGCGAGTAGTCCACTGTTCTGGGTCGCGGGTAGGCCGCGGGACCTTCACAACATCAACGCTTCATTTCATTTAATGATTTAATTACACAGAATGTGAGTGACACTGCCACTGCCAGTGGCTGTGAGTCAAATATTGTAAAGATACGGTGGGGTTCGAAACTCATCACCGTTTAATATTATTAATAGAGCGGTGGGGAGTGGTCCCGGTCCGACTCCCACTCCGCGTGCGGGTATTTAGAGGCATTGTAACGGCGCCAATAAAAAATGGTATAACTATTGACTTTTACACCACTATAGGGGGGCCAACTTTGGCTGTCAACCCCAATCATTGTCATTAACAAAATGTCACACGATACATCTTAATTATTCTATTAAGAGGGGCCCTACCATCCCTTAGATCTCTTAATCATGTCCGGTCATCTTGCCTATGGCCTTTCCAATTTCATCATTCTATAGCAACCAAGCTAATAATAGAAGGTAATTGTGACTTGGTAAGGCCAAGATGTTATGTACCGGAGACGCCATCTATCCTTTTAGCCTCATCACAACAGGTCTAATATAAATAGGCATGTACAGCTTCTACCTCTTCTACCTCCTGTTGGTTTTGAAGTTGTAAATTTCAAGGAGAAAACACATGTTCTTGATCAATAGGCTCACTCAAGTTTATAATTTTTTAATAGAAGATTCCACTTAAATTGACTCTTAGTTTACAACAATATTGTTCTTTTAAAGAAGAGAAAACCATTTGCATCCTCAATGTTGCATTTGAAGTAAAGGGGTCTTGGTAACATTTATTCATTTCATTTCATTCAAGTATAAAAGATATATACATATTTTTCTATATAGAGGATGAAGCATTATGAATCTAGCCATGGTTGTTGTTAAAGATCTCTCTACACTTCTTGACATGCATTTTCTAGAGGTTGACAACAAAGTTTTAATTGCCTAAGGTACAACGAAGGCTATTAGAATTTTGTTGAGGAGCCCCACGACCGAGAACCTTTGAAAATGCTTCAAATACAATTTGTCATAGATGTGGCAATGCTCTATCTTGTCAAAGAATGATGGTTACTATGTGAAGTGCCTAAAAAAGTTATTTTAACTACGGATATGGGGATAATTTTTATCCCAGTGGGGCCAATACCATCTCTTTGATTTCGTTCTTTTTCCGTGGGAGGATGAGCTTGAGCATGGAGAGAAGTGGCTTGTGGATATCTTGGAGGTTGACATATCCAACAATGTAGTGTTTTCATAATCCAAGACTTGACTATATTGAATTTTTTTTCATTTAAGAATCATCGCTCTGAAAGACCCTTACTAAGATCTATCTCAACACAAATGTGAGCATATGTGCATAAGTCAACTATAGCTCTCTAAAGCTATGATTTTATGTAAGAGCCCAGGGAATTCCCTATATCCTTAAAAACTGATAAATATCAAAATGTAAACAAAAACACATCACGAAACGGATACCTCATATTTAGATAAAGAACTAGATCCTTCTAAGAATTTTGATGTCCTACCTTCTGACTCACAGTTATTTATCATGGTTTTTTCTTCATAGGGATGGAAAAAGTTTAAAAGAAGAAAGGGAAAAAGAGAAAGATTGAGGATTATTTTTTAAAGGGCATGAAATGAATTGTACATTAATTATGTATTTTTTATCTTGTGAGTGCATTGTGCACATGTACTCTTGTAAGTGCAATATACATATTTACTTGTTTTTCTTTGTATCTTGCTTATAATGTGATTTTCATTATAAAATGGAATAGTAATTTTGATTTATTTTTTTCTTGGAAAAAAAAGTTCCATATAGAGAAGTGATATAATTTGAATAATTTTTACTAGGAAAATGAATTAATCCTTAAGCCCAAGTTAAATAATGAAAAGAAATTAATATTGTTTGAGAATTCTTCAATAGGTAGAACTAATTGAAATGAGGAAAATAGGAAAGAAAGTGGCATCTTATCCCTTTGTAAAATGTTTAAACAAAGTACTCAAAAAGAATGTTTCTCATTAAAAGTTGTAAAGCAACCACACAAAATGTGAGCCCTAGTGTACAAAATGTGTAGTTATACAATTAGACTTAAACAAAGAGTTAAAAATTGAATATCTAACATTAGCGAAGATTTCTATAATATGGGATTTCTAGATGACGGTCTCAATCTTTAACCATGTTCAATCAAAGGGGGTGAATTCCTCATTAAATATTGTTTTGTTTCTTCATTGCCAAACACCCCCATAAAGTGAAAAAAGGGTTGTTTTTCCAAATCCACTTTATTGTTTATGGATCATAATCTCTTTGGCCACATTCTCAAAGTCTTCTTTACCAATGAGTGAAACAAATGAATTCCTCCAAAAGTATTTACCCATTTCAACCATATTTATTGGGCAAATGAGCAATAAAGGGAAAGATGAACACATATTTTGTGGGTTGATTTATAGCCTAGAAAAATAGAAGTGCCTTGAAACCTCAATCCTTTAACTTTTATTGGCTCAATATCTTATCCTTCACTAGTAACCACGCAATAATTGTAATCTTTGGCCAAATTGGAAGGCATAAATCCTCCCAAGAAAGGTAAAGCGCAATGAGATCCTCTTTAAGGATTATCTAAACATTTTTTTCACTGTATATTACTTTGATCTTTAGGGTTCCAACATATGTTGTCTTCCCCCTAATTTGGAGTAATCAATCTCTTATCTACGCTTTTCAAAATGATTATCCTCTCTTCATATGTAGGCTTGATGGCCCAATCATTCAAACATCTCCAAGCATGATTTCCTTGCGTTTTCCAATGATCAACAACATAGAGCCATCCTTTGCTTTGTATATGGGTACAGGTTCTATAAACATCAATATTGGAAGCCAATGGCTTGTGTATTATCTATGCTTCTTCCCAAAATCGTTGTCTTCCCATACGTATGTCCCATTAGAGAAATCTATTAACTAGATCACTACTAACATTTATGTTATTCCAAATAGATTATCCTTTTGATCATGGATTATGAGATGATATCGAGAGTGTGTAATGATCCCAAGCCATTATGCCAGGATCATCACGGTTTTGGTGTCTTTTTAAACTTTTTCTGAGTGAGGTATTTCGTCAAACACTTTATTGACCTACTTGTTTAGATGTGTTTACTTGCAGGATGACCTCTTGATTTCGGCCTTAGGTTTTACTAATGTGTTATATATGTGTTGCAGCAATAAACAAGAAGATATAACCATGGAACATACCTCAACCATACACAATATGATAGACAAGCCAAAACATCTCAAATATGCTTTTATTCATGAAGTAGAGGAACCTGCTACATGAAGATGTCGATCTGGAATGCTCAACAGATGGCTCCAAGATAGAAGTATGAGCTGCTACAAAAAGCTCCTAACAATACAAAATAAGCCTCCAAAGGCTGGATAAGAGGTGAAGACCAATACCAAGGTAAACCTGGTTGTATGAAGTGTAGAAACCCTAACTGGATGATGTCACGTCCTGTTGGAATGTTGAAGTTACTCAACAATTCGGCCCTGCTGCCAAAAGTGTCCAATCACCCCAATAAATATGCCAATTGATAGATCGGGCAACTGTAAGGACAACCCAGGTGCCCAAATCTCCAAAGTAACTCTCAAACCTATGGATCTGAACTCCTCCACTAAATGGTGCACCCCCTTGGATGCCTGAAACCCTAGATAATTCGACCTAGGTGAATGAGGCCTCCAAACCTCCTGAAACTCTCCAAAATGATAGATCAGGCAATCACAAACCCCTGGAAGAAGTTTCAAGGCCATATATGAGGTATAGCCTCCTAGATCTGCAAATCACTGAATCACCAAATCGTTCTCTCTCTCCCAAAGCCGTCCCAACCTGTAGATGATTATCTAGCCGTGGTAACTCCTCAAGAATGGACTAGATCTGATGTCCAAAGCCCTGCAATGAATACCCAGGTGATAGAATCTCCAAAAGCCCTGCCAATCACCTGCAATGAATCTTTCTCCAAGAATGGTGTGCCCCCCTTGCTGGAAACCCCCAACTGGTGCACCCTCTCTCTATCTGCACAAGTAACTGATGTGGAATCCTCCTGCAACTGAGTAGATCTGGAACTAGAATGGTGTGGGAGAGTATTGCATCTCCGAGACCAATCTTGGGACAAGCTAGGTGGAATCTTTCAGCACCGAATCGTCCTCTAGGGTTTGTTAAGCCAAAACCCTCAAAACCCCAATGTTGGGCTCACTAGCTAAAAGCTAGATATCAAAGATAATCATACATGAATGAATGAGAATAGTCCCTTGCCTTTCCTTTATACTTTTGGCTCACCTTGTCCCTCCAAAGTGACTTCATTTTATTAATATTTAATTAATTTGTTAAATCACTTTAATTAATTAATTAACCTTTTTACCTTTGAAAAGCTCCTTGATCAGGGGATCAAATTTTGCTCAAAAATTCAAAGTGCTCGGAATCGCTTCAAACTAGACGAGAGTGTAGGCTTCATCATTGCGAACCCAACGCAACTCGTTTCGTCTCAAACGGATGTCGGGAGCGAGAGATATAGCGATCTGTTCGTCAAGTTAAACAAGCAAAAAAAAATGATGCTGACTATATAGTCCGTATAGTCTGACGTGGCAGGGTCGTACAAACCGTACGATGACGTGTCAGGTGATGATGTGGCAAGCAATTGTTGGTTGGCAGCGGTCGAATCGGGAAGTGACACGTGTTTTTTGGTGGCAAATGGTGTGAGGACACGTGGCCCAATCCATGGGCGCCACGTGTCACTCATTGTTTGGTTTATGGTTGTATGTAAAATTATGGGAGTCCGCAGGGCTCGACCCCCGGACCTCCCCCACTATGTAAAGCCTTCACAAACCTCCACTGACCAATGTGTCGCCGCATGGTTCTTGTTATCTATGTGGTGCCAAACATATTTAAGTTTGTCTAATGTTTAAAACGGAGGGGGGTCGGGTCGGGGCTTAGCCCCGACCCGTGGTCTTATTACATAGCATGTGACCCATTGTAATATTACCCGCGGTCATTTGTGTTACATACATACCATGGAACCCGCGGTTGGCGCGGGGTTTAAACATAACCCATGTTTTAATTTTTGTTATATGTATAACTATACCATTGTTTATAAACGCGCGGGGGGTTATTCTATATAGCCCGTGGTTTTACATATGACCGGAGTGCGGGGAAGTTACACCCGTTGTAACAAATTAACTACTTTTTCCATTCGCGCGGTCACATGACTCGACATATGCCCAGGTGCCTAGGCGGTTAGGGGCTAGCGCGCCCTTAACTGTCCTACGATTTGCACCGTTGGCGCGGTTGCGCCCGGTGCTGGGTTTTCACGCTTAAATTTGCGTGTGAGCCAGGTTCAAACAAGAGGGGTGCAATTTGTAGATGCAGAGACAACAAGCTTGAAGAGGGAGACTTCCAGGAGGCCCAACTTCTTCGTTTTTCGATCGATTGAGGTGTCGAAAGAGCCCAGACAAGGGTTTTTGGACGCTCTGAAGCCATTGGAGCAGTCGGTTTGTCAGTTTGAGCATTGTAAGACATGTTTTTGAGCACTTTTGAGCAATTAATAATAATGATCCATTGGAAGCTGGACCAGGAGATGT
>ML777123.1:1321741-1345904 GCA_009831015.1 Picea engelmannii
TACTCTGGTCATCATAAACCTCTGCACTGTGATGATGTCCCAAAGTGGGGACATTACAGTCCTCCCTGCTAGAAAATTGCTTGTCCTCAAGCAATACCCAAATCCCTCCAAGTAAAATACCAGGATCCCATGTCCACCTGTGGAATACATAGTAGAACCCATACAAAGATGAACACTCATACACTCTGGCCCTTGGGTCCCATAACAAGTCATGAACTGCTAGCCCCTGGAAAGCATAGTCCTGAAATAAAATAACTATGTGTGTCTCCTGCATATGACACATGGCCTCATCTCAGAATGAGTCCATCCTCCAAGTCTCTACCAAGATCCACACGGCCTCCATCAACTGCTCATGCCGATGCATGAACGAGGTGTTGCAAGACCTCCGTGAGACACCCTCAAGCGATGTGCTCCTCTCAATACTAGAGCTCAATGGAAAGTTAGAATAAATTTCCCCTGCAATGGTCCACTCTCCCCTGTCAGTCAGTGAAAGGCTCAATCCTACAATCCTTGGGTCCCATGCTAACCTCTGTTGAAGATCACCCTATTGGCCCTGCACTACTCTGACCATGATTGTCTGCCCCCTGCATACATCCTGAATATTCCTCTCTTGGGTCCTGCAGCTGAAATACCTATGACCATTGGACTTGTTGTCCATAAACTGTATCAGTAAAGACACCTATGTAGAAGAAGTACTTGTCCAAATATCTCCATGCACTATCATGATGATCAAGAGGGAGAGAAGGTCTCGCCCCATAGGACAAGTACCTGCAGGCTCACTCCAAACCAACCTAAGGTGGAGTGTGTGGCTCTCTAGTGCAACCTGGGTCATCATGTAGTGAAACATCCTGCTAACCAAGTGAACTCCCGGATCCCATGGAAAACTTGGAAGTTTGTCACTTCCAGTCTTCGCTAGCTGCTCCTGTGTCAGACTGATCATTGTCGAAAGCCCTCTGTGTTCATCTGTCATCACCTGGTCTATGATGCTCACCATCACGCAACAAGTCTCAATTGTCTTTCTAACATGGTCCACCTCTAACCTACTGTATGTCGTAAAAGTGCTTCTATCATGTAGTCTCGGCCTACTCACTCTCCATGCCCTCAACCACGACCTATCCCTCCTCATGCTGATGCCTATGATAAAAGTGTTAGGATAGGCTAATAGAAACATCTGCAGCTGACTGTAGGACTGGGAGGTGTCACATGCTTTGGTCAATCCCAAGGATTTGACCAGAATCTCGTCCATCGGTATCCATGATAGATGCTCTCCTGTGGTCATCACCAAATCCCAACCATCCTGTACAACCGGAAGTAACTCCTCCAATTGTTGGTCAACCAACCTCCATCTATCATCTCTCATGCAACTACTAATATGGTGAAGGTGCTCTCTCATATCCATGTGCTGCTACAAAGGAGTGGTATCTGTATGCTCCCTTAAGTGTATCTCCTCCCTGCAAGTCAATACACCCCTCTGAATCCCATCATACACCTCAGCATGTCTTTGTGAGTTATCACTCATCACTATATGCTCTGGCATACTCATGTCATCTCCCGTAGGCTCATGTTGCATCACAAATCCTGGGCGTACTACTAGATCAACCTCTATATGGAGATCAACCACTCTCAAGACACAAATGGAAGTGTCCTCCATCAACCGATGCTCCTCTACTAGATCATCAACATCCTCTATCAATGTGACTGACTGATACATCTGAGTGTCCACTAAGACAGATGAAGTGGACCTCTGACGGATCTCCTCAAGAGACTCATCTGTCCTAGACTCTGATTCTTGAAGGGTGGAATGTGTGCCTCTCAATAATCCTTGAGTGCTCTCCAACTCCTGAGTGATTTTGTCCATCTCCAACTCCTACTCCCTCAGATCCTCATGATACATCTCACCCACCCTCAATAGGTAATCTTTGTCAACCAACAATTGTTGGTAATCGGTCCTCATCATAGATACTCTCTCCCTGAGAGTATGAAAGTCATCCATGTCAAATCCCTCATCTGCACTACCATGTGCCACTGACGCTCTCCAACAGTAATCTGCCATCAATGCATGCATGTCATCACTGCGCCTGGTGGCTGCCATGATCATTCCCTCACTGACTCTCAACTTTGTTGTTAAGTGGTGTGACTCTCGATCATGGTCACGCTGAGGTGCCACCTCATATCCCTCACTGCCACTGTCAGTCCTGCTAACGTCAATTCTAGAGTCCCCAAAGACACTCTCTACATAAGATAACGTGTTGAACTTCCCACTGTCTACTGTGTTGTTGGGTCCTCCTATATGCCACTGCACCCCATCACTAGATGTTATCTCCCCCTGAATCACACTGTATCCTGTATGAGCAGCCATATCCTCCTGTGCACTCAACCTGCTACTATCATCTGCGCTTGGATCCCATATAGCTATGTCCAAACACATGCTATGGTCATCCTGAATACTAAAGAGCACATCCTCATCAATGCAATCCAATCCTGGAAGTAAATGCTCCATCAACCTGTCAGTCTCCACCATCTGCTCAACTAATGGAGTCTCCAAAATTTGTGGCTCAATCCCCTCATGATGATCTGTATGTGTAGGGTCAACTGTTTGTACTCCCTGTATCTCCTCCTGGATCGGTGGATCTACATGTCTATGGTGTGCATCCCTCACACAAGGCTCCTCAATCATATCTGACATGTCACTGACCTCCTCATGTGACGTGGCTATCAGGGGTGTATGAACAGATGACAGATGTGTCACGACCATCATAGGAAGCACATCATCTCAAGGTGCTAACACGTGTGACTCCTCACTAGTGTCACCACTCTGTTGAGGCGTAAGGTCATCAATGGTATGTGATATGCCTGCTGAAGTACTGGTACTATCATCCGGTCCTCCTGACTGTCTATCCACTATACAAGGGTCATCCTCCTCCTCAACCGTGCTAGAATAATCAGCCTCTGTGCAAGAGTCACTATCATCATCGGACTGCTCCAAATCCTCATCGTCACTATCATAGTGCACCTCAATGATATGCTTCTTACCCTTACCCCTACACCTATGATCTGGTTCCCAAGGCACCTTGCAACTGTCGCAAAGTTGCGTGCTCCTACTGGGTGTGGGGTTTCTAATGGGCGTGGGGGTCCTCCGAAAGGCCTCCCTGACCATTCTGATTTCCTCCTTTACCTTGACCCAACTTGCAATCTTCTTTTTGTTCCAACTAGGATTTTTATAGGATAGGAACCATTGGAATGTTAATAGACCCCTGAAATTATTGATGGTTTCATATTCCTTCGCACACTCCTCAATCATGTTAACAATATCCATATTCATTGTAACTTTGCTAATCCCCACTGGCTGGCAGGAATCTAAGCTCTGATACCACTGTAATGATCCCAAGCGATTATGCCAGGATCATCACGGTTTTGGTGTCTTTTTAAACTTTTTCTGAGTGAGGTATTTCATCAAACACTTTATTGACCTACTTGTTTAGATGTGTTTACTTGCAGGACGACCTCTTGATTTCGGCCTTAGGGTTTACTGATGTGTTATATATGTGTTGCAGCAATAAACAAGAAGATATAACCATGGAACATACCTCAACCATACGCAATATGATAGACAAGCCAAAACATCTCAAATATGCTTTTATTCATGAAGTAGAGGAACCTGCTACAATGAAGATGTCGATCTGGAATGCTCAACAGATGGCTCCAAGATAGAAGTATGAGCTACTACAATACAAAATAAGCCTCCAAAGGTTGGATAAGAGATGAATACCAATACCAAGGTAGACTTGGTCGTATGAAGTGCAGAAACCCTAACTGGATGATGCCACGTCCTGCTAGAATGTTGAAGCTCCTCAACGATTCGGCCCTGCTGCCAAAAGTGTCCAATCATCCCAAGAAATGTGCCAAGTGATAGATCGGGCAACTATAAGGACAACCCAGGTGCCCGAATCTCCAAAGTAACTCTCAAACCCTGTGGATCTGAACTCCTCCACTGAATGGTGCACCCCCCTGGATGTATGAAACCCTAGATAATTCGGCCTAGGTGAATGATGCCTCCAAACCTCCTGAAACTCTCCAAAATGATAGATCGGGCAATCACAAACCCCTGGAAGAAGTTTCAAGGTCAGATATGAGGTATAGCCTCCTAGATCTTCAAATCGTTGAATCACCAAATCGTCCTCTCTCTCCCAAAGCCATCCCAACCTGTAGATGATGATCTAGCCATGGTAACTCCTCAAGAATGGACTAGCTCTGATGTCCAAAGCCCTACAATGAATACCCAGGTGATAGAATCTCCAAAAGCCCTGCCAATCACCTGTTATGAATCTTTCTCCAAGAATGGTGTGCCCCCCTTGTTGGAAACCCCCAACTGGTGCGCCCTCTCTCTATCTACACAAGTAACTGATGTGGAATCCTCCTGCAACTGAGTAGATCTGGAACTAGAATGGTGTGGGAGAGTATTGCATCTCCGAGACCAAGCTTGGGACAAGCTAGGTGGAATCTTTCACCACCGAATCGTCCTCTAGGGTTTGTTAAGTCAAAACCCTCAAAACCCCCAATGTTGGGCTCACTAGCTAAAAGCCATATATCAAAGATAATCATACATGAATGAATGAGAAGAAACCCTTTCCTTTCCTTTATACTTTTGGCTCACCTTGTCCGTCCAAAGTGACTTCATTTTATTAATATTTAATTAATTAATTAAATCACTTTAATTAATTAATTAACCTTTTTACCTTTGAAAAGCTCCTTATCTCTCCTTGTGGCTTCCCAGACCACTGAAAGTCACTTCTAGCCATCCCATCATGTAGTGTTGCTCCTCCCAATTCCAATGAGATATTACATCGAGAGGTTCCTCCAAGTAATGTTCCCAAAATGACCTCTTCAGTGAATTTCATTGACTTATAGCTCAAAATAGTCAAAATCATGGAAATCATCGAAATGCAACGAAACCAAAGCCAACATGTGTGTAATGGCTCATAATGATGAGATATGATGAGAAATGCCACCTAGACCTCACAATGCCTCTCAATAACCCCTGTACTCGCTATAACACCCATCTGACTACTCTGGTCATCATAAACCTCTAAACTGTGATGATGTCCCAAAGTGGGGACATTACAGAGTGGGTCCCAATTTTGTAGATACTTCATTTTTAAGATTTTTATCCAAAGTTTGTATCCCTTGAAGAGAAACCTCTAGTGTATCTTCGCACATAAGGCCTTGTTCATTATAGTCATTACCATACCCATTTTAGTATAGAGACAAACCTACAATTTAATAGTTTCCATTTCTTATATCCTTGTTACGAAAGTTTGTTTAAGATATTTTCAATATCACTAATTATATATTTTGGAGCCAATATGATGGAACTCAAGTAGATGGGGAAAACTGAAAATACAAACTATACAAGAATAATTTTCCTTGGCAAGGTAAAAACTTTGTTAGTCTAAGAATAAATACCCTCCAATTGTTTGTTGAGTGCCTTCCATCAATTGTAGGAAACCTCATAGAGAAAATAAAGAGGGTGTCTTCTTTAAAACCCATGTTATGTAAGATTTTTGTTTTTGAGCCAAGACACATTGATGAAGAAAATTCTAGATTTTTCTCTATCCATAAATTAACTTGTAGCCTTCTAAAAAACCTTGATAATATTTTTAAAATATCTAGCCTCTCTGATACTATCAACCCCTGGAAACAGTGTGTCATTGACAAACCAAAAATGTGTGGAAAGGTCCAAATTAGAAGTGATTTTTATGACTTCCCATAATCTAGAATGTGGAGCATTTTTAATGATAACACTAAAGGAATCAATGAGAATGATGAAAATAAAAGGGGAGAGAGGACACCTTTATCTAAGTCTTTTGGATGATGTGAATAATTCTAAAGGTTCCACATTAACCAACATAACAAAGAAAAGTATGCAATAGCATTCATATATCCAATCCACGAGCTTTTCTTCAAACCACAAAGCATGAATAAATCTCATATTTGCACCCTAGTCCATGTATCATAAGCTTTTGCAAGGTCCAACTTTAGTAGCATTCTTTTATCTTTCCTAGATTTTAATGAGTGAATGGATTCTTCGGCTATAATTAAAGTATTTGGAATTTGTTTTCTAGCAACAAATCTATTTTTCTTTGGAGACTAAATTTTGAAGAAGAAGTTTTAGTGTAGAGGTTATCATTTTTGCAATGATTTTATAAGCATTGTGACATAAGGACATGGGCTTGTAAGCTCCAAAATATTCAACTTTTCAACTTTTGGAATGAGGGTGCAGAAAGTTTACTTTAATACCTTGAAGATTGTTGTGTGTTATTTGATGCAATGTTGTACCAAATTAACAGTAATATACCTAAAGGGATATTACATTTATTATCGTAATGTAATAAATAAATATCATGTAATATTGGTCATAGGACAATCATTGTGTGATGTAGTAATTAATATGTAATAATGATAAGTCACCCCCTTTGTCAAGGACACGACTTCTCACCCCTATGTGTATTTATATGCACATCATTATATCTCTAGAACATGTCAATTAATAATGAATAATTATTATATATGGATTTGTCCTTGTCATAATGGGTGCTCTGGTGAAGTGACCAAGAGGTTATGGTCAAGTACTCTTTTTTTTCTGTTATTCCATTGATTTGTGATCAAGTTTATTTTGTCAGTGACATTTAAAATTTAAAAAAATCCAAGTATTTATAAAAGTTCACTTGAAGAAGTATGAAGTAAGACAAAGATTCCATGGTTGGCATAAGTAAAGTTAATTTCCATGTACATGGTAAGAAACATAATATAAAGGAAAAGTTATCAAATGATTTAAGGTACACGTGAAGAAGTATCAATTCCATCAAAAGATTCTATAGTGGAGGAATTTTACATGGAGGAATTATATATATATATATATATATATATATATATATATATATATATATATATATATATATATATATATATATATATATATATATATATATATATATATGATGATGATGATGATGATGATGATGATGAGGAAGTTTTGCATGGAGGAATAAAAAAGGAAATACAAATCTCTATTTACGTGGAGGATAAGACAAGTTTTTGACATTGTGATTCAGACCCTGCATCTTCTGATCTCCCATCCACACTTCTGGTGCCATTGGATGTTTTTGTGCCTTATGGCTTGGTTTCGAGCGTTGGTGTTTCTTCATCCGGTTGTCCCGCTTCCTCTCCCATTGTCCAACCTCCCTTAGATCCTAGTCCTAGCCCTGTGTGTAATTCGATATTTAAACCTTCCATTTCTATACCGATTGTGCAGGAAGTAGCAGTGGAACTAGGCTATCGTGAAGCTGAAGAGGAAGGGACTGCTCTTGAAAATGTTCTTGATTCTTTGATTCTGATTAACAGGGGTAAGAACTCTCATTTCAAGTTATACATCTTCCAGGGGAAGACAACCCACCCCACTGAGTCTTCTACCGGGGCCTCTAGTTCCGCTTCCAAGCTTACTTCGGTAAAGGACGAAAGAGAATTTGCCTGGTCTAGAGGTCTAGGTATTGAGCTTTCGCCTTTAAAAACTCAGTGGACGGAAAAAGTTGGCTCAAACGCCAACACAGTCTTTAGATACATGTATTCGCTCCTCCGACAATGGACCTCTTAGAGCATTGAAATCTCAGTCGAGGGATAAATAATGTTGTTTCTCTCCTTAAATATCAGAGGGACTGGAGGCACTCTCAAATTTGCCTCGGTACGTAGGCTATTGGATCAGACTCGTCCGGATATAATTTTTTTTCAAGAAACGATGGTTAATGCACAAAGGGCAAGAGATTTTCTGCATTATTACAGAGCTTCCTGGTTTTCTAGTTTAGTCAGTTCAGTGGGAACTTCAGGGGGTCTTTTAGTGGCTTGGGACCCGTCTTTATACTTATTTGAGCCTCTTCTCATGGTTGGGGGTATTTTGTTGACTAGGAAATGCTTATTGTCTAAGAGGGAGATAGCCATGCTCAATACATATGGACCTTGCTTGGACAAGATTCTCTTCTGGAAAACTATTGAAGGAAGTGGCTTACTAAGTATTCCTAACTTGGTATCAGCGGGGGATTTAAATTTCATTATGTCTGTCGATGAGGCTTGGGGAGGTTTTGGGGGGATTAGTTGTATTGACGACCATTACAAAGAACTTTTTCAGTCAAATAATCTTGTCGATGTCAAACCTATAAAGTTGGTCCCTACTTGGTGGAATGGTCGTGTTGGAGAGGAAGCCATTGCAAGGAGATTGGATTGGGTTTTTTTTTCTTAAGATCTTTTATCGGAGGTGGGTATCTATAGGTCCTGGGTTGAACACCCATTCGTTTTGGACCATGCATTGGTTATATTTTAGATAGAGATACGCCCGAGGTACAAGCCTTTCCCGTTCAATTTTAATTCTGATTGGCTGCGCAAGAAGGAGTTTGTGGATCTGTTGCACAAGACTTGGTTAGATCCCATGTTTCGGATTGAAGACAGCAGTAAGAAAAGGTTAATATGGAAATTACAAGTCTTGAAAAAACAGACCAAGTCGTGGATCAAAGAATTTCGTGCAAGGAAACTAGTAAAAATAACATCATTGGAATCTGATATAAAGGCTTTTATTGGGAAGCTGGCAGGGATTCCTACTAATCCAGCAGTCACCTCTTCCTTGAAATAGAGTGAATTAGATAGGAATTTGATTCTTCGCAGTGAGGAGGAACTTTGGAGGATCTGTAGCAGAGCATTATGGTTGTCAAGTGGGGACAACAACACCAGGTATTTCCACAATATTGCTACTCATAATCAGATTAGGAAACATATTTGGAAAATAGTTTCAGGATATGGGGTTTTGATCAATAAACAAGAGGATCTATTGAAGGAGGCAACTAACTATTTCAAGACCGGTTATAAGGCGCCATCGACTTTGAAAACAATTGACCAGTGCAAGATCACAAATCTCTTTCCTCAGATGTTGGATGAAGAGGAGTCTTGTTCCATGTATGAGTCGGCCACATTGGAAGAACTGTTAGAAGTTCTCAACCATTTTAAGAAGGAGAAAGGCCCAAGCCCTGATGGGTGGACTTCATAATTTTTCATTTTTTTCTTTCATTTGATTGGGGAAGATCTTATGGCAATGGTCGAAGAGAGTAGAAGGTTGGGATCAGTTATGGGTGGTCTAAATGCAACTTTTCTGACTTTGATTCCAAAGACAAACTGCCCAAGATATTTTGATGACTTTCATCCAATCTCACTTTGAAACCTATGCTACAAGATTATTTCCAAAATAATCGCAGATCAGCTTAAACCATTTCTGTCCAGGTATATTTCTTGTGAACAGTTGGGATTCCTTAAAGGAAGACACATTCAAGAAGCTATCGGTACACCTCATGATTCCATCCACAGCATTAAAAAGAAAAATCTGAAATCTCTCGTCCTGAAACTAGATTTTAAAAAAGCTTACGACTGTATTGATTGGGACCAACTTCGCCTGATACTTTTAAAAATAGGTTTGGGTCTCAAGACGATTAATTGGATTGTGTCCTGTATAACTTATGCGTCCTTTGCAGTCTTGGTAAATGGGGAGCCTACTGATTTCTTCAGAAGTGAGAGGGGGGTTCGCCAGGGCTTCCCTTTATCACCTCTTCTCTTCATCCTGGTGATGGAGGGACTCAGTTTATCTTTAAAGAAATCCAGGGCGGAAGGTACTGTATCAAGTATAAATGTTTCTCGATTGACTAATATCTTACACCTGCTTTTCATGAACGATGTTCTCATTTTATCTAAGGCGTGTCTATGGGAATGGAAGGAAATTAAGTCCATCATTGATCTATTCTATAATGCGGCTGGTCTCACTGTGACTTTGACGAAATCTATTATTCTCTCTGAAGGCCTTGTAGAAATTGACTTGACTCCATTTAAAGCCCTTTTGCCCTTTACTTCTAGTACTCTATCTATTGGATTTAAATACCTGGGGTATTTTTTAAAAACAATCCCTCATAGAGTTGTTGATTGGAGCTGGCTGGTTACAAAAAAAATTAAGAAAATTTCAGGATGGTATAACAGGTGGCTCTCTCTAGGGGGCAGATACATCTTGATCAAATCTGTGTTGGAAGGCCAGTCGATTTTTTGGATGTCCACGGAGACTCTACCTCGTACCATCCTTAACAAGATTCGTAAACTCATGTTTCACTATTTATGGAATGGGAAATCAGATTCTTGTCATTTTCATCTCTTTAGGTGGGAGATTTTGTGCATACCAAAACGAAATGGGGGTTGGGGTTTCCTCAATCCTTTTGATTTTAATTTGGCATTGATTTCAGCAACACTTTGGAGACTATTAACGCGGAGAAGCATTTGGCAGCAGGTTTTATTTGATAAGTACATTCATAATACTTCTCTCATTAGCTGGCTCATAAGGCCCTCTTATAACTGTCGATCTGTCTCTCGAATGTGGGCTAGTTTATTACAATCTCTTCCTATTATCTTCCAATGGCTTAGTTGGAACCCCGGAGACGAAAAACTCATCGCCATTGGCAAGGACAAAATTCTTGGTATAGGCAGCCGATCCATCCTTAATTCGAAGCTAGTCTCATTCCTGAATTCTATTCAGACTTTTACGTTGTCACAAGTAGCCATATATCGGGTTCCTGGGACACGTGTTGATTTATAGAGGAGCAACGTTGATTTGGGATTAGCGGGGGTCCTTGCAACTGAATGGAACTCTTACAAAATAGAGTTTTAAAAGGCAGGGGTCTCTCTTCTTGCAGGTACAAACGATTCTCTTATTTGGACGGGGGGTGACTTCTTAGGAACCTTCACGGTGAAGAATTGTTATGATGTTATCCTCTCGACTCTGAACCTTACGATTTGGCAGGGATGGAAGAAAAACATATGGAAATGGGGGCTCCCTTTGAAGATCACTTTATTTTTTCTGGTTGGCGATGGAGGGTAGATTGTCAACCTAGGACAAACTTCAATCGAAAGGGTGGCATGGGTCGGGCATTTGTCTGCTATGTAATCAAAATTCTGAAGATATAGCCCACCTTTTTATTCATTGTTCTTTTGTTGTTTCGGTTTGGGCTAAGTGTGCACAACTACAAAATTTAAATTATACTTGGACCGGTATTTCCATTAATCAATGCATGGAAGATTGGTATGGTAACAAGGAATTGTCAAAAAGACTACCAGTGTTGGTTTGCTGGCATATTTGGCTCGAATGCAACAATTTGTTATTTGAAGGTAAAGGGCCTTCTACTTGGTCAGTAGTCCACAGGACTTTAGTATGCTCGGGAACCTGTCCATTGGTACAAAATCGATACCCAAAAGTTTAAGAGTGAACTCTATCTTCAAGATAAATGGTTATTCAATGGCTTTCTTTGAAAAGTGCTTCAGTGGAGAGAGGTACAAATTGTGGGGCAGGTGGCACCATTTTTTGCAGAGATATGACTAAATACAGGTGGCATTTTAATGGTGGAGCTGGAACAAACACTAAAGTTGAATTGTTGGGAACCTGGGCTTCGTTTTTCATTACAAATCAGTTAGACATTCAATATATCCAGCTGATAGGCGATTCCAAGATAGTAATTGATTGGCTCAATAAAAAAGGAAATCTACAAGCCATAAATATCGAAGGCTGGAAAGGCAAGATTAGGGAGCTTATTTCGTCATTCAAAGGTATATGTTTTCAGCATATATTCAGGGAGGCAAATGTGGAGGCGAACAAATTATCGAAACAAGCCTTAGCGACTACATGTGGTAGAGTGACATATACTTCTTGGGACAGAGAAAATGTTGGAACAACTTTTCATTTTGACATTTTTTAAAGCTTTCTCAGGTCCACTGGTTGGTTATTTTTTTCTGTTTTTTCATGTACACTTTGATAGGAAGTAATTTTGTCTGTTTTGATCAACAAGGTTAGGATGAGTCTCTTTTTGTTTGACAGTAAACTGCCGAAAGGTAGTATTTTTGTTTTTGAAGACAGGTGGATAGGAAAAGGATGTAAAATTTTTAATATATTGTATTGATGAAAAATTATATTTTAATATAATTTGTGCGATTTTTCGGGAAAATAAAAAGTATATAATAAGTCACGTAAAAGTGACTAACGTGAAAATATTGGCAAAATGTGAAATATTAATGTTTATAAGAGATTCATCATTAAAGTAAATAAAAGGTGAAAATATTTACGTTCTTAAGATGTATTCTCAAGAAGGTAAAATATTGTTATAAAAAACATATTTCAATGTTCAATTAAAGGGTTATAAAATTACTCACTTAGTTTCAATCTAGAGAAAAAGTGAAAAGTCTAAGTGAAGGGAAAACCCGTGAAGACTAAAAGATAAGGTCAATCATTATTTTAAATCCAAGTCAAATTTTGGTGAAAAGTAATATATAAAGAATTATAAAATGTGACAAGTTACATTTAAATTTGAAAATTGAAGACATTATTTAAGACTTATAAGGAGGTATCAGTTTGAAGTTGTGCAAAATATTTTGAAATAATGGATTTTAATAAAGAGAATGAAGGAAAGTTTTGTAATATAACTAAGTCAATCTAGAGTTTTTGATTCTTAAAATTCAAAGGTAATATTTAAAGAAAGGATATTATCATTGTTATTCATATGGATAATGAAGAAAATTATATTGGCTTCAACTTGGCAAATCAATTGTTAATTTTAGAGTCGAGTATATTCGCAAAGAAAGACACTAGTGGCCAGAAGCAATTTTAAATTCGGGACTTGCAACTATTAATTGATGATTATAAATTTGTATCCCAAATCAATATTACAACTTGTATTAGTTTTAATACTATTGAAAAAATTCTAGATTCTAACTAGATGGAAACTTTGGGAACGTTCATTCTAAACGCAAAAGAAAAATGGCAATCTCCTATGAGGGAAAGAAGATAACATATGAATAGGAATTCCTTCATCGGAAGATGTAGACCATGTATAGAATGATACAATCCAATGTGACAAGGGATCACCACAACAAAGTTATGAAGAATCAGAAGAACCCTAAAAGGAGTAAGATTCTCTAGTAAATAACTTATGTGAACAAAACCAATCTCTTGTAGATGAAGTGCATATCTTTGAGTCTAAATTAAAAGAATTGTAAAAACAAAATATCAATATAGAAAGCACTCACAAAAGAGATATTGAAAATATTAATAAAAAAACCTATCATCCAAAGATGATGAAATTCCTTGTTTGATAAATCATAATAGAACTCTACTGACATAAATGAAGAAGTTGAAGAATGAGAAGACGACACAACAAAAAATCTAAACCATGAATAAGGATACCAACATTAATTCAATCAACATGGAAAACCTAATGATGTTATCAGTGAAGTTGTATCGGTGGAAGAGCTTTCAAAAGTTGAAATTGCAAGTAAAGTGACCTCAACAAAATGGATGAAGGACTTAAAAATGGAAGTGATGCATGAAATTGAAGATGAATGCAATGAAGATAAAGAAAAACTTTCCAAGTTACAAAAAGATAATGATGAATTAAAATAAGAACTTAAGAACAATGGTGATCAGTGTCATAATATGCAATAACTTAATGAATTACTCATTGAGGAGGTTAATAACTTAAAGAAAGAAAACAATAGCAAAGGGAAGTTGGAAAATGTTGAGTCAAGGGAAGAATTGAAAAATAAATATGAAGAAATAAAAAAGTTAAGTCAACATAATCAAGAACTTCTTAATGATGTTAAGAAGGTGAAAATGCACTTATACGAGGTTGAACCAAAGAATAGGGATTAAGATATTACCACCAAAATTGAAGAGAGTACTGTAAAAAAACTTCAACAAGAAATTTGCAAGAAGGTTGAAGAATCCCTAAACATTGATGAGGTAAAATCAGAAACACAATCTAGAATTAAGGAAGCATGTGAGAATTTAATAGATGGGGTCACATTGCAATTTCAAAAGGAGAAAGAAGACAAGATTCAATAAGGTCACCAAAAGATACTTAAAGAAGTTGAACTCAATTAGAAAATGTACATGTCAAATATAATGGTATTATCTCCAAGGCTAGAGTAATCAAAGACCAAACAAAGAGGATAGAGGATGTCATTGTCTTTGGAAAGAAGACATGTGTAATGGGTATGCATAATGAAGGAAAACCGACACATGTGAAATCATATCTACACCCTCATTTCCAAGAAAGTTTTCAAGGAAGACAAGAAGATCAATATCATCATTATCAAAGAAGAAGATGAAATACTCATCAATATTTATGGAATAGAGAATTTCTAAACCATTATTCAACGGGGCATTATCAAAGTCTGATGACAACTACAAATTAGAGAAGTTACAACAATAATGCATGGAATGGAAGGAAAGAAAATTATGCAACAACCAACCATCAAGCATTAAGAGAAAAAAGAATTGAGTTTGGATGGATTGATCCTTTCTCGATGTGCCAATATTGTTCAAGGCTTCAAACGTCATATTGCCTCATGTCCTAAACCTTATGTAATCAATGACAAATACAAAAAGATTATTTATTCTATGAGAAGAAGTTTCTCCATGCCTATGCTTCGAGGACAAAGCATTTTTAAGGGGGGGAGAAATGTAATATACCCAAAGGTATATTGAATTTGTTATCATTATGTAATAAATAGAGATCATGTAATAATAGTCACACGACAATCATTATGTGGTGTAGTGATTAATATGTTATAATGATAAATTTATGTAATAATTATAAGTCATGTCCTTTGTTGTAACAACCCTAGTTAAATAGTTGCATAGGGATTATTAATTATAATTAATTTGATAATCTGACTGTCCTAATATGTTTAGTTAAACAATAATTATTTCTTAATAATATTATTTATTTATTAATTACTTGTTCATATCTGTCAATGATTAATTAATTAATTAATTGACTCATTAATTATTTGAGTAATGAATTAAAGGGGTTAATAATTTTAACTTATTTTATTAAATACTTTACATATGCAAGGGGGGAATGAAGCATTAAATTAAGGATAAGGTAATAAAGAAGGAGATAAGGAAATTAAAGAAGGGGGGATAAGGTAATAAACGAGGAGATAAGGAAATTAATGAGGGGGAGGAGAGTCGGTGAAGGGGAAGATATGACGGGGGAAGAGTCCTACGGGAGGGCATCATGAGAATAGGGGGAAGGAAGAATTATGGGAGAGGAGAGATTGTAGTTCTGGTTTTTTTTTATTTTCTGGTTCTGTTGTTGGGTTTTGCAGTTTTGGTGAACCATTGCAGGGGGCACCGGGTTGCTGGGGGTTTTGGGCACGGGGGCCAGGATTCCTTTCGGTATCCTGGAGCTAGGGAGCTGGACAGGCTGCTCCTAGCTAGCTGGGAGGTTAGTCGGTTTGGGCAGAGTTTGGTTACTACATCAGGCTGAGCAAGGCAGCAGGGAAAGGACAACCAGATCAGCGGGAATTAGCATCAGAAGGAGGTATTTTATTTATGAATTTGCTGAGTATTTTCATGCTGTGGATAAATTTTAATTTCTGCTGGATATTTATGCTTATATGATGGTGAATGAATTATTTATGCATTGAGAAAGGAATTATATGTTTAATTGTATGAATTATTTTGGATTTAATTAAGTTAGGTTCCTACACATGGTATCAGAGCCGTAGTTCACAATTTGGGCCAAGGGCCTACCCACCTACCCAGAATTAACCAAAAATGACCACTAAAACCCTATATTTACAACCCTTCAACAACCAAAGATAGCCCAAAAATGATAAACCCCACGAAAAAAACTACCTAGAAACCCTAAAGAAAAGAGTGAGCGTAGAAAAATATTAAAAGAGAGAGAGAGAGAGAGAGAGAGAGAGAGAGAGAGAGAGACCCCACACATCCCTTGTTCCATTCATCTTCTACCTAACCTGCAAATGGCAAAGACAATAAAAAGAGTTTGGTTATACTTATAGAAGAATTGTGTTTTGTTGCCTTATTGATAAAATCTAAGATATATATAAAAATCATATTATATGTAAAAATAACTGGCTTTGGAGAATCC
Organism: Picea engelmannii; assembly: GCA_009831015.1. NCBI lineage: Eukaryota > Viridiplantae > Streptophyta > Pinopsida > Pinales > Pinaceae > Picea > Picea engelmannii. Next base: position 1,337,761 of record ML777123.1, read on the forward strand.
TTCTTCTGCAAAATGGCCACTTCCCATCTGTGTGTTGGTGTGCATACCCTCGAGCCACATGTTCACAATCTCCCCTCCCCATCGAACCATGCTCACATGATCTACTAGATGGATGAAGAGAAACACATGCCAGTACCCTACTAACTGTTTGTCTCCGAATTCCAGCCACCAGTTCCCATGATTTGGATCCTGATCAGTTCAATCCATATATGAGAAATCATTAGAATTAGCTCATAAACTAGAAGAAAATTGCTTCAAACTTCCAGCATAATCCTGGATAAATAGTTACAGTGAGCTAATTTAAGTAACCAATTGAAAATTACGGTGAACTAAGCAAACTAATATGTAACAATGATAATTGCAATTCAGTAGATTTATGCTAGTATAGACCCATAGAGGTCTATTTTGCATAGTCTGGGATTAGCTTCTATGATCTAAAACAATTGTTGTTATGATCCGTGACTGGATGGCTACATCCTTGCAAACACAAAAGCCTTACAAAAAAAAAAAGAATTTATATAACAATATAATTTACCTTCCAAACAAGCAAGCTGATATCAAATCGACCACCATCATATTCTGAAATTGGCGATATGGCAGCCACAAAATATCTGCTATCTTATCCACAGATGAACCACCCAAGCCTTCAAGTAGCTTTGTCGCCATATGCTCCAAAGATCTGTGACTACTCTCTTCCAATGCCACCAACAATGGATCGGTTGGATTTATTTCTGCAGCAGCCGAACCCATCGCTTCTTATAAAAAAAAAATATTAAGGGCGAAGGCCCAATCTCAATCTCCAAGCCAAATGTTGAGCTATCAAGTACCAAATCCTAACACATCACAAGACGAAACCCAAGACCAAGCGCCAAACCATAGGGAATGTGTCAAAGTGCAGTATGCATCTCAATAATGCACGCACACTACAAAAGTTTTAGTAATAAACAACAACAACAAAAAAAAGCCTAACGCGCAAGGCACTACAGGCAGCGTGAATGTCCCAAAACACTAACGCACAGGGCACCACGAAGAGAGATCCCACATGAGTCTTTATTTGTGCACAATGTCACAAGCACCAACGCCAAACACCATCGAATCTTGTGAGAGCCCCTCCAGATCTCCAACGATGCAGGGCGCGGACCCTGCAATTCACGCTTTGGCGCTTTTGCTTACTGTCGGGAACTCATATTTCACTTAATTGTTGTTGATTCAATTACGCCGCCTAAATTCTCCGCCCAACCGACTCCTCTAACTGCATTGTTCATAACAACTGCAAAATAGTTGTATTGTTAATAACAACGCGCACCATATATAGGCTGAGGAGGGAGAGCCCACGATGGAGCTTTGTTTGCACTGCGCGTCAGCATAAAACAACACTCAAGCCACGCGCAAAGCTACGGGGAGGAGCCGTAGGAAACAAAACACAAGCGCCCAGCCACATGGAGGAGGAGGCCACATAAATAAATATATTGGGTATAGGCCCAATTTCACAGCCCAGTGACCAAGCCACGATGGAGAAGCCCGCGCGCATCAAAAGAAAATTTATTAATAAAAAAAAACATAGCCCGTAGGCCTAGCTTTGAGCCTCCGAACTTGTTTAACACGCAACACCATACAACCACAGGTCGAGCAACACCATACAAGCCAATGCCCAAGCGCCACCACCAAACACAAGTAAAACGGTGGGCCGAAGGCCTAATATCCAAATCCATGAGTCAAGCACCAAGCGTTCAATACAGAGCGACATACATGGCCAAACACTTAACACAAAACCACGAGATGTGAGCCCACGGGTGGAAATGCACTACGCGCCCAATGTTGAGCCCAGAGGCCCAATCCCATTATCTGAGCCCACTACTGTTGATCCAAGCACCTATACTAACACATAACACAAATCCCATCGCCAAATACACAATACACAGTCACAATACACAACAGTCACAATAAAACAACACAAAGCATAGCGTTGAGCGCCAAGGCCGAGACCAATCTTCAACACAGTTTACACAACACAAAACCCAACACTCAAGTGCCAAACCTAAGTGTGATACCACATTACTGATGGCCAAGCCATGCAAATACACAAACCAACACCCAGACCAGGCCAGGTCAACCACGAAAGAAGGTTCTCTGGCACTGCGCGTCTAGGTACGACGTATTACGCTAGGCACCATGTATTACACACATGCCAAGCTTCAAACAAAAATGAGTGGGGGAGGGCTCAAAAAATCCCTTGAGACCAAGCACCAAAGCCCGACGACCCAACCCACACAGCCTACGCCTTCCCTCTAATGGGAGGATGAAAAACAAAAAACAAAAAACAACGAACTAAAAGAGGCCGACCTTAATAATGCTCAAGATGCGTTTAGGGTTTGGGGCGGAGCGTGAAGGGTTTTGGGAGTAGAGAGCAAAAGGGACACGTGGGCCTCATGCGAGGACCCACGATGTCTATATCAATTTATTAAAAAAAAAATTATTTTATTTTGTTGTTAGGATATTTTGTTTCATTTATTTTTATTATTTTTATTTGTTTGTTTAAAATTAATTTATTTTTTTTAAATTTGTTTTAATTAAAAAAAAAATAGTTTTAATTAATTTTTAGATTAGTTTTAATTAATTTTTAAATTAGTTCTAATTAGTTTTAAAATTAAAATTTTTAATTAGTTCTAAATTTTAGAGTAAAGTTAAAAAAAAAAAAAAAAAGAGTTTTAAGGACTTAAACCATGATAAGGCGGGAGGGGGCTTCATGCGTACTAGGCAGGTAAGTTAGAAAAATTGGCAAGTATGGTGCAAGCTAGTGTAGCTACCAGGCGAAGGAGTAAATAGTTTTCCTAGGCGAAGAAATCAAGCTTAGATGCTTTAGCCCTAACCTAGCCAACCCCCTAAAGAGAGTAATGTCTGTTTACAGACAAGTAAAGAAAAAAAACTTACGCCTAACCCTGTTTCTAGTTTAAGTAGCACAAATTTGAAACGTCCTTGAACTCACCCTGACAACTTTCGTTGATGCAGGTTAAATCATACACGATGGTTAGGACTCGAGGGAATTGAGGCAGGGGAGCATCGTTGCAGGCATCGCCAACACCGCCAGCGCTGCCACCACCATCACCCAAACTAGCTCTCATACTGTGCTCGTTAGAGGCCATAAATGAGACTTTAAAAGGGTGACAACCAACAGGGACCGAAGTGGAACCCCCACCATCTGGAACGGGTAATCCAGAAGCGTCGAGGGATTCAGGGGGAGGACCTCCACCCGAAGACATCACTCAAGAACTGCAAAAGATCAAACTTCTGAAGTTTGTCGGGGGTCGCGCCAGTGAACACGCAGAAGCATGGTTGGAAGGCATGACAAGGTGTTGTGCCTTAAGGGACTATGCGTCCAACTCAAAGGCAAAGATAGCAATTTTTCAGTTAAGAGACAACGCCTTGAACTGGTGGGGCAACCTGGAAAGACAAATGCATCTTACCCCAGACACAGTATCTTGGGAACTTTTCGAGGAGAGGTTACGAAGGAAATATCTGCCAGCTTATTATGAGGAACAACAGGTAGGGTTGTTTCATGCCTTAGTACAGGGAAACAGAACTGTAGAAGAATATGAGATCAGATTTATGGAATTGGTCAAATATGTTTCGTATATGGATAATGACCAACGACAGGCAGAGGGCTTCGTCTATGGATTGAACCCTAAGATAAGGGCTATGGTGCGGATGTGGAAACCGTCTTCAGTAGCGGAAGCTGTGGAAAATGCGCGTTATGTGGAGGAACACATGAACTTAACCGGAGGTACAAGACTGACCTTTTCGCATCGTCCTGGATTCGTGGGGAAGGCCCCTAGGACATTTCCCAGGGGAGGGGGCTCAAGGCCACCTCCATATGGTAACAAAGTGGCACCAAGGACAATAACCACAGGGATTTCAATGGCAGCGAGTGCAACATCTCGTTCATCACCAATGACACAGACAGGTCCACGACCATCTTAGGGAACAAATAGTCAGGGCAGGGGTTCCAGGGGAAGGAACTCATTTCAGAGACAGTCACATAACAGTGCGCAGGTTTAATCTCGTGTTACCTGTTGGGGGTGCAGAGGACCCCATTACCAGCGTGACTGCCCAGAGTTACAATCAGGGTTCGTGCATAGAGAAGGAAAGGCCCCGATGGGAAGAGCAAGTAGAAGCCACCATATTTACGTAGTGGTTAATAATCGTCAGGCCGAACATCAATCCACGGTTGTGGAGTCATCAGGTACACTAAATCATATCAATGTTAAGATTTTATTTGCTTCTGGTGCGACAGATAGTTTCATTTCACCATCTGCATTAGAAAAGATTGGGTTGGCAGCCTACGAGCATGATGGCTTTAAACAAGTCGAGATGGCTTTGGGGTACAAACAAGCGGTAGGACCTAGTGTTAATAATTGTATAGTAGACCTGGGAGTGTGTACTACCAGGTTGAAGGTATACGCCACTGCTCTCAGGGCGTATGACCTAATCATTGGAATGGATTGGTTAGCAGCTCATCGAGCTTTGGTAGATTGTTTCGCAAAAAGGGTGCTTTGTGTCGACGATGAAGGAAGACCAGTAGAGATTCAGGGTGTACAGAGAAAGGTGTCATTACGCTTTATATCAACTATAAAGGTTAAGTGATGCTTGAGGCAAGGGTGTCGACTATACGTAGTGGAAGCAGTGAGCGAAAGGAAGGGACCCTCATTAAATCAGTACCCAGTATTGTCATAATTTAAGGATGTTTTTCCGAACGAGTTACCAGGGTTACCTCCTGAGAGGGAGCTTGATTTTATTATTGAGCTAAAACCTGGTGCAGAACCAATTTCCAAAACTCTGTATTGGATGACAGTGCCGAAACTTTGTGAGTTGCAAATACAGTTGAAAGAGTTACTGGACTTAGGGCTAATAAGGCCTAGTGTCTCACCTTGGGGTGCACCAGTAATTTTTGTAAAGAAGAAGGATGGATCCTTACGACTGTGTATAGACTACAAGGACTTGAATCATGCTACAGTGAAAAATAGGTACCCAATGCCGTGACTAGATGACCTCTTCGATCAGATGAAAGGAGCAACGGTATTCTCAAAGATTAATTTGCGATCAGGGTATCACCAGTTAAGGATTAAGGAAGGCGATATCCCAAAAACTACCTTTCGAACTCGGTTTGGACATTACGAGTTTGTCGTAGTACCTTTTGGATTGACCAATGCGCCAACAGTATTCATGAGCCTCATGAACGACGTATTTCGGAAGTACTTAGATCGTTTTGTACAAGTCTTTCTAGATGACATCCTCATCTATTCCAAGAACGAAAGAGAACACGAGGAACACTTACGAGTAGTGTTGTCATGCCTTAGAGAAAACAAATTATATGGGAAGTTGTTGATCCGAAATCGGATCCAGAAGCCTGACAGGGCTTGAAAAATGCTCAAAAATGAAAGTTCTTGGAATGCGACGAAATTAGTGCCATTGCATCCGTCTCGTCTTCCTGATTTCAGCGGTATATTTACTTTGTCAAACGGACTCCGTATGCGAAAGTTATCACGTTCTGATCGGAAGCCCAAACAGGTAAAAAGTCAAAGGTCAACTGGTCAAAAAGTCAATGATGATGACATCAGCATGCTGACTGTGCAGGAGATGACGTGGCACTCTCTGGCTGATGATGATTGGGCAGGTTCGCTGACAGGGCAGACATGTGGCAGGCAACTGGACTAGTCAATGGTTGACAAGTGGCATTAATCCGTCAAATAGGGAGATGCCATGTGGCCCAGTCATGGGTAGCCACATGGCACCCAGTCATCAGTTGAAGTGGCATGTTTCAAAAAAAATGTTTTGGGGTCCATGGGTTTTGAACCCATGACCACCACCAAGCCCAACACCTTAAGAAATGGTCCTTTTCCAATACACCAAATTAATTCTTATGTTGTAAAACCCACATTATAAAATATATTGAAAAGTATTGTAAGGAGCGCCAAAAGGGGGCCAGCGCACAACCCTTTTGGGCTAGCACTCGGCCACATGAAGCCATGTGACCCTGCCAAGGGGGCGCGCGCTGGATATAAGGGGCTAGGCCCGACTTATAGTTATAAAGTGGGTTATTTAACCAATTTTGGGGTTTAATTATTGTTTAGCCCATTTTTAATGTATTTTTTCCATTTTTGGGAGTTATTGGGTAGTTTTGGAGCCTAAATTTTGGGAGGAAGTTGGAGATGAGCAACTAACTTCCCAGCTATATAACCAAGGCATGTTTGAGGCCATGAGAAGACCATTGGGGGCATTCAGAGCAGAGTTATGCTGAGGAGAAGCCAAGCCAAAGCCATTTTGAGGCAGAGAAGCTTTTGAGGAGGAGACGCTGTCGAATCATTTCTGGGAGCTCCGGACGTCCGTTTTGCGTGCCGTTTTCTTTGCAGGGTTCTTGAGATCTGGAATAACATGACCAAATCAGTATTCTAGCCATTTGGCATTGTAGTGATGTACTTTTGAGCATTTGAACAGAAATAAAAAAGCCTCCCCCACAAAGAAAAAGGCCCGGAGACGTAGGCAAAGTTGTGTCAAACTCCGTTATCAATCTGCGTGTTATGGTTTGTTGTCTTTTATTTTATTTCAGATCTGCACATATGTATATGGCTGTTATAATTTCTCTTCTTTCCTCATTCTTTTACTAAGTTTCTCAAATGGTTAATTAACGCATGCAAAATTAAAACTCAACCATAGTCATTAAAAGATCTGACGGATCAAGTGGTATTAGAGCTAGTTGACGTTTGGATTTGAGTTGGCGAAGGCGAGCTTGTTGTAGAGAATCCATTAATTGGATTGATAAAAATAGCTTCTCACAGCGAGAATATGGCATCGGAAGAAGGGATTTCTCAATATGAGAAAGAGTTTCGGAAAACATTCCTTGCTATGTCGGAGATGGTGAAAGTCTTGTACGAAGATTACTTGGAACGAAAGCGACCAGTTTTGGGTGATTCTTCAAAGGGAAAAAGTGAAGAGGAAGAGGACCATCCTTATATTCCTCCTTCACCTCCATCAACACCTCCTTCTTCTCCTTCTTCTTCAAGTTCAAGTTCTAAATCTAGTGGAAAGAAAAATGTTCATAAGAATAAACATGAAATGTCATTGTTAAAACTTGATGTAAAATTTGAGTTGCCCATATATGACGGTGAAGTGAATGCAAAAAAAATTGATAAATGGATCAGGCAGATGGAGGTATACTGCAGTGTGCAACAGATCAAGGATGAGGCCACACAAATTAAGTTGGCATCTTTGAGACTTGCAGGTACAGCTCTTATCTGGTGGAAAAGCAAGCTGCAAAAAGGAACACAAAATGTGGGTAATGTATTTCCATCATTGAAAAAAGATTTCATTTCTGCACTTAGGAAACAATTCTATCCTTTGGGTTATAAAGAAAAAGCAATAATTGAATGGCAATCTTTAAAACTAAGAAAAGGACAAACAGTGCAAGAAAACATCGATGGATTTCGAAAAATGGCATTAATGTTAGATATTCCTTTGCAAACACAAGAAACCCTTATGAAGTATATAGGAGGTTTACCTGCGCATATTAGAAACACTATTTTCATGATTGGACCCACTAACCTTGATGAGGTTTCTGTTCAAGCTACGTATATTGAAGCAGGGAAAGCAAGTGTGTCAGGGGAATCATCGTCTTCGAGGAAAGAGGACAAGAGGAAAAGGCATGGCAATGGAAAGAATGCAAATGCAGTAACAAAGAAGGAAGGAAAACCCTCTTGCAAGCATTGCATGAAAGAGGGACATGATGAGGACAGATGTTGGCAGTTGCATCCCGAGAAGAGGCCAAAGTGGTTCAAAGAAAAGAAGGGAACGCAAACAGTGGCAATGACATCAAAACCCACGGACTTGGGATCAGATTGAGGTGATGAGTCAAAGATTTCATTGGTTGGTATGACAGGTAAAAATGGTGAAGATATTGATTGTAGAAACAAGTTGTTTCATATAAGGGTAATCATGCGACACACTAAGATAGACACATTAATCGACAGTGGATCTCAATCTAATCTAATCTCAGAATAATTGGTTAAACAATTGGGATTAAAAACACAAACTCATCATAAGCCTTACACACTTAAATGGGTAAGCAATCATCATCAGATGCACATAACAAA
>ML777123.1:1358074-1450001 GCA_009831015.1 Picea engelmannii
GATAGTGACACTTCCGCTTACGGGTTCTATTTGGAGTTAGGTCAATATAGTTGACGCTCCAAGATAGTCCAGCAGAGGAAGGATAGGAATGGAGATGGAAGTAAGTTAGGGAGGAAGGATGAGTAGAAATAGTTGAGAAAGTACGGAGATTTGTCTGATGGTGAAATTTAATGTTTTCCCTTCTAAAAGAGAATGTGTATATATGAATATTCATAATTACGTAACTAAACCACAGTTGTCTAAATAAAATTGTTGAACTAGGATAATTGTAATTAAAGGATTTCACAAACATTTGATTGGTTTATTGTCTTTTATGAAAGACTAGTCTTGTTGATTGGATTGGATGCATACATAAATTACTAAAGGGTAATAGTTATTAATTATTAGTACATGTATGAGACTTGTATGTACTAGCTACACATGCATTTCTTGTACATATACACTAGTATGTATGAGTTTTCTTGACTTACTTACTAATAGTGTCGGTTAATTGTTATGAATGTGTGAACCATGTTTCTTTTCCTTTGTACCATGAGATACCTTAACTTCGAGACGAAGTTTCCTGAAGGGTGGGTGTATGTAACAACCCTGGTTAAATAGATGCATAGGGATTATTAATTATAATTAATTTGATAATCTAACTGTCCTAATATGTTTAGTTAAACAATAATTATTTCTTAATAATATTAATTAATTATTAATTACTTGTTCATATTTATCAATGATTAATTAATTAATTAATTGACTCATTAATTATCTGAGTAATGAATTAAAGGGGTTAATAATTTTAATTTATTTTATTAAATACTTTACATATGCAAGGGGGGAATGAAGCATTAAATTAAGGATAAAGTAATAAAGAAGGAGATAAGGAAATTAAAGAAGGGGGGATAAGGTAATAAAGGAGGAGATAAGGAAATTAATGAGGGGGAGGAGAGTCGGTGAAGGGGAAGATATGACGGGGGAAGAGTCCTACGGGAGGGCATCATGAGAATAGGGGGAAGGAAGAATTATGGGAGAGGAGAGACTGTAGTTCTGGTTTTTATTTTTATTTTTTGGTTCTGTTGTTGGGTTTTGCAGTTTTGGTGAACCATCGCAGGGGGCACCGGGTTGCTGGGGGTTTTGGGCACGAGGGCCAGGATTCCTTTCGGTAGCCTGGAGCTAGGGAGCCAGACAGGCTGCTCCTAGTTGGCTGGGAGGTTAGTCGGTTTGGGCAGAGGTTGGTTACTGCATCAGGTTGAGCAAGGTAGCAGGGAAAGGACAACCAAATTAGCGAGAATTAGCATCAGAAGGAGGTATTTTATTTATGAATTTGATGAGTATTTTCATGCTGTGGATAAATTTTAATTTATGTTGGATATTTATGCTTATATGATGGTGAATGAATTATTTATGCATTGAGAAAGGAATTATATGTTTAATTGTATGAATTATTTTGGATTTAATTAAGTTAGGTTCCTACATTTGCAAAGGACATGACTTATCACCCCTACGTGTATTTATATGCACATCATTGTATCTCAAGAACATGTCAATTCATAATGAATTGTAATTATATATCCCTTGAGGATTATATGGATTTTTCCTTTTTATAATTGATCCAGATTCGAATCCAAAAGCTTGACGGGACTCAGAAAGGCCTAAAAATCAATGTTGTCAGAATGGCTTCAAAACGGACATGTGCATAGGCCTTGTCTATACGAACCCAACGCAACTTGAACTAGCTCAAATAGACATCGTATGCTCAAGTTACGACGATCTGTTCATTTTGTCAAACAGGCAAACAAAAATGCTCACTGTGCAGTCTATACAGTTCGTACAGTGCCACATGGCAGCTAACTGGCCATATAGATGACATGGTAGGAATACTTGGCGATGACATGCTAGGCTCGTACAACTGACGTGACAGGGGTGTTGATATTATGGTAGTTGTGGGAGGTATTTACCTCCACGTGTAAACTTGACGAGAATAGAATATTCCGGCAAGCAAGAAGAAACCCTAATGAGTTGGCTAATAACCCTATAAGACAAGTCGACTCAAGGGGATAATTTTTATTAGGTTATTAGCCTCCAAGAGAAGAAGTCGGTGATTCAAGAGCATCGTCAATGTCAAGCGAGCGTGGGACAAGCACAACACATTTTGAGCACATGATAAATTGTTTAAAACTTTTGAAGATTGGATGCGCCAAACTTAAATGTGATAGTTAAGGAGAGGCGTACTTATATATTGTAAAGGACCTTGAGCGATCCTCTCTCGTCCATAGTAGGTAGAAAGCATTTATGTTAAGTAGGTAGCTTTGAATTCTCTTATGAGATAGTTTTAGGAGAGGAGGGAAAACGGATATAGACACCCTCATTGTGTATTGTAGCATTAGCATGAAGGAGAGAGCATATAAGAGAAACAAAGAGCTGTGTAGCAGACTCCATGTATAGAAGTTCTGAATTAATACAAAGAAACTGTGATTCAGACTCATGGTGTTCATATATTCTTTGTGTATGCATCTTTAAATGTTATGCTCATGAATGTTTTACTCTTTCTGTCATGCAATTTCTTTTATGCTATGTATAAATGATTTCTTGTTGAATATTTGAAATATGAGAGGAAAGGGAAATGAAATGAGTTTCAATTGTTTCTCTATCTGAGCAAGAGTTCCTGCAAGGAGTGAAGTTGAATTTTCTGCAAGAAGTGTGTTGACAAAAGGTTCAGAGGTTCATCTCTGAAAGCTCAGGAGAGATAACGTTCATTCTCATTTTCACACAGAGGTGCAGTCAGGCACAGGAGCCGTGCAAGGAGTGCGCAGAGGGAGTGAAATCTCAGGGTTGTGAACCTGAGCGAAGAATTCAGAGACTGCTGCTACAGGAGTGTGCAGGGTCGAAGAGCATTCAACAATTCAAGTGTTTGGAGGTTGCCGCAAGGAGTGGATGCAAGGGTCTTCTTTAAGACTCGAAGCTGTGACAGAGCTCAGGAAGGATAAAGCCTTTGAAACTATTGAAGGCAGTACAAGAAGTTGGTGCATTTGAGTGATTAGAAGGCATCAGAAGTTTGTGCTGTAAGTGGATAGTCCGGGGAAGAATCCTTGGTTCACTTTGCAGAAATCTTCAGGGGGAAGAAACATACGGTCAAAATTCTCTGTAGAGAATTAGCGAAATCCCGTCAGTCGTCTGATCTGACAAAGAAGCGAGGGGGTTACGAATGTGTCCAGAGTTCAAGCTCAGGAGATCGTGAGCCATTATATCCTCACCTAGTTACCCGTAAGCCGTCCGATCTGACAGGAGTTGCACAAGGTTTAAACCCTCTCAAACCGAACAAAGGTCCCGAAAGGTATCGAGGTATTGAGGCATCGGGGTTCGGGATATCGGAAGTCCTGTGGACAAGGAATCGGGAAAATCCATAGTGAAAACCCCGAAACAATTCAGAACCGTCCATCTGTTGGGACAGGTGGCAGGAATCGAGAGCCATTGGCATCCTGGAAGTTTAGAGACCAAGAGTTCGAGACTTTATATGTCCCGAATCAGCGAAAGAATCGCAATTGTTGATCTAAGGAAGGACGCGTGTTGCGCAATCATCCAATTCGAAGATCCATACATCGGGACTCACATAGGTGAGTGCTTTTGACTTTGCATCTGGCGAAGTCCCGAGATTTGATCTGGACCATCCATCGGTTGGAGGACACGGGGCGGAGATCGAGAGTCCATCGACGTTTCAGAGTTCGACATTTCAGGAGTTCCGAGGACAAGAAGTCGAAGCATTTCGGCATCGAAAACCCCAAAATCGCGAAGCGACGAGGACCATCCATCATAGGAGGACCCGTGGCAACAATCGAGAACTTCGGGAAAATTCCCGAAAGGGGAGAGTCCATCGGCATATCGGGATTCGATGGATCGTGAATCTTGAGGACACGAACCACTTACGTTTCGAAATTGCGAAGTCCGAAATTCAGATAAGGTGGAGAGCTCCATCAGGGGGAGGCCAGCTGTCATCATATCGAAAAATCAGAATTCAAGAGATTGAAAGTCCCGAGGACAAATGCCTTTTGGTATTTGAAACCCCGAAGTCCCGAGGGAGGTTAGGGACCGTTGGTCTAGTAGATGATCATGACCGTTGATTGTGTTTAAGGCAGAAAGGGGTTCCTAGTTAAAGCATATCGGGATTCGAAGGATCGGGGATCCTGAGGACAAGAGGTCGAATACCTTTCGACATCCGAAACCCCGAAATCCCGAAAGGAGATAGGACTGCGGTCATATAAAAGGGAGGTCGTATGGACCCAAAAGTCTAGCCCAGGGGACTAGAGGAAGTTGGAGCATCTCGGGATATCGGAGATCGGGGAATCGGGAAGGCAAAGGTATGCGACATCAGGGATTTTGAAACCCCAAAGCCCGAAATTCTATTTTTCTCTTGTGAACGGAAAAGCGATCAGGCCTAAAAGTTGTGAGGAGCAGAAAAGCCCTGTGGGTTAATTTTATTAGAGATTCCAGTGGAGAATTGAAGGAGCCACTCCGGCTCGGGGTAAAATTTGAACAATCCTTAAGACCGGGAGGTCAGCACAGAGGCCTTTGTCGAGGCAGAGGGTGTGTCTGCGTCAGGTTTGGTATCAGAGCGCAGAAAGGATTCTTTGCTTTCTGTAGTAAGGAAAAGGAAAATTTCACCATGCCGCCTAGAAGAAGAGACATGCAAACACCCGATCCGCCAGAGGAAAGGGAAATACCAAGAAGAAGAGGTAGGTAGATGCCTGACCCATCCATGGCAAGAGAGATGTGTGATTTACGCGCCAGACTTGAGGACATGGAGACAACACAGAGACACACAGTCAGTATTGGGGATCTTAGTGATTCCGAAAGTGAAAATGAAGTTGAACATGAAGAAGAATAAGTTTCAGTGGAAAATGCCGCAAATGAACGCTTGATTAGAGTTGTTGCAAGAATGGGTGGAAGAGCGAAAATTGACATCCCATTTTATGAAGGAAACCTGCATGTTGAAGAGCTTCTATATTGGATTAGAGCCTTGGACACATACTTTGACTATGAAGATGTCGAGGAAGACAAGAAGGTCAAGCATGTTGTCACAAGATTGAAGGGACATGCAACATTGTGGTGGGATGAACTACAAGCTGACAGATGCTGCAGAGGCAAGCAGAAAATCAGGAGTTGGGATAGGATGATTGCAAAGATGAAGGAAAAATCCATCCCCAGGGATTACCAGATTACTCTGTTCAGGAGAATGCAGAACCTGAGACATAAGCTGATGACAGTGAAAGAATACACTGAAGAATTCTACAGGCTGAACATCAGGGCAGGTCATCGGGAAAGCAATGATGAAAAGGTTTTTAGGTACATGAATGGCCTGAGGTATGACATTTAGGATGAGATGAGCATGGTAACCATCTGAACGGTGGAAGATGCTTATCAGATGGCTCTAAAGGCTGAGGAGAAGCTGAGCCGAAAGCAGGGTCAAAGAGGCCGAGGCAGAAGTCAAGCTAGGGGAAAATCAATTGTCCAAGATAAAAATCAGAAACCCAAGGAGGACTGGAAGAAAACTCAAACTCGAACTGAGAGAGGTGGAAGCTCACAGCGAGGGCGATATGCTGAACAAAGAGGACAACATACTAAGCAGAGAGGAGATTATGCTGATAATAATACTTTTCCTCGTACTAGAGGTAGAGGAAGAGGAAGAGGTGGAGTGATAAAATGCTTCATGTGTGGAAAGAGTGGACACAAATCTTATGAATGTCCAGATAAAAAGAAAGAGGGTGGAGAGACTCACATCACCGAAGCACAAAGGCGAGATGTTGAGGCAGAGGATGCTGAAGGCGGAAGATCACTGATGATGTGAAAAATTCTCTTAACACTGGAGAAGGAGGTGGAGAGCTCAGCCCAAAGAAATAGACTTTTTTCGGACTGCTTGCAAAACCAAGGACAGGGTATGCAAGGTCATTGGGGACAGTGGTAGCATGGATAATCTCGTTTCAACAGAGATGGTAGAAAAGCTGGAGCTGGAGACGAGTGAACATCCGAGTCCATATAGAGTTTCATGGCTACAAAAGGGACATCAGGTAAATGTCACTAAACAATGTTTAGTTGAATTTAAGATAGGAGGATATAATGATAAGATACTCTGTGATGTTATTCCTATGGATGTTTGTCATCTACTGTTGGGTAGACCGTGGCAATATGACAAAAATTTGATTCATGATGGGAGGATGAACACATACACCCTAGAAAAGAATGGGAGAACTCATATGTTGCTTCCAATTGAAGATAAGGAAGTGAAACCTGAAGTAAGTAACACTATACTTCTCATGAGTGGAAAGAAACTCCTTACCGAGGTCAAGAAGAAGGAGGAACCGCAGTTCATTGTGGTCAGGAAACCGATAATTTTTTTGACCAACACAAGAGTATACGATTTACCAGAAGAGGTTCAGGAACTATTGGAAGAGTTCGCTGACATAATAGTGGACGAACTACCTCGTTCGTTGCCACCAATCAGAAGTGTGAGTCACCATATTGATCTCCTACCTAGAGCCAGTTTTCCAAATAAAGTCGCGTACAGACTAACGTCGCAAGAGAATGAAGAGGTCAAAAGACAAGTCTAGGATTTGTTGGACAAAGGGTTGGTTAAAGAAAGCTTGAGCCCATGTGTTGTTCCGACAATACTCAGTCCAAAGAAATATGGAGGTTGGAGGATGTGTACTGATTCAAGAGCCATTAACAAGATAACCATCAGGTATAGATTTCCATTGCGAAGGATGGATGATTTGATGGATTGCTTAAGTGGAGCAAAATATTTTTCGAAGATTGATTTGAAAAGTGGTTATCACCAGATTCGTATGAGGGAAGGTGATGAATGGAAAATAGCCTTCAAGACTAACAAAGGGTTGTATGAATGGCTTGTTATGCCGTTTGGCTTAACAAATGCGCGAAGTACCTTTATGAGGTTGATGAACGAAGTCCTGAAAGAATTCATCGAGAAATTTGTCATTGTGTATCTGGATGACATACTGATTTTCAGTAAAACAAAGGCAGAGCATCTGAAACACTTGGCTATTGTAATGAAAAGATTACAGCAAGAGAAGTTTCTTATAAACATGAAGAAATCCTCATTCATGAAGACATAACTCATCTATTTGGGCTTTGTTATTTCTGCAGACAAATTAAGGATGGATCCAGATAAGGTGGAAGTGATCAAGAATTGGCCATCACTGAAGAACATATTTGAGGTGAGAAGTTTTCACGGATTGGCTAGTTTCTACCGTAAATTCATCAGGAATTTCAGTGGAATTAGTGCACCGATGATGGACACAGTGAAGAAAAGACACAAATCTTTTCACTGGACAGAAGAGGCTGAGAAGAGTTTTAATCTGTTGAAGAGGAAGATTACGGAACAACCAATTCTGGTGTTACCGGATTTCCAAAAGACATTTCAAGTGAAATGCGATGCAAGTGGATTTGCAATAGGGGCAGTCCTGAGTCAAGAGGATAGGCCAATAGCATACTTCAGCGAGAAGTCAAATGAAGCAAAGGTGAAGTACTCCACATATGACAAGGAGTTCTATGTTATCATCCAGGCATTAAAGAAATGGAGGCATTACTTGATTCCCAAAGAGTTTGTCTTATACAGTGACAATCATGCACTGCAGTTTCTGACTCAACAGGAAAAGTTGAATCAGAGACATGTTAAATGGGTTGAATATATGCAAAATTTCACTTTTGTGATTTAACATATTTTTGGAACTGCTAACAAAGTTGTTGATGCTTTGAGCAGGAAGTGTTTGCTATTGCAGGAGTTCAAAGTCAAAACACTGGGTTTTGATGACCTCAGGGACATGTACAGAGATGATCCAGATTTCAAGGAGGCATATGAAGCAGCTGAGAATCCAATTCTCAAATATAGAAGCCAATGGATAGAATACATGATCCAGGAAGGATTACTGTTTAAAGGTAATCAACTTTGCATTCCAAAATGCTCCATGAGGGAGAACCTGCTGAAGGAGAAACACAATGGAGGATTGGCAGGACACTTTGGTCATGACAAAACGTTCGCAAATCTGAATGAGTCATATTTTTGTCCAGGAATGCGAGCAGACGTCAAAATATTTGTAGATAAAGGCAGAATTTGTTAGCATTCGAAAGGAAAGAGACAAAATGCAGGATTTTATCAACCATTGCCCATACCTGAGAGGTCATGGGATGCAATTAGCATGGATTTTATATTGGGTTTGCCAAGAACACAAAGAGAATTTGACTCAATCTTTGTGGTGGTGGATATATTTTCCAAAATGGCACACTTCATTCCATGTTAGAAAACCAGTGACGCAACTCACATTGTGAATTTGTTTTTCAAAGAAGTCATTCGACTTCACGGCTTACCAAGGAGCATAGTTTTGGATCGAGACACTAAGTTCCTGGGACAAATTTATCATTTAGTTCAGCTTATCATACTCAGACGGATGGACAGACAGAAGTCGTGAACAAGAGTCTGGGAGACTTGCTGAGGAGCCTGGTGACAAAACACCATAGTCAGTGGGACAACATATTACCACAGGCAGAGTTTGCTTATAACGACTCAGTTAACGGGAGTACAGGGCAGAGTCCGTTTCAGATTGTCTATGGCATGCATCCGAGGGGAATTTTTGAATTGAGAGATTCAGAACAGAATGCAACTAGGAGTGCTAGTGCAGAAGATTTTGCAGAGGCGATGAAGGAACTTCACAGCCAAGTGAAGGAGCATTTACAGAATTCAAGCCAGGAGTATAAGCGTAGAGCAAATCAACACAAGAGACAACTTCAGTTTGAGGTTGGTGATTTGATTCTGGCACATTTGAGAAAGGAAAGGTTCCCGAGAAGAACATATAACAAACTAAAGATGAAGAAAATCGGACCATGTAGGGTATTGAAGAAATTTGGGGCGAATGCTTATGAGATTAAATTACTCGATGGGATCGGAATTTCTTCGATATTCAATGTCTCAGATTTGTACCCATACAAAGCTGAGGAAGCAGGAACAAACGATGAACAGTCAGAGGTTTAGTGGCAAAAGCAGATGCATGTTGCAGAGAAGCCACAGATGGAGTGCATACTGGACAAAAGAATTAGCAAGAAGACCAGACGAAGGGAATACTTTGAATACTTGGTGAAATGGAAAGGACATCCAGTTGAAGATGCCAGCTGGGAGAATGAAGCAGAGATTCAGAAGAATGGACAGACCATACGAGAGCTCATGGATAGGAGCCCATGAAAATTTTCAAGCGAGGGAGTATGATGCAGGAGCATCGTCAACGTCAAGCGAGCGTGGGACAAGCGCAACACATTTTGAGCACATGACAAATTGTTTAAAACTTTTGAAGATTGGATGCGCCAAACTTAAATGTGATAGTTAAGGAGAGGTGTACTTATATATTTTAAAGGACCTTGAACGATCCGCTTTCGTCCATAGTAGGTAGAAAGCATTTATGTTAAGTAGGTAGCTTTGAATTCTCTGATGAGATAGTTTTAGGAGTGGAGGGAAAACGAATATAGACACCCTCATTGTGTATTGTAGCATTAGCATGAAGGAGAGAGCATAGAAGAGAAACAGAGAGTTGTGTAGTAGACTCCAAGTACAAAAGTTATGAATTAATACAAAGAAACTGTGATTCAGACTCATGGTGTTCATATATTCTATGTGTATGCATCTTTAAATGTTATGCTCATGAATGTTTTACTCTTTCTGTCATGCAATTTCTTTTATGCTATGTATGAATGATTTCTTGTTGAATATTTGAAATCTGAGAGGAAAGGGAAATGAAATGAGTTTCAATTGTTTCTCTATATGAGCAAGAGTTCCTGCAAGGAGTGCAGTTGAATTTTCCGCAAGGAGTGCATTGACAAAAGGTTCAGAGGTTCATCTCTGAAAGCTCAGGAGAGATAGCGTTTGTTCTCATATTCACACAGAGGTGCAGTCAGGCACAAGAGCCGTGCAAGGAGTGCGCAGGGGGAGTGAAGTCCCAGGGTTGCGAACCTGAGCGAAGAATTCAGAGACTGTTGTTGTAGGAGTGCGCAGGGTCGAAGAGCATTCAACACTTCAAGTGTTTGGAGGTTGTCGCAAGGAGTGCGTGAAAGGGTCTTCTTTAAGACTCAAAGCTGTGAGAGAGCTCAGGAAGGATAAAGCCTTTGAAACTATTGAAGGAAGTACAAGAAGTTGGTGCATTTGAGTGATTAGAAGGCATCGGAAGTTTGTGCCGCAAGTGGATAGTCCAGGGAAGAATCCTTGGTTCACTTTGCAGAAATCGTCAGGGGGAAGAAATAGACGGTCATAATTCTCTGTAGAGAATTAGCAAAATCTTGTCAGTCATTCGATCTGACAAAGAAGCGAGGGGGTTACGGCTGTGTCCATAGTTCAAGCTCAGAAGATCATGAGCCGTCGGATCTGACAAGAGTTGCACGAGCTTTAAACCCTCTCAAACCGAACAAAGGTCCTAAAAGGTATCGGGGTATCGAGGCGTCGAGCTTCAGGATATCGGAAGTCCTGTGGACAAGGTTTCGGGAAAATCCACAGTGAAAACCCTGAAACAATTCAGAACCGTTCATCTGTTGGGATAGGTGGCAGGAATCGAGAGCCATCGGCATCTCGGAAGTTTAGAGACCAACAGTTCGAGACTTTATAAGTCCCGAATCAGCGAAAGAATCACAACCGTTGATCTAAGGAAGGATGCATGTCACGCGATCATCCAATTCATACATCTGGACACCGGGACTCACATAGGTGAGTGATTTTGACTTCGCATCTGGCGAAGTCCCGAGATTTGATCTGGACCGTCCATCGGTTGGAGGACATGGGGCGGAGATCGAGAGTCCATCGGCGTTTCGGAGTTCAACATTTTGGGAGTTCCGAGGACAAGAAGTCGGAGAATTTCGGCATCGAAAACCCCGAAATCGCGAAGCGACAAGGACCGTCCATCATAGGAGGATGCGTGGCAACAATCGAGACCTTCAGGAAAATTCCCGAAAGGGGAGAGTCCATCGGCATATCGGGATTCAGCGGATCGCGAATCTTGAGGACATGAACCACTTACGTTTCAGAATTGCGAAGTCCGAAATTCAGATAAGGTGGAGAGTTCCGTCAGGGGGAGGCCAGCTGTCATCATATCGGAAAATCAAAATTTGAGAGATCGAAAGTCCTGAGGACAAATGCCTTTCGGTATTTGAAACCTCGAAGTCCCGAGGGAGTTCAAGGACCATTGGTCTAGTAGATGATCACGACCGTTGATTGTGTTTAAGGCGGAAAGGGGTTCCTAGTTAAAGCATATCAGGATTCAGTGGATCGGGGATCCTGAGGACAAGAGGTCCAATACCTTTTGACATTCGAAACCCCGAAATCCTGAAAGGAGATAGGACTGCGGTCATATAAAAGGGAGGTCGTATGGACCCAAAAGTCTAGCCCAGGGGACTAGAGGAAGTTGGAGCATCTCGGGATATCAGAGATCGGGGAATCGGGAAGGCAAAGGTATGCGACATCGGGGATTTTGAAACCTCGAAGCCCAAAATTCTATTTTTCTGTTGTGAATGGAAAAGCGATCAGGCATAAAAGCTGTGAGGAACAGAAAAGCCCTGTGGGTTAATTTTATTAGAGATTTCAGTGGAGAATCGAAGGAGCCACTCTGGCTCGGGGTAAAATTTGAACGATCCTTAAGACCAGGAGGTCAGCGCAAAGGCCTTTGTCGAGGCAGAGGGTGTGTCTACGTTAGTCGGCCAGAAGAAATATTATATACTGAGTAAATAGGTACCCAGAATGAGAAGATGGCCCAGGCAGTTAGCCAGAATTAGTATAAATACAGGAGGCCAATCTTCATTCTGGAAGGCATTCTCAGAACTACAAATCTCACTTGTGCGCACTGTATTTAGCCAGTTTTGTGCACAAGTTTGTAGGAGAGTTGTCATTGCAGCTGTTGCAGCTAGCAGATTACGTTTTGGCATGGAATATCTCTTGGTTATGGTTTGGACTCTCTGATCAGCTCTTGTTTGATGAGCTATCCTTGGAGAAAGGTGTGCCACCCTTTGTTTGGCTATCTAGCCTAGGGTTTGCTTCCATAGTGATTCTCTGTCAGGGTTAAGGTGCTCAGAGGGTGGCTTCGGCCTATGGTTGGGTGACAATAGTGATATTGTCTATGGTAAAATGAGCACATTCCATCATATTCTAACAGGTTATGGGCCCACACCTCCTTCATTCAGTCTAACCACTGGAAGGGAGCATAGACAAGGATATTAAGCTCATTGAATAATTGTCGCTAGAGTTTCTAGCAGGAGCAGTCACTAAATCACTGTTGCTAGGGTTACTAGTAGGTGCAGTTGCAGAAACCCTAACCCTCTCATTGAGGAACCTTAAGTGAAGAGATTGACCTAATTTCTGGATAGACCAGTGCACCCTAGCCTAGCGCATCTCCTGGTACTCTCAGCAAGCCAAGACGTCAAGTTTCAGTTTTTGGTCAAATCTAGGGTTGACCAAGTCAAAGCAGCCATGACTTACTCTAGGAAGTCAGAAAACAAGTTAGATGGAGCTTCTAACTTCAGAGCATGGAAGACAAGGATTGACCTCATCCTTGCCAAGAATAAAGTGTTGAATATCGTGAAAGGAAAGATCATGGAACCAGAGTTTGAAGAAGGAAAAGAGAAGGAACCGTGGAACGTTGCAGTTATGGAGAAGTTCAAAGACGGTGACATCAATGCCATGAGTATCATAGTGGACTCTATAAAAGACCACTTGATACCCTACATCTCCCATCTTGACTGATAGAAGAATATGTACGATGCCCTAACAAACCTCTTCTCAGTCAGAAACATTGGACAAGTAATGAGTCTGAAGAATGAGCTCTGTGACATGAAGATGAATGATGATGACATCATAACATCATACTTTGTGAGAATCTCTCAATTAAGAGATCAACTACAAGTTATTGAAGAAATCATTTCAGAGAAGGAATTGGTAAACATAGTACTCAATGGTCTTCCCAAGATGTGGGATGCATTTGCCGCAAGCATGAACACAAGGAAGAAGTATCCTACATTTGAAGAACTTTGGACTTGTTGTGCTCAAGAAGATTCAAGGATCAGTGCAAAAGAGAAACCCCAAAATAAGTACGATGATCAAGCCTTCATAGCAAGGTTCAATAATTTCAGGAACAAAAGGAAGTTTGGCTCCAGGAAGAAAACAAATCAAGAGAAAGATATGTCAATGATACAATGCTTCAATTGTCAAAAGTATGGTCACTAAAAGAATCATTGTCCCGAGTTAAAGAAAAGGAAGGAAACACGTGAAGCATTAGTTTCCGAAGAATGGGAACCCTCAAAGAAAGCCAAGCAAGACAAAACAAACGTATTCTTCTAAGACAAGGTAACAATACTCTTCATAGTTCTTGTACATACCATGTTTTCGGTACATATCTTGCATATCTATTTCTTAGAAGATAATATGTTCAAAGAGAAACTATACTTATGGAAGAACAAAAAGATAAGGACTGTTATCACTACGACTATAAGACAAGTTGCAAGATAAGTCGAAATCAGAAAGAAACCTAGAAGAAGTAAAGACAGAAAGAAGTCAACAATCAAGAGGAAATTGGAAAAATGTCTATAACACTTTGTAGAAGGCAATAAGGATGTAGACGGAAGCATGGACTCTCCTAGATGGAGGGAGTCGATTATATATTACCAAAATAAGAGCATGCATTCATACATGAAGAAAGGATTATGAGGGAGCTAACCCTATGATCCATTGAATATGCTAAAGTATATCCATGGTAGTAGCCATGAAAAGCAGTACGTGTTCAGTTTGACCTTAGAAGAAGTCTTCTTCGAAAAGAAGCCTTAAAGTATCCCTGTTTATCCATCCACATCCATGATCCTACGGTAAAAGGAAGAAATTGGAATCTTCGGAGCATGGAATCTATAGAAAACTCCATGGACCCAATATCTAAAGAGAAACATGAGGAAGAACATGAAGATTCCAAGAAAGAAAGAGAAGCCAGAACAACCAGTCATTGTATCGAGAAATCACAAGATTACCAGCCTGATATGAACTCACTAAAAGCAATCAAGCAGAGGTACTGAAAGTTGTGATGAAGAACAATGTATGAAATACTTATGAATGTAAGCATTGTGAGATCCATAACTAGAGGTTCTCCCAAATGGAGGGAGAAGACTATGATGATTACGTGTTCCAGTAAACCAGATATATCTCTACATGAGCCATTATATCGTCTGCAATATCCATAGGTTGGAATTGACATTAGATGAATGCAAAGACTATTCTCCGGAATAATTGAACAAAGAGAGTATGTAGAGAAACATCAATGCTTTGAGGTATACTAGAAAGAGACCCTTGTATGCAGATGGAAGAAGACAACTTGGTGGAAAACCTCCAATGCACAACAGAAGCATGATGAATACTTTCTATAACAGAGATATTGTATCAGAATGATTACTAAGAAGATGAGGATGATGGATTGTCAATCCATGACAAAGATCTCATGATGACAGAAGAAGTGCCACATGGATATGTTCTAGTTTAAGCCTTTCCATGATGTTATGAGCTAGCACGAAACAAAAGAGTTGAGTTCAAATATGATATACTCTAATGATCAAAGTTATATGAAGCCTTTAGAGAAAACCAATGTTCCAAAAAAACCAAAGTACATTGAGATCAAGCATTACATTCTCTGCGATAAAGTCCATAAAAGAGAAGTGGTTCTCCAATATATATCTCCATAGATGAGCAGATAAGCAGATATTTTGGTAAAGCCTCTGTCCAAGATGAAAGAGTTTATGTACTCAAGCTGGAGCTTGTGGAGATGACTTCCTTATTGAAAAAGGAAGAGATGACTCCCAGGTTGGGAGGGAGCACTGATGTGTTATTGATTTATGTACAGTCATTTTTCAGTTTGAAAAATGGTCCAGAATGAGCAATTCCTTTCCAGTTCGGAAATTGGATTGAGATTTCTGATGGACAAGAATTTTCCAGTTCGAAAAATGGTCCAGATCGAACGGTCATTTTTGTAATGAAAATAGTTCGATGGATTGTTGATGTACCATAGACAACGATTTCCCATTGTGGTGAACATGGGGAATGGTCTAGGACAATCTCTCTTCTTGATGGTCAATCAAGAAGACTGGTCTGCCTCGTCGGATAGTCATTCTTTCAAAGTTCACAGTTGTGAACAGTTTCAAAGAATGGTCCGTTTTGGAGGTTGGTGCAGGACAGTCATTTCCTTAGGAAATGGTTCAGACAATCATTATGTAGGGAAGATTCATTCTCTCCAGGTTGCACTTTGTTTAGTGCTAGAGGAATGGGCTAGATAGGTGAATGGTCCAGGTTCAGCAATCAGGGACAGGCATTCCCTAGGGCAGACTCATTCTCTCTAGGTTCCACTTTGTTTAGTGCCAGAGGAATGGTTCGGGCTAAGAAATCAGGACAGTTATTCTTCCTTGCTTGAGAATAATAGTCCAGATAGCTCATCATTGATGCTTGAATTTATGAGGGCAGATGCTCTTCCAAATCTCACAAATGTGAGTGGAAGAATGGCCGAGATAATTTAGTTTATATCATAACAATGTTTTCTGTGCAGGTTGATATCAGATGATTGTTATGGAGACTATATGTCTCTGGACAATAGATGTATGCTACTGTGGTGGATGTGTTCCACTGAATGTGATTATATGTCATTGATCAAGTATATGTGTGCTACTTGGTGTGGTAGTGTACCACTGGATTGTAGTTGTGTACTACTATGGATAGATACAATTGTGTTCTATTAAATGATATTGTTCCAGTTTCCTTGAAGACTATCAACAGTATTGGAAATGATTATCATCTATTTGGATGATCAATGGACAGAAATTTCTCATACGGAAAATAGTCCAGGACATCTATTCTTCTAGGACATATGTCCGGATTAGAAGAATTGTTCTTGTGTCACTCTATGGAGTGAGTAACTTATCCAACATCATGTTTGATTACTCAGATGGAGTATCGTTTCGAGAGATGATGCAGTTGATGACATTGATAATGATGATGGTGCTCATGATCAAATCTTGAGATAGTTTATACGACTATGATGATGCTACTGATTCAATGGTATGTTTGTGCTCAAGACCATTGTCTTCAATACCTCCCTAGCTAGGAGGGAGTGTTGATATTATGGTAGTTGTGGGAGATATTTACATCCATGTGTAAACTTGACGAGAATATAATATTCCGGGAAGTAAGAAGAAACCCTAATAAGTTGGCTAATAACCCTAAAAGACAAGTCAGCTCAAGGGGATAATTTGTATTAGGTTATTAGCCTCCAAGAGAAGAATTCGACCAAAAGAAATATTATATACTGAGTAAATAGGTACCCAGAATGAGAAGTTGGCCTAGGTAGTTAGCCATAATTAGTATAAATACAGGAGGCCAATCTTCATTCTTGCCGGCATTCTCAGAACTGCAGAGCTCACTTGTGCGCACTGTAGTTAGCCAGTTTTGTGCGCAAGTTTGGAGGAGAGTTGTCATTGCAGCTGTTGCAGCTAGCAAATTACATTTTGGCTTGGACTATCTCTTGGTTATGGTTAGGACTATTTGATCAACTCTTGTTTGATGCGCTATCCTTGGAGAAAGGTGTGACACCCTTTGTTTGGCTATCTAGCCTAGGGTTTGCTTCCAGAGTGATTCTCTGTCAAGGTTAAGGTGCTCGGAGGGTGGCTTCGGCCTATGGTTGGGTGACAATAGTGATATTGTCTATGGTAAAACAAGCACATCCATCATATTCTAATAAGGGGGACACGTGCCAGTTGACCGTACAGGAGGATAACGTGGACAGGATAGGTGGACCAATCCAAGAGTGACACGTGTCATCCTTGCAGTGGTGACACGTGGCACATTTGTATGAATGAGGTGGCACACCCGTATGTAGTAACGTGCTAGACAATGACTGAGCAAGGATGGGCTGACAGGGTCGGCAGATGGACGAATAGCAAGCTGACACATAGCAGTTATGATGACATGTGGGAAGGTGCCACGTGGCCTAGACATGGGTTGTCACATGGCACCCATTGGTTGGCTTAAATTTCATTTTCAAAATTTTCGTTGGGGGTCAACGAATTTTGAACCCTTGACCTTCCACTGAGTTAAGTTTTCGTGGGCTCGGGATAGCCAGCTCGCCCACCCATGGACCTTGTTAACTATGGCATGAAACTTCTATTTGAATTAAACTAAAGGGCTCATTTGGTGGAAACAGGGCTGGTGCCTAACCCCCAGCCCTTGGTGAAACATACTCCACACGACCGTTCCATGGGGCCATGCTACATGTTATGTGTTGTGCGCGGAGTATGACAGTTGACCCATTGTTCGAAAACCTTCCACCGTATGACCATCCAGAGCCATATCTTTAGTGCTGGGATAGGGGTTTAGCTCAGTTAGTCGGGCTAGCCCGTCAACCAGGGGATAAACCTAGAATATTATGGTTTGGAGCGCGCAAAATTTTAAGGTTTGGCCACATGGCCACCACCATATAGCCAGGTGCCAAGACATGTAGAGGGGCCAACACGCTAGGAGGTTAGCTCGTGGCCACTTTGGGTGTTTCCATGCGACCAAGGGCCAGGGAAAAAGGGTTATGCCCTATTCAAATGCAGAAAGTGGGTTATAAACCTTATAATAAGATTTTTTAATGGATTTTTATGCAGATTTGGGAGATTTTGTCTAATATTGGGAGATTTTGGGCCCTTTTTTAGGCTAGATCTTGGGGGGAAGTTGGGAGATGGTTACCAACTTCAGAACTATATAAGCCAGGCCTTCTTGAGGTCATGAGAGGATATTCAGAGCAGGTTTATGCTAAATATTTTCCAAGCCAAAGCCATTTTTATGTAGGGAAGTTGTTGAGGAGCGCAACTTTGTGGGCCATTTATGGGAGCTCTGGTCATCCGATTTGAGTGTCGTTTCTTCTGTTGGGTTCTTGAGATTTAGTAGAACAAGACTAGATCAGTTTTGTAACCTTTTGGCACTATTGTGATGTACTTATTGAGATTTTAACATAAATAAGAAAGCCTCACCCATTGAGACAAAGGCCTAGAGACGTAGGCGAGATTGTCGGACTCTGTTATCACATTGGTGTTATGGTTTGTTGTTGTTTTATGCTTCATTTCAATTTTTTACATGATTATATGGTTGTCACATTTATTCTATAACTTATTCCTCTTTCATTAAGCTTCCTAAATGGTTAATCAAAACATGCTTAATAACTCAACCATAGTCGTGTAAAAGATCTTTTCGGATCAAGTGGTATCAGAGCTAGTTGACATTTGGATTTGAGTTTTTCATGTTAACTAGGGAAAAGCTGCTTCGTGGTGAAGGAAAGCTTGTTTAAGAGAATTCATTGATTGTATTGAGAAAGAGAACTTCTCAAAGTGAGAAGACGACATCGGAAGAGGAACTTTCTCAGTATGAGAAAGAGTTTCAAAAAACTTTCTTCCCCATGTCGAAGATGATGAAGGTTTTGTATGAGGATTACTTGGAACAAAAAAAACAAATCTGGGTGAATCTTCAAAGGGAAAAAGTGAAGAAGGAGAGGATCCTCCTCAAATTCCTCCTTCACCTCCATCTTCTCTTTCTTCTTCAAGTTCAAGTTCTATATCCAATGCAAAGAAACATCTTCATAAACATAAGAATGAAATGCCATTATTAAAACTTGATGTTAAATTCAAATTACCCATATATGATGGTGAAGTTAATGCAAAGAGACTTGACAATTGGGTCAGACATATGGAGGTCTATTGTAGTGTGCAACAGATCAAGAATGAGGCCACACAAATCAAGTTGGCATCATTGAGACTTGCAGGCACAACACTCATATGGTGGAAAAACAAGTTGCAAAACAAAACAAAACAAGTGGGTAATGTATTTCCCTCATGGAAAAGTTTCATTTTGGCACTTAGAAAGCAATTCTATCCTTTGGGTTATAAAGAAAAAGAATTAATCGAATGGAAAGCTTTAAAACTAAGAAAAGGACAAACAGTGCAAGAATACATAGATGGCTTTCGAAAAATGGCATTGATATTAGATATCCCTTTACATACCTAAGAAACTCTTATGAAGTATATAGGAGGTTTACCTGCACATATTCGAAATATTGTATTCATGTTTATACCAACTAATCTTGATGAGGTTTATGTTCAAGAGGCATACATTGAAGCAGGGAAAATAGGTGTTGGTGTATCAAGGGAATCATCTTCAAGGAAAGAGGACAAAAGGAAGTGGCATGGCAAGAAGTCAAATGCAGTGACGAGAAAGGAAGAGAGGCCCTCTTGCAAGCATTGCAAGAAAGAGGGGCATGATGAGGACCGTTGTTGGCAATTGCATCCCAAGAAGAGGCCAAATTGGTTCAAGGAAAATAAAAGGAGGCAAACATTTGCAGCGACAACACAACTGACAGACTTGGGATCGGATTCAGGTGATGAATCAAAGGTCTCATTAGTTGGTATGACATGTAAAATTGGTGAAGGACTTGATTGTAGAAGTAACTTGTTTCATATAAGGGTCATCATGCGACACACTAAGGTTGATACATTAATCGATAGTGGATCTCAATCTAACCTAATTTCAGAGGAATTGGTTAAGAAATTGGGGTTAAAAATACAAATGCATCATAAGCCATACACACTTAAATGGATAAGCAATAGTCATCAAATGCACATAACCAAGCAATGCACTTTAAAATTTGTTATTTCATGTAAGTATGTGGACGAGGTAACATGTGATGTGGTGCCACTAAGTGAATGTGGAATGGTCTTAGGTAGTCCATACTTATATGATCGTAAAGCAATATTCTACAGGACAAAGAATCAATATCAATTAACCAAAGTAGATAAAGATTATGTGGTTCATGCTCATCATGTAAAGGAAAATAAAACTCTCCAAACAATGGAAATATTAAAGAAGGCGACTGAAGCAAGCAACAAACCTATAATTGTGTCTAATCAAATAATTGATCTTAAGCAAGAACATGAGATGATTGTAGAATGGAAAATCAATCACAATTTGCTTCGAGATAAGCTTATGTTGTGCAAATATTACATACATATCAACTCATTTTTAGTCGTATTTTCGATGCTATCATTAGTAATCTTGTCTACATGGATGATAGTGGCTTCAGTAAGATGTGACAGGATTCAAATGTCTAACAATATGATGTCAGTTGTCATGATTGTGTTACAATTGATCTTGATGAGACAGGTACACATGACAGAGTTCAAAGACATGGAACAAGTCGGGTGGCCTATCTCGAGCTTAATGATTGGTCAGTAACCTTTTGGGGACCAAAAGGTCCTTTAGTGGGGAGGTGTGATCCAGATTCGGATCCAGGAGCTTGATGGGGCTAAGAAAGGCCTAAAAATCAATGTTCTTATAATGGCTTCAAAACGAGCATGTCCGTAGGCCTTGTTGATACGAACCCAATGCAACTTGAATGGGCTCAAACAGACATCGTATGATCAAGTTATGGCAATCTGTTCATTTTGCCAAAACATGCAAAAAAATGTTGATTGTACAGTCCGCATAGTGCCACATGGCAGTTGACTGTACAGGTCATATGGTTGTATAGCTAACATGGAAGGCACACTTGGCAATGATGTGGCAGGTCCGTACAACTGACATGGCAGGGGACACGTGGCAACTGACCATACAGGAGGTTGACCTGGACAGGACAGGTGGACCAATTCGGGAGTGACATGTATCACCCTTGTAGTGGTGACACGTGGCACATCCATACAGATGACGTGGCATGCCCATACGGTGACACGTGGAAGACAGTGACTGGGAAAGGATGTGCTGACAGGGCCAACAGATGGACGAATAACAAGCTGACACGTGGTAGTTATGATGACGTGTGGGAAGGTACCACATGGCCCAGACATGGACTGCCACGTGGCACACATTGGTTGTCTTAAAGTTCATTTACAAAAAATTTGTTGGGGCTCAATGAGTTTCAAACCCTTGACCTCCCACTGAGCTAAGTTTTGGCGGGGCCGGGCTAGCTAACCCGCCCACCCATGGACCTTGTTAACTATGGCATGAAACTTCTATTTGAATTGGACTGAAGGGATAATTCGATGGAAATAGGGCTAGGGGCATAACCCCCAGCCCTCGGCGGAACATACTCCAAACGACTGTACCATGGGACCATGCTACGTGCTATGTGTTGTGCGCAGAGTGTGATTGTTGTCCCATTGTTCGGAAACCTTCCACCGTATGACCATTGGGAGCCATATCTTTAGCGCGGTGATAGGGGTTCAACCCGATCGATCGAGCCAGCCCGCCGACTAGGGGCTAAACCTGGAATATTATGGTTTGGAGCGCGTAAAATTTTAAGGTCTGGCCACATGGCCACCACCATATAGCCAAGTGTCAAAACATGCAGAGGGGCTAGCGCGCTAGGAGGTTAGCCGATGGCCACTTGGGGTGTTTCCATGTGTCCAGGGGCCGACGAAAAAGGGGTTGCGCCTTATTCAATTGCAGAAAGTGGGTTATAAACCTTATAATAAGATTTTTTAATGGATCTTTATGCATATTTTGGCTAATATTGGGAGATATTGAGCCCTTTTTTAGGCTAGATCTTGGGGGGAAGTTGGGATATGGTTACCAAATTCAGATCTATATAAACCAGGCCTTCTTGAGGCCATGAGAGGAGATTCATAGCAGGTTTATGCTGAATATTTGCCAAGCCAAATCTATTTTTATGCAGGGAAGTTGTTGAGGAGGGCACCTTTGCAGGCCACTTTTGGGAGCTCTGGTCATCCGATTTGAGTGTCATTTCTTTTGTTGGGTTCTTGAGATCTGGTATAACAAGACCATATTAGTTTTGTAAGATTTTGGCACTATTGTGATGTACTTATTGAGATTTGAACAAAAATAAGAAAGCCTCACCCACTGAGACAAAGGCCTGGAGACATAGGCGAGATTGTCGAACTTCGTTATCACATTGGTGTTATGGTTTGATGTTGTTTTATGCTTCATTTCAGTTCTGTACATGTTTATATGGCTGTCACATTTCTTCTGTAACTTCTTCCTCTTTCATTAAGCTTCCTAATTGGTTAATCAAAACATGCTTAATAACTCAACCATAGTCGTGTAAAAGATCTTTTCGGATCAATAATGGATGCTCAAGTGAAGTGACCAAGATATCCACTCCATTAACCCAACCAATAGGTCAGAGTTGTTGATGCAAACAAGAAAATAAAGGTACAAATGTGTGAGGGAGAAAAACTAAATTAATTCCTTTCTTTGACATGCAAATAAGAGAAATCCAAACAAAAAGTGGAGAAAACCTTTGAAAGAACCTCTTCATGAATTGGTTATTTGTGTGAACTAAGAGAATGTGGATCCAAGTGAAAGACACTCCTTCACGAACTTGCACTCAATGATAATCCAACAACCAACACTTCAAATTTCTCAAGAATACCAGTAGGCTAGCATGCAATCCAATGGGAATATAAATAAACCTTTCAAATGCACATTTGTATTAACAAGAGTGAAAAACTATATTACATATAGAAACAATGTCACCTAGAGTGAGTTGTTAGCTTTTAGGTTACCACGAAAGTGTTTACCATGTGCTAGGGGTGCATGGAGAAACCTTGTCCCTTTAGTTGCATCTTAGACCTTTTGATTGATGACATTTGGAGAGATTTCTATAGGTGGTTGCCTGACCTTGGACTTGGTTCTAGATGTGACACACTCCTTGCTAAGGTGGTTATCTTATATGACATTGATATGTTCTACATGACGTGCATGTTGAGGAGGATGGTTTCTTGCATGGGTGTTGGAGCTACCTTGGAGGAGGAGCATTGGGCACTACGAGAGAGGGCATTTGGCCCTAGGAGCATTATGATCACTTGGTATGCCTCAGAAGGATGAGAGCTTGACTTGAGGATTCTTGGTTTGAGAGTGCATTGTTTGGGGTTGTATGTAGACCCAGGACACATATGTTGAGAAGTGCAACATCCTCATTTTCGAACCTTGAACTAGTGATACATATATTGTAGATGTCATATATGGTCGAGTGCCAAGTGATGTATATTATTAATATAACATAATATGGCCAAGAGATAAAACGATGTAATATGTAAATGATGTAAATTGAATATAATGAATAAAATGTATTGCCAACTACAAATGGACACGGAAGAAGATTTGGGGGCTAAGAATCCACAAGAGAGGGTAGGGGTCCAAGGGGGAGAGTTACCCATATCTATTGAATCAAAACCCATTTCCTATTTTTCTCTAAACTATCATTTCCATGAACATTTAATTAATTGTTGAGTGTTCTAGAGCTCAATCATTGAATTCATGTAAGAGGGTTGGTGTGAGAGTCACTTCGCATTGTTATTGAGAGCATGGGGATTGAGTACAATCAGCTTGGGGAAGAGTGCAAGTCAAGCAAGCAACATAAAGAGAGGAAATTTGTATGGGTAGGAAACCAGATTTTGCACATTCACGTTTTTGGAGAGATAGTTGTTTTTACATGGAGTTTGTTGACCATCAATGGAGTTCTAAGTGGGGGAACTTGAAGGCAATTGTTGTGGATATGTTTGTCTGTTGTTTGGAGTTGTAATTTCATGGAGAAGGAGTTTGTGTGCCTAGGAGTGACGAGTTGTTTGAAATTCATCCAAGAAGCATGTGTTTTGGTTGTTGGGAGAATTTGTGTTGCAACTGTAGAATTCTTGAAGTTCCAACAAGTAGAATTCATGTCCAACCTATGTTGGAAGCCCTGGAGGGGAGTGGAAAGGCCCAAGGGATTGTGAGCAGTGAAGGGGAATTCCATCCATTGGTTTGTGTAGGTTAAGGGGAAGTGTGTTGGTGGAATGGAATTAGCTGAGAGTTTAACTATTGAAAGGGGGATATTAGTCAACCTTAGGGACCTTCGTCTCCTATGGATTCATACCCTAGCTCGGGGGTGTCTTGCTATTGAGATATGGAACAACAAGGCTATGGTTGGGAGGAATGTTTTTCCTCTACAACGGGTTGCACATTTCATTGAGATAAGTGTTCTTATGTGTTTTTTTATCCATGTTAACTATTGATATATTTGTTGTGCAATTTACTCTAATTATCATGGTTAAATGCTACTTGTTGTGAGCATAATGATGCATATAAATCTATATTTTATGGTTGAATGATGCTACCTGCACTTAGTTATTACTTTGCACATTTAGAGCAGTTGTATTTATGTTTTAATTAGCATGGACGGTTGAATGAGCTTGAATGTCATGTTGTTGGTTATTTCCGCATATATATTTAATATTAGAAAAAAAAATGTGAGTTGTTTTAGCAATGACGTGACCCAGTTGGGGTCTGGGTACATTACAATATGGTATCATAGATATCAGTTTAACACTATACCCATATGGGCCAAGAACCAGTGTGAATTTGGATAAATTCGTTGTTACAGACTTTGGTCGAATCGAATTGGGAAAAACGGTGGAAAACCATAGTGAAAATCTGCAATTTCGTGGGAGAAATCGAGATTTAGTTTCCCATAATTGTCTAAGGCATTTTAATGGTGTCAAACGACCAAACTACACAATTAAATTAAGCATGCAAGGGCGAAGTTCATGTTTTAATGGAAGCCAATGGAGCTGGGAGAGTTTAAAGAATCGACGACCAAGATCACTTTTGATCTTGCGATCGACGACCTAGATTTGTCTTAATAAATTTAAAAACTCCTAATGATTTTGAATTTTGGCAAGGTTGTCATATCGACGACTGAGATTCATTTCGGTGGTTAAAGAAATGAGATAGATCGATGGTCTATATTAGTTTTCAATCTTTTGGAAGGTCGAACAAATCCATGGCCAAGATTCAATATCAGTGGTTAGAAGTTGAAGTATATCGACGATACATATTCACCTAGATTATGCTCAAAATTTTCTAAGTGTTTGATTTCATCGAAAGATTTTTCCGGCAACTGATGGTCAAATCGACGATATTTACAGAGGACTTGAAGTTCGCCAACTAAATTCGTCGATGGTCGATGATTAAATTGGCGAGATTCACAAAGGATTTGAAGTTTTCCAACTAAATTCGTCGATGGTCGAATCGACGAGATTTATGGACAGTTTGAAGTTCACCAACTGAATTCACCGATAGTCGATGGTCGAATCGGTGAGTTTACCGAAGAGTTGGGTGTGACCAAGAGAAGTCACCAATTGTCGACGACCGATTTTGGCCAAAATTTTTGAAGTGTCGAAATTCGCCAACGAAAATCATCGATGGTTGATGGGCCAATGGTTAGATGTCAACCAAATTCGGCGAAGTGTTTCAAATGGGCAAGAGAAATTGTCGATATTTGATGGGTCAGTGGTCAGGCGTCCGCTGATTCGGTGAGTTGTTCAGAGATTCCAACATAATCAACTAATGGTTGATGAAGATCATAAGAGAGTGATGATGTGTCATGCCACATCATCATCCACGTGTCGTGCCAGGTCAACCAAGTTGACACCTCAAGATGGCATGGCATTCCACATCAGCATATATGTGTCATGTCACGTTAGCGTAGTTTCCACATCAACAAAGGGGTGGTTGATAGTCGATGGCCAGGGTTCGGCGAATTCGTAACAAGGATGTTGTCATTGGAAATCACCAACAACCGATTGTCAAGGAAACGGGTCGATGGTCGAACGTCGGCCGAATTAGTGAGGAGTTTTCATTCACCAACGAAGACCATCGAATCGACCGATTTAGAGTTGTGCACAAATCGATCGTCGGGGAGTTGGGTCGATGGTCGATAGTCGGGTCAACAGTTTGGAGAAAGCATTGTGTGCGCCCAAAGGAGAACGTCGATGGTCGATGGAGCACAGATCAATGGCTCATATTCCACATGATTTAAGATCAACGGTTCTAATTTAAAAGGATGTTTTAGTAGTAAAACAGTTGAATTTTTAAGAATTTTTTCGAGTTTTTACAGGTCGCGAACTTGCAAGCCGATTTTGAGGCCTTAAACGACGTTTTTAGGTAGTTGAAACCCACGAGAATGGAGTGTACCAAGGTACAACATCTCTCTATAGCTCAAATAAAAGAAATCAAAGAGAATTATCCAATTAGCTAAATAGTTCGCAAAATGGAGCTCGTATGAGAAATTTACATCCAAAATAGTGAGGGTAAATTTTTGGCACTAGATTAACTTTCGAAAGGCATAACTCCATGCTCAAAAGTCTGTTTGTGGCACATGAGCAGTCGATGGAAAGATTATGACTCATAAATGTCAGCGGTGAAATCATATTTTGGTTATGGATACATTAGATTGTGGTATCAGAAAACACTTAATAATGAATTGGGAGTGAAAGAACACACATGTAGCATACAAAGATAAACTAAGTAAAACAGTCAAAACTTCTTCGGACCATAAATTTTAGGTCGAAGCTTAGATTTGAGAAAAAAAATAGTCGTTGGAAAGGTATTGAGGAATAGAAGACACACAACAACCCAAAATTTTGAATTGGGCATTATATTTTCTATGAACGTGATAAGAGAGATTGTTGTAGCCACTAATGAGTGGAAATTGCAGCATGTGGGTGTTGTAACTTTCCACTTAGAACTCAGATTGAGGCATGAGTATAGTCGTTGGAAAGTTGTTTCAGATAGGAATGCATTTAAGGAATCATACTTTGGAGTAGTGCATTAATATTCTTTGTAATTTAAAATGAAGAATAACATGTAATCTAATTACCCCGGATGGGGTGTCAGAGCGGATGACGGGGCGAGATCTGCACGAGTCTGAGGAGCGGCGTGGCATGGAGCCACGTGATGGGCTTATGTCACAGCCCATCAACGTACCCCGGGTTTAATAGTCAGTTTAATGCGATGGGAGGGTGCATTAACGCACCAGACCTCTCCCCCTCGGCGTATTTTCAATGGAGAAGCTCGTTCCGTTCGGCATTCACCCCTGCACGCAGGCAGTAGAGGCATCCCCTGTGCAGCGAAGGTCAATCCCTGTGCCTCATAGCAGGCACAACCCATATCTGATCTGCTCACCTCACTCCGCGCAATTCTTTCTCCTGGTTCGCTGCACCAAGTTCGCCATGCCTCGACATCGACCCCGGGGAAGACCAAAGCGAGGTACTCCTTGGAAGCCTCGGAGACCTCTGATAACATCTTCTGATTCAACCTCCGATGACCCCTCTCCTCCTCGGCCTGCCATGACCCTCCCCGTCTCTCTGCGAGCCCCGCAACTCAGTTCCATGGCCATTATATTGCGCACTCCTATTTCAATTCTGCGCCTTTCTCATGACCCCACAGAGCTTCCTTCCAGTTCAGTGCCTCCAGGCGGCCCTCGGGACAATTGGGGAGCTTATCCCTCTCCTCAAACGACGCCCAAGCGAGCAGGTCCTTGCTACCCGGAGAACATAGACATAGTCCAGTTCGCCGAGAGCCTGGCCATTTTACAGGATTTGGTTTTCGAGCTGAGGCAAGAGGTTGCAGATTTAAAGTTTCGCTTCCAAGCGACGGAGGGGAAGGTGGCCAGCTTCATGAACATTATCTCCTCTATGCACGAGGCCCTGTTCTCTGCCCCGGATGACACCCGTCCCACAGAGCACCCCGAGGACACTACTGCAGCGGCACAGATCAACACGCCAACTTCAGAAGCAGCAGGGTGGCAGCAGCAAGAGCGCAGGGATGACAGCCAGGACCATGCAGGCACCAACGAAGCTGATGAACGATGGGACTATGGCGTCACGCACATCGAGGAAGAGCCATGGACAGGCGA
This sequence comes from Picea engelmannii, assembly GCA_009831015.1. Classification (NCBI taxonomy): domain Eukaryota; kingdom Viridiplantae; phylum Streptophyta; class Pinopsida; order Pinales; family Pinaceae; genus Picea; species Picea engelmannii. The sequence goes on from ML777123.1 coordinate 1,385,836, forward strand.
CCTCCCTGCCACCTGGCCTAACTACAAGCCAACGGTCTAATTTCACTGTATGTCTGTTCACTTAGCTACTAGGCATGATAGGACAAATAATGCTCTCTCTTTTGATGATAGTTTCAGCTTAGACTTGTTTTCTCAAAAACCTGGAAGGGCTAGCTGGACTGGTTTCCCCATGTTGGGGCAGTCCAACAACTGTAGCCTGGACTTAGCTGTATTTTGGAACATTGCTCCAGACTTTCGAAGGATCTTAATATAATTTTTCCTCTTACTTACAAAAAAAAAAAACATGTAATCTAATTAATAAATATTTTGCAATATGGTTAATTCTAACAACAAATATTGCATGCACATTCTTGCAGAATAAGAGATACAGAAAAGAAGACTTTAGTCCTTGCATGAGAACTAGAGATATGGAGGATGATCAAGGGTCTTACAGCCATGAAGAAGAAGTTATAGGTATTAGAGGTCTGCATGTCAGCATGGGTAATGTTGAGACTGATTCTAATGGAAGGAGAGACATGCAGGAGCATGTAAATATGAGAATCCTGCAAAAAAAAGTGCAGAGCTATAGGGACGATAATGAGAGGATCATGAAGGCTCAAGAAGAGATACTTCAAAGCTTGAATATGGTGCAGAAGCAATTCAACAAGGATTCAGGCACAAGGAAAGAAGTTAGTGCCAAGCAAATGGAGGTATATGGGTCTCATGATAGGAGGGATGATCATGGAGGATCTAGATGATCAAGGAGTATTAGCAGGCATCAACATCATCATTCCCCAAGGCGCTCGACCAGAAAAACATATGCACAATCAAGGTGTGAAAGCATCCCAAGTATATCTCTTGTCAGGCATCAGAGAAGGAGGCATGGGTCAGATAGCTTGCAAGGGGAATTGAGGAAAATCAACCCACCATAATTTAATGGAGAAAACAAGAAAGGTGAAGATGTAAAAGCATGGTTGTTGGGAATGAGGAAATATTTCCAATTGCATAACTACTCATCAAATGCAGAAGCTAGAATTGAAACCTACCACCTTCAAGGGAGTGGGATCTGCTGAAGCAAGTTAAGCACCTTGATGAATTTTTTTTTCTTGGAAGCATTTCTAGAAATATTTTCAGCGGCAGTACTTGTTAGAGCAATATTATGACAGGAAGATACAAGAGTTATTTGAACTCAAACTTGGGAACATGACCATGGATGAATATGGGAGGAAGTTCTTGGAACTTATCAGGTATGTGAGCATCATTAGAGATGAGAAGATCAAAATTCATAGGTTCCTAAGTGGATTGTCATCCTTTTATATGGATAAAATTTAGTTTGATGAGCCCAAGAATTTAGAGGAATCCATGAGGAAGGATAAGTATTTGTATGAGAAAAATAAAGGAAACTAAGCTTTCTAAAGGGCCTGGGATGAAAACAAGAAAGGATTCAAGCCACCTTTCATGAGGAATAGATCTCAATCATATCAACAAGGGTACCCATCTCAAGGAGATCATAAAATGACAAAGTCCTTGGGAAAGAGGCCAAAGAAACAACCCATAAATTGTTGGGGATGTGAACGAGATCAAATTTATAAAGATTGTGCTCACCGAGGAGATAAGATGAAGATTTTTCACAGCATCAAGAAGGAGGAGATGGTAGAGGACGTGGGCAAAATCATGCCAGGGATCTATGCAGCCTTGGACAATAGACAAGCAGATTTTCAATCCCACATGATTGAAGTGGAAGGTAAGATCGATAATCATCCTATAGACATTTTAATTGATTATGGAGCTGGACATATCTATATAGATACAAAGTTAATTGTAAGATTTAAATTGAAGAAATGTAAGCATGAAAAGTCTTGGTTGGTTCAACTAGCTACTGGAACCAAGAGAAGAATTAACGAGCTCGTTAAAGAATTCCCTATAAATATGAATGGAACTAACACTAAGGAGATTTGAATATCATACCATTGGGGTCTTATGACTACTTGATTGCTATTGGTTGGCTAGAAAATCATCATGTTGTTTTATATTGTTATAACAAGGTACTCACATGTCTTGATGAAGAAGGGTATTCAAGGACGGTGCAAGGTATTCCAAGTCCTATATCTATTCGAGAGATTTCAGCATTGCAGCTAAAAAGAATTTTTAGAAAAGGGTGTCAGATATATGCAGCCCATATGGAAGATCCAATGAAGGATAAGGAGCCAAGTCTCAAAGATTTTCCATTCTTGAAAGAGTATGAAGATGTGTTAGAGGAGTTTCCAGGATTGCCACCAAAGAGGGATATAGATTTCGCAATTGACTTAATGCTTGGAGTTGCCCCAATATCTAAGACTCCCTACATAATGAACACACAAGATCTAAAAGAGTTTCAAATGCAACAAGAAGAGTTGTTAAAGAAAGGGTACATATGCCCAAGTGTTTCTCCTTGGGGTGCCCCGGTTCTTTTTGTAAAGAAAAAAGATGAAACATTGAGGTTATGTATTGACTTTAGACAACTGAACAAGGTTACAATCAAGAATAAATATCCTTTTCCAAGGATTGATGATCTATTTGATCAGTTGAAAGGAGCAAATATATTCTCCAAGATTGACTTGAGGTGAGGCTATCATCAAGTGAGAATCAAAGAAGAAGACACTAGCAAAATAACCTTTAGGACAGGGTATGGACACTATGAATTTGTGGTGGTGCCTTTTGGATTGACAAATGCACCGGCTACATTTATGTGTCTAATGAATGGGGTGCTCATATATTTCCTAGATAAATTTGTAGTTGTATTCTTGGATGATATTCTTATCTATTCCAGGACAAAAGAAGAACATGAGGGACATTTGAGGACGATGTTACAAGTGTTAAGAGAACACCAATTGTATGCCAAATTGAGTAAATGCACTTTTTATCAAAAGCAGATCCATTATTTGGGTCACATTGTTTCAGAAGAGGGAATAAAAGTGGATCCAGAAAAGATTGAAGTAATCAAGAGTTGGCCAGCACCAACAAACGTTTCGGAAGTCAGATCATTTATTGGTCTAGCTGGTTATTACCGAAGATTCATTGCGGGATTCTCCAAAATTGCACACCCAATAACATCTTTGCAAAAGAAAGCGGTAAAATTTGAATGGAGTGTCGAGTGTGAATAAAATTTTCAGTGCTTAAAGGATTTGTTAACCAGTGCACCTATTTTGAAAGTTGCAGATGCAGATGAGGATTTTGTTGTGTGCATAGATGATCCGAATTATTTTCGGCATGAAATGAGAGCGGAGATATAACACATAAATATTCAGAGATATTGCAAGAGACTCGCTAATACAAGAGTCACATATATACAGTAACACATGATTTCTATTAATGAAATAAATGTACAGAGACTGTAAAAATACAGAGTGAAAGACTCGTTAGAATGGTGGCAGCTTATCTCTGAGAAGAGGTGTGAGGGATACTCTCATTCGCAAGAAAATGATTATTACAATGAGGCTCTAAGGGCCTTTTTAACATAAGGAAAATCCAAAACCCTAACCCCAAAAGATGAAAATCCAAAAGGTTTGCGGGCCCCGATGGAGGTAGTTGATACGTCAACTTCCCGAGGGCGTAACTTTTGCATACAATCTCTGTTTGGGGCGCTCGATACCTCGTTAAAAATATCTATCTGAGGACTACAATTTTTGTGTGAGAAACATCGAAGGAACTTCCATGTTGCTCCCCGTTTTCCCAAAAAATGTCGTTTAGGGCCTGAAAACGGCTTCAGAAGTTCAAGACCAGAAAAACTGCTAAAAATAGTAAATTACCAAAATTGCCAGAAAATTGTTTTGAGCCAGCTGGAAAAGGTGGGTGGCCGCCGATATCCACCTGGATCAACAGATGCATGCAAGGAAGTGCTCAGTGGAGTCCTTGTGCAAAATGGACATGTAATTTGTTATGAGTCAAGAAAATTGAAGGAACATGAAATAAATTGTGCCACACATGACTTAGAGTTAGAAGTTATAGTACATGCCTTGAGGATGTGGAGGCATTACCTCATGGGTAGAAAATTTAAATTAAGGACAGACCATAGTGGTCTGAAATATCTATTTGAACATCCAACACTAAATGCTAGACAAGATGGTTGGAATTTCTTAGTGAATATAACTTTGATATCAAACACATAAAGGGAAAAGAGAACAAGGTGGTTGATGCACTCAACAGAAGGGTGCATAAAATGCATGCTACAACCATTAGTGTGTACAAGACAAATTTAAAAGATAGAATTATAGAAGTTGTAACAATGGATCAACATTATGTACAAGTCAAAGAAAGCTCACAACATAATGATATACAACGAAAATATAAGGATTACAAGCTAGAAGAGGATGGAATCCTCTTATTCCGGAACAAAATTTATGTTTCCAATTCTCGAGAATTGAGAAGTTAAGTTCTAAAGGAGATGCATAATGTACCATACGCTAGAAATCTAAGATATCAGAAAACTATTACCGCTGTAAGAGGCCAATATTTTTGGCTTGGTATGAAGAAAGATGTCACTAATTATTTATCCAGATGCATGGAGTGTCAGAAGGTAAAGGTTGAGCACATACATCCAACGAGATTATTGCAGCCATTGCCCATTCCTGAATGGAAATGGGAAGTTTCTACTATCGATTTCATTACTAAATTGCCAAGGACAACCAGGATACATGATTCCAACATGGTAGTGGTAAAAAAACTTACAAAGGTTGCACATTTCATTCCGATAGAAGTAACTCATAAGGCAACCAATATTGCAGAAATTTACATGAGAGAAATTGTTAAGCTACATGGTGTGCCTAAGGCAATAGTTTTGGATCGAGATCCCAAGTTCACTTCCAATTTTTGGAGGGGGTTGTTTAAGGGATTTGGGACAAATTTAAATTTCAATACAACATATCACCCAGAGTCAGATGGGAAGACAAAGAGAATTAATTGAATAATTGAAGATATGTTGAGAATGTATGTAATGAACAAGCCTTATAAGTGGGAGGACTATATCCATTTAGTTGATTTTGCATACAACAATGGGTATCGAGAATCATTGAAGATGAGCTCATTTGAAGCCTTGTATGGCAGAAAATGCAACACCAGTAAGTTGGGATAACCCAACGGATAGAGTTGTGATTGGACCAGTGTTGTTAAAAGAAATGGAAGAACAAATGGTAAAAATCAAGCAGAATTTGAAAGTTGCACAAGATTGACAAAAAGAGTTATTCCAACAAAAAGAGAACAAATAGATAATTCAAAGTGGGAGAGCATGTGTTTTTAAAAGTTAAAGCCAAGAGAAGCTAGTTGAAAATAGGAAGTTGCCCAAAGTTGGCAGCGAGATATTGTGGGCCTTTTGAGCTCTTAGAAAAGATAGGACCAGCTGCATACAAACTAGCATTACCCGCATCCATGAAAATTCATAACATGTTCCATGTATCTTTATTAAGAAAGTATGTACCTGATCATAATCATGTGATTGATTGGAATGTGATCCAGGTGGAACACGAAGGGGATTTTCGAGTGGAACCAGTGCACATCCTGGACTAGAAAGTCAAAATTCTCAAGAACAAAACCACAGGCTTGGTAAAGGTTCAATGGACCTATTACAGTCTTGAATATGCTACATAGTATCATGAAGACAATTGTACCAGTAAGAAGCTAGTACTTTTGGCCGAGAATGAAGAAAGAAGTGCCTAATTACATAGCCAGATGTCTAGAATGCCAAATAATGAAGATAGAACATAGACACCCAATAGGTTTGCTACAACCATTGCCCATTCTAGAATGGAAGTGGGAAGTAGTCACAATTGATTTTATTACTAAGCTGCCCACAATAATGAAGCAACATGATTCCATCATTGTGGTGGTGGATAAATTGACTAAAGAAACACATTTTATTCCAGTAAAGACTACACATGAGGTAACAAATATCGCAAAAAATTATATGAAGGAACTTGCTAGGTTACATGGAGTACCTAAGAAAATAGTTTCGGATAGAGATCCAAAGTTTACTTCGAATTTTTGGAAAGGTTTGTTCAAAGGCTTTGGAAAAAATTTGAATCTTAGTACAGTGTATCATCTAAAGTCAGATGGGTCTAACGGGATAATTGAGGACATGCTTAGAATGTATGTGATGGATCAACCATCAGAGTGAGAATATTATGTTCATTTAGTTGAATTTTCCTACAATAATGGGTATGAAGCATCATTGAATATGAGTTTGTTTGAAGCATTGTATGGAAAAAAAATTAACACCCCAGTGAGTTGGGATAATCTAGCAGATAAAGAAGTTGTTGGGCCAGATTTGTTAAAATAAATGGAAGAGTAGATGGAAAAGATAAAGCATAATTTAAAGGTTGCTCAGGATAGGCAAAAAAGTTATGGAGACAAGAACAAAGTTTTCAGATATTTTAAAGTGGGAGAACATGTGTTCTTAAAAGTAAAGGCAAAGAGAAGTTCGATAAGATTAGGAAGCTGCTTGAAGTTGGTAGCAAGATATTGTGGACCTTTTGAAATATTAGAAAAGATAGAACCATTTGCATATATGCTAGAATTTCCTGTATCCATAAGAGTGCATAATGTATTTCATGTATCCTTATTAAAGAAGTATGTACATGATCCTAACCACATAATTGATTGGAATGTGATCCAGGTGGAGCACGAAGGGGATTTCTGGATGGAACCAGTACGCATCCTGGACCAGAAAGTCAAGGTGCTCAGGCACAAATCCATAGGGATGGTAAAGCTTCAATGGACTTGCTACTGTCCTGAAGATGCTACATGGGAGCATGAAGAAAACATGCAGGAATAGTACCTGCAAATTTTTGACAATTTTGAAGAAAACAGAATGCAAGACTCCATTTTGAGCAACTAGAGTTTTGGAACCACATCTTAGAGTCCTAGCCAACTGCACCGGGAGACCCTGATAAATGAATGGCTCATTCCTTGAGTTAGCCCTGATAAATGGATGATACATCCCTTGGGTCAACCCTGATAAACGAATGGTGCATTCCTTGGGTCAATGAGTTGAGAGGGACATGAGAATGATGGTTGGAGTTGTTGCTAGAGTTATTAAATTGAATAATTTTATTTCTAAGTGTTGTGATGTAATTTAAATATTTACATGTATATCGACATAGAGTGCATCGAGGACGACGCACAATTGTAGGGGAGGGGGAATGTAACATCCCCATTATAATCCATAATTTAATTAATGATTATGTAGATACAATATGTGGCTACGACCAAGCGATGTAATATGTGAATTGTATTTCAATGTTTTAATAATAAAAATGTGATGTCGGCTACTAAGGGGACATGGAAAAGAGATGGGGGCTAAATTAATCCACGAGAGGGGGAAGTGTCTAGGATAATTTCCAAGAGGGGTTAAGGGGGGGATTACCCATGTATATCATTTTAACCCATTTTCCTAAACTTGCCAATTGTATATGAACCTTCTGATGTTTGATTGAGTGTTCCCAAATCCAATCATTGAATACATGTAAGAGGGTGGGTGCGAGTGGTCACATCATTATGACTGAGTGTTTCCAAAGCCAATCATTTAATGCATGTAAGAGGGTGGGTGTGAGTGGTCACGTCCCAGAGTTATTGGGCACATGGGGGTTGAGTATAATCAGCTTGGGGAAGAGTGTGAGTCAAGAAAGGCAAGCCACAAGAGAGAAATTCATATGGGTTGGGATAACAATCGAAGAGGGGAAGAAAGAGAGCTTGGATCTGGTGCAGCCATGGAGGGCAAATTTTGGAGCGTAACTGGAGAAAATTGGAGCCGGGGAACTGAAGAGCCCAGTTGTCAGGTGGTAAGAGTGGACTCCTGCATGAGTTGCACTAAAACAACAAGTGTTTTTTGTTGGTTGGCTGATAGTTTTCCTAGCAGCAAGTTCCCTTGAGTTCCCATCTGAGAGATTCCTAGTTACATGTGCCAAAGAAACCCTGATAAATGAATGACACATTGCTTGGGCTATCCCTGATAAATGGATGGTACATCCCTTGGGTTAACCTTGATAAATTGATAGTACATCCTTTGGGTTACCCTGATAAACATATGATACATCCCATGGGTGATCTCTGATAAATGAATGGTGCATTCCTTGGATTGGGCAGGTCAAGAGGAGAGAGTTGGTGGAAAATTCGAGATAGTTGTAAGAGAATATCAATTGGGTTATGAGATTTATGAGTTGTGAGTGGACTGTGAGAGACCACCCTCTTTTGTGGATCACTAGCCTCAGCTCAGGGGTGACTGGATGTTGAGATTTGGAACAGTCAATCTATGGTTGGGTGGAACATCCGTCCCAAGCAGATGGATGCACGATTCTTGTTTAAAGATAAGTGTTTTATCTTATACTTATTTATTTACATGTGTTATTTTTGTTCATGAACTCTACGTGAATGATAATGACTTATATGTTGTTGGGAGGAACAATTTAGTTGCATTTCATGTTGATTATTAGCATGCTTTAGATGCATTTTTTTTTATGGTTACAGACTATAGCTAAATCTATTATAAATTGTAGTTGTAAGTTGGAGGTTGTAAGTACTAAAGGAATTACTTTAGTTTAGCATAAGTTTCATTTTTATGTGTAATCCACACGTAATTTTGCTTAGTTGGAGGTTCGGTACGTTACACATATGGTATCATAGTTGATAATGAGAGAGTTTTGTGTGACGTGGCCCAGTCTGGGTGGTCGGGTACGTTACACAGTCACGTGCTATGTTCCCATAGTTATTGTACTTATAAGATTCAATATCGTAATCAAGTATATGAGCAAATGAATTGTAGTTTATGTTAGCAAACCCATGAGAACTTCTAGTTTTGTTGCTCATGTAATCATCCTTTGAGGTCGTGTAAGGACCTGTATTTCTATTTCTAACATGGTCACTTCTTGTATAAGCTCTACAATCTATTGATTTATGAACAAAATTGTTGCAAAAAAAACAGTAGCCAAGGAAAAGATTTTGATACCATATTGTGAAAGGCCTTCTCACTGGAACAACTCTTTTGAACTCATTCTTGTTGTTCTTGTGAAAATAATAAGGTTTATGTTGATCATCATTTCCTTTCCCATTGTTGCTTTCATTGTTGATGGATCCTTTAAGAATGTTATCATAGCTCTTAGGCTTTTCTTTGTTTTCCTTTTCTAATGGCTTTGTGACCTTAGTGCTTGCATCTCCCTCGGGGGTCTTTTGTTTTTCGTCGTAGCCAAGACATGTCTTGATGAATGTTGAACTTTGGAAACGAAGAATATTATCTAAGATTTTAGTGCGCTTTCGAAACTTCAATCTTATATTTATTTGATCGATTGTTTTCTCTATTTTCTTTCTTAAGGAAACTATTTCAACTTCTAGCTTCTCTCAATTTTCTTCCTTTTCTTTCAGTTGGCTTCTCACCACTTCTTCTATCCTTTTTTCCTCTTCTGGTTGAGGCTTTAGGATGATAATTGTCTTCTATGTTTTTTCCATATCATGATCCTTCTTTTCATGTTTCTGCAATTACTCCTTCTGGTTTATATTATTTCCCCTCAAAGTATCTATTTCTTCTAATGCACTAACAAGTTTTTCTTCAAGATTCACTTCCTTTGAATCTAGCTTTTCTTTCTGATGATCTTCATTTTCTTCGTCAACAAGTTTTGTTTCCATGGTTATGGAGAGAGATTCTTCTGCATCATCATTATCTTCCCTTACTTTGTATTTGTCGGGTCCTCCTTTTAGCTTTCTCACAAATTGTGCTTCTTCTGTCTCTGATATATAGCTGGAACAATCACCAGATCTCTCTTCATAAATGTTTTGTAGCTTGTCCCAAATATATTTAGTTGATGTACATTTCATTACCTTGATAGTCTCAAAATCTGGTAGGCCACTCAAGATGACATTTATTTCTTTTGCATTGTGTTCACTCGACTCTTTCCCAACTTCATTTGTATAACCTGTTGTGACTGATTCCCAAATACCAAACCTAAGGGTCATCAAATATGTCTTCATTATTATACTCCATGGTGCATAGTTTGTTCCATCGAACAAAGGAGCTATGTTTATAGGGAGACCTTCCTTAGAATCCATATGTACTCAATATATGCCTTCCAATGGTTGAATTGTTTATGAAGGAACCCGCTCTGATATCAATTGTTGAACTTATGTTTATACTGAGAGGGGGTGGGGGGCGTGAATCATTATAAGATAATTTTTACTTTAATTGTGCATTCATCAATCATTCATTAAATTTAAAATAGTAAATGCATGTAAACTCAAATCATGGTACATACAATTTAACTTGAAAACCCTTGCAGGAGAAAACCACAAAAACTTATCTTTATAAATGTGCATAGGCACCAACCTACTCTTAAAAATCTTGTAGGCACCAACCTAATAGAGACACCAATCTCATCAGCTGATCACCAACTCAACAAGATATTGTGTAGGCACCAACCTACTGGAGACACCAATATTCTCAATTGAGCACCAACTCAACAAGATATTGTGTAGGCACCAACCTATTGGAGACACTAATCTCCTCAATTGAGCACCAACTCAACAAGATATTACGCAGGCACCAACCTAATGGAGACACCAATCTCCCCAACTGAGCACCAAGTCAGTAATACATGTATAGACACCAATCTAAGATCTTGATACGTAGAGTACTTCTGACTTCACCTGCATACTTTATACTAGCAAGTTGGCTCCAAAGATTTTCCTTTGGAGGGTCTCTTTGTCTCCTTGTATGTTCAAGCTCCAAATTTCAGTAGATTGAAGTGGCAAGTTCCTTATATGAATGGACAATGGTAAGAAATAGTTACAAGGAAAGAAAGCTTCAATGGCGAATAATGGTTCTCCAAGGAAATTTGGGTTGCATAATCGTGCTCTTATGTTATCTCCGTCAAATGAAAACCCATGACCTTTATTTATAGGTGAATAATAAAACCCCCCGATGGACGTAGTTTCCATGTGAACTCTCCCAATGTGTTAATGAGAATTCATAACTTTAATGTACATCGTGGAATACTAAATTAGTGGTATTGATGAATACAAAGATTGATGATGTCCACATGTACTCACTATGCCACTTAAACAAGATCACACATTTATGAGTCGTGAATAAGTTGGTTTTACCTTTTAATAGGGTTACACATAAATTGAGGGATTCCTACACAATACATGCAGAAAATGGAGGAAAATAGGTGTGCTTCAAAAAATGGTCAATTGACGGTTTAACTAAGCTCAGTGAGGTACCACAAGGTTCTATGATTATGAAGCTGGGTGAATAATGTAGATTCCATCTGCAATAGTGATGTACCCAAGCAAAATTACTATGATTGTATAAGTGAGAAAACTTAGGTTGATAATAGTTACCATACTTTTGGAAGTAGATGAAATCCTTGGGAAGATCTCAAAATAGAATTCCAAGATCTCCTAATCCAATGGTACACTAAATTCCCTAAAATATGCCCCCCAAATGATTTTCCATCCAATGCCAAATCCTAGTAGTGATTGTTTTGATCTATGCATAAACCTTTACTTACTACCAACTTCATTGGGTCTTGCTTCATTTTAAACATGTGCACCTTTATGTTCTTCCTCGCCCTTACTAGAGACTCCCCCTTTTTCCCTTCACAAATCTTATGCAATCCCAAAACCCCGTCTTGAGAAAATCCCCTCAATTCACCCTCTCTCAAACTAGAACCTCCTACACCTAGAGCTAGGTGGTGACAAACAATGTCCAAGGTTGTAGGTTATGAGTTCAAGGAGAAATGTTACAAGGGTTAAAAAAATGTCACAAATTGGTGAATTAACCTACAATTTAGGAGATATCAATGCAATCCTTATTTCATTGCATAAGGATTTTGTCATATCCCTAAAATAATTGTCCTATGATGGACTAGTTGTCCTTTCTCCCTTAATTGTGATGATGATTTCTCCACCATGGCATGCACTAAACTTTCCAAGTGGGTGAAAGATCAAGCCTCACCTTGACACTTGACTTGTACTCATTCTCCACTAGAGTTTTCTTAGGGCTCGAAAAACCCCAAGAACATAGACTTTGTTCTTCCTTGGACATAACGAAAATGAGATGTTTGTCCTTATCTTGGTGGAGCTTGAATCTCATTTTCACCTCAATTTGTTAGGTCTTCATAAAAAATAGAAATTGTTTGTTGTTGTTAGGTGGAAAACAACTCACAGACACATATATTTTTGTACCCAACTAATAATAATAATAATAATTTCATTTATATCTTGAAATTACATTTTTTGAATGTTATAAAGGATTGTTGGAATTACATAAAAGAATCCCTTTTCAAAAAACTTTTGGGAATATACTATTGGGTCTATAAATAGATTCCATTATCCATTGACTTATGTCTCCTAAATATTCCACCGTACCATTATCGTGGGGAAACCACATTACATAAATGCATCACAACCCTTAATTAGATCTCCAAAATTTCAAAACATAAACTTGAAAAAAGTTTGAACAATACTTTCCCATGTATCCTAATTGGACATAACATAATATTTAGTAAATCCATCTAAAAGTCTCTTTTGTGAAACGAAAAAAAAGTATTGTAGCAGATCTCGTTGGAACTAGTAGAAAGAAGGATGCAAGAATTCTTTTATCCTTCCATCAATCTCCTCACATATGTACCATTGATCGATCTCCATATTTAATCAAGCTTTTGATAATCCATATGCAATCATGTTCCTCTCTCTATATATATGACGATGTGAAATTTTTTCAAAGTTTGTAGAGATGTTGTGAATTTCCTCAAAGACGAGCCTTTGAGAATCACCAAATATTTGTATTTTTGAGGCTCCTTTTTCAAGTGCAATAGTAAGGAGAAGCTTCAGTGTCATAAGCTCACTAAAATGTTTAGACCCTCTGCCTAAACCTATTTTAATTGTTTTAGAATGAGTTTCCTTAAGATATATGATTCCCCAATTCCATAGTATTGATGATTACCTCTAGTTGCTTCATCAAAGTATCCTCGAGCACCTACTTTGACAATTTCTTCCATAGAGATTTGTCTGGGAGGTTTCTTCACCTTAGCCTAATAACATACACAAACACACACATATTTACATATATAATATTTTAAATAAATTCATTATTCTTTATATCTGGAAGTAGTTGCATTGTTAAAATGTAGAACTAAACAATTGGATTACACGCACAAGTAGCCATAATTCTACTTATTAAGATGCTTAGTTGCTTTTTTCACTGTTTCAAGGTCATGCATTTCTTCTCAATTTTTTGAGAACATGATTTCTATTATAGTTAGGATTTTATACTAATTATCTTTTTTCTTAGATCCATGCTTATGGAAAATTGATGATTAGACAAAGTACAAGTTCTAAAATTGGAGAAACAAATTCTTTGTGAAAGAAATGTTACTCTCGATTGATACCCAATTAAGTTCATCTGACATAAATGCACGCCACTTGATCATCATTAATTTTCATATATTAATAATATTAGTATAATTCCCTTTTCCACGACCTCGTTGAAATTGATAATTTATGAATTTGCATGGCATTTCTTTAAATTGACATATTTTCTTTGGCTTGCACGCTAAGATATTTATTAGAAGCTAAATCATGTGCTTGAGAATATACTTTCTACAAAAATTTTACCCCTTTATTGGGGGTTACTCTAATCATGCATAAATGATCTTCAGGTGCGTGTATCAAATTGCAATAGTATGCCCTATGTAACTCATAAAATCTAAAAATGTTTCCTTAAAAACCATTAATACAATGTTTTTTGGAAAGGACATTTCATTACCTTTGAATTCCTACTTTCCAATATTTGAAATATGAAAATGAAGTTTAAAACTTTTTAATTTGACCATTTCATTAAATGAGAAGCAAGTTGTAATAATGATCCAAACTTAGTGCTAAAAGTTTCGTTTTAAAACCAGTAATTCAGATTCATTTAATTGGCTTCTCAACTTTCCTACAACAGTGATTAAAATTGGCTTAATTAATTAAAAATAAACATTCAATGACTATAATTTAAAAATAAGAACTCAAAATGAAGGCAATACTAAACAAGTTGATAACAAAGTTCACCCTCATGGGCTACATCTTTGGGTTCGCTTCAATTGACAATCTAATCTATTAAAAAGATGCAAAGTACAATTTTTACATTAGAAGATGGCCTCGATCTGCAAAAACTATCTATGATGTTGTTCTAGGAAGATATGATGAATTCTTCCTACAAATGAACATAGGCTTGCCCTCCTCTGCAACTGGCGACAGAGGCAGTCGAATACTCCACAATGATATGCAACTCAGGGATGAAAAATGTGTTATATAGGTCGAGAACATTTTGCAAAGCCTCATATTAACTCTTGTACACAACTTCCTCCATTGATACTCTTCATTCATCTTGGAGCCTAAAGCTAAGGGTGTGTATTTCGTTGATAAACCTTGGTTGGACTCTTCTCTGCTCAAGGTTTCTCTTTTATATCATTTTATGAGGGTGATTATGAGGATGAGATTCAAATCCCTCAAAATTATCCCCTCTAATGACATGTATACACAACATTTGCATCCAGAAACATCCGTGCCATGTAGAGTGGGTCAATACCATTATGTGGTGCCCAGAGTATAAACCAACCTAATGTTTTTCCTTGTTGTTTGAGATTTGGCATAAAATCGACCTCATGGTTTTTTAAACAAGAATCTTGGAATACCGAATCATATGCTACAACGATTTCTATTTTAAAATTGTTTTGGTTGCTGATTTTTCTACATAGATCGAGGCCATCGGATCGATGGGGATCCTCCTAGATCACTCTACCCCACTAACAAGCTTTTGGACCACCAAAAGTTTGGTTTCATTCAGAAAATAAGTGAAGGTACATTTCCCTCACTTTTCTGGTTTCCATCCATCATGCTTTACTTAGATGCATTCCTTTTAGACCCACATGAAGATATTCCACATCTCCTCTTCATGAAGTCCTCGCCTTCCTGTCAAGAATAACATCTTCCCACAACTCATTGATATATTCATGAGTAAAATCATCAACAAAAGGAACTTGAAAATTCTCACCTTGATCCATGATCATATGAGGCTCATAGAGTTTCAATTTTTCAACATTAACCACAAAATACATTTGCATATATGGAGGTTACTCCAACTAAAAAGAATTATCACCAATCTTTTCCAAAATTTTAAACAAACTATATTTGATTGGCTTGAGTATTTTACCTTCATGTTTAAGGCATTCTTTTCTAATATATAGACAAACTTGATCTCCACCTTGGAAGTGATGATCAACTCGATGTTTGGCATACCTAGCCTTATACTTGGTTTGGCTCTTCTCCTACTAGCTCTTCTCCTACTATACATGTACTACTTGATGAACCAATTGGATCTTCTGGATGAATTCTTGGTTTTATCTGCATCATTACGTCCATCTGCCACTAAATATTTCCCAAATTGAAGTCCAAAGGAGACTTAGACAAATATCCAAAACATGTATCAAAAGGATATTGTCTAGAAGAATGTATGGCATGGTTATAGGCATGTTGTACATGATACAATTGCTCATCCCAAAGCTTGGGATGTTTGTTACAATATCCTTGGACTAAGTGTATTACTGTCATGTTGACTACTTATGTTTGTCCATTGGTCCGTGGATGAAAAGTAATGCTCTTCTAAAGCCTAGTGTCAATTAACCCCCACAAAGTTGACCAAAACTCACCAAGAAAGAGGGAGTCTCGATCATATACAATGGATGTGGGAAAACCAAAATGAACCCAAACATGTTGGAAGAACAAATGTGCAGTCTTTTCTCCAGTCACTTGTTTCTCACAAGGAACCAGAACACAAATTTTGCTAAATTTGTCAACAACAACATATTGATAATCACGACCTTTCATGTACATAGGAAAACCCCCTACAAAATCCATAGACACACTTTCCCATGGATGAGAAGGTACACGAAGTGGAATATACAAACCCAATTTTTTGTTACTTGGTTTGTAAGTGGCACACATGACACATCCTTTTACATATTTGGACATAGTTTCAAACATCTGAGGCCAATAACAATAGAGTTGTAACTGAGCTATTGTTTTACCTACACCAAAGTGACCAGATATGAGAGAAGTATGTGCTTCTCTAATTACATGCACTATTTCATCTCGTGGAATACACAATTTACCAAGTTGATAAAATAATTTGTCATGTACATGATAATCTAGTTCTTCCACTTTAGTAACATGGATCAATGTTTTATATACATCCTTCAAATCTTCATCTCTAGTATATTTTTCAATATAACTTTCATGAGATAATGAACTATGTTGTAAAACAATAGATGCATTAACAAGAGGTCTCGATAACATATCATGAACTTTGTTTTGTATAACTTTCTTATACCCGATGACCAAATGGAATTTCCACAAGAATCCCATCCACCAACATGATTGTTGTAGCTTGGTTTGTGATTGGAGATACTACAAACGTTGATGATCCTTATGGATGATTGTCTCTTTTCCCATCAAACTGTGTTTCCACTTCTTCACGCTTTGAACCAAAGCATACAATTATTTTTCATAAGAATTATAATTTCTTATTGCGCTAGTAAAGGTCTCATAATGGTAAAAAAGTAGTTTCCTCCTTTTTATTAACACTTCTCCCATGGAAAAATCACTTGCATTGGTTTCAATCTCAAATGGTTGCTATAAATCTAGCGATGTTAGAACTAGGGTTGTACCGATCTTTTCTTTCAAGGTCTTGAAGGCTTTTTGTTGTTTACCTCCCCATAGACAAGCATGTTTAATAGTTGTCAAAGGATGTAAAGGAGATGCAATAAAATAAAAGTTAACAATGAACTTCCTCCAGTATTGAACTTCCCCCAAGAAGCTCCTAACTTCAGTTACATTATTAAGCTTAGGCCATTTCATAATGGCTTCAAGTTTAGAGGGATCAATTTTCAATTCATCACCTCCTGCAATATAGCACAAATAAACTAAAGATCTTTTCTCAAATTCACATTTTGACATCTTAAGGTACAATTTATCCTTTTTCAAAACATCTAAGACTTTCCTAACATGCTTTTCATGATCCTCCCAATTTTTACTGAAAATTGGTATATCATCTAAGTAGACTATTACAAAATCATATGTGAATGGCCTAAATACATCATTCATAACCCACACGAAAGTAGCAGGAGCATTACAAATACCAAAGGGAATAACCACTTGTTTTGTTTTGAAAGCAATTTTCCAAATATCATATTCAAAAATTCTTATTTGATGATAACCACTTCCTATGTCTAACTTAGTGAAATAAGTTGAATTTTTCAATTGATCCAACAAATCATGAATACGAGGAAGAGGGTAATGGTTCTTCACCATAATTTTGTTCAATGCTCATAAATCTACACACATTCTCCATGTACCGTCTTTCTTTGGTACCAACACAATGGGCGATCCGCATGGAGAAGTACTTGGTCAAATGACTCCTTTCTCGAGCAACTCTTGAACTTGCTTCTTTGTTTCTTCATTCTCAAGCACAGATAACCTATACATACCAATGTTAGGAAGATGTACATCTTGCTACAAATGGATCTCATGTTGCATCTCTCTCCTTGGAGGTGATCCTTGTGGTTCCTGAAACACTTAATCATAGTTAGAAATAATCTTAACTAATTCGTCTTTATGTTTGGGATCACACCATTTGAAAGCTTTGGATTTATCATCATCCTTAGCTTTTACAATCATGAGTACAAAACTTTTGCTTCCATTTACAAGCCTTTTCGTTTGTCCTCTAGAAATAAGAGACACGTTAGTCTTTTCACGATGGGCTCTTATGATTTACTCAATCCCACCTTTTTAAGAGGATACTTGTTCTCCTCTATGTAGAAGATAGCTTTTTTGTCAAGTGGTGCAACGACTAATTCTACCTCATCTATGAACTTAGAGGTGATTGAAAATACGAGCTTACATTGTTCAGATACCCGTAACTTAACATCTTCACATACCCATTGTAAAGGATATTGTTTTGGATGAGGCTTGGTTTTCAGTCCTAGTGTCTTGACAATTTCTTCATAAATGAGATTAGATTGCAAACGACTATCAAAGAGTGTATCAATCTTTGAAAATCTTGAGATGACTCTAATATGGAATAACACACTTCTTTTCTTGTTATCATGCATAGTTTCATATTTTAAAGAATGATTATTAGAACTAGAACTAGTAGAAGAAGATGAACCATGTATGCCCATGGCCATGATCTTAGTTTCATCACTTGAATCTGATCCAAGATCTTGTTGGATTGTAGAAGTTGTCTTCTTATCACCCTTCTTATTTCCAAACGTCTTTGGTCTTAGTTCTGGATGAAGTTTCCAACACTTGGCATCATCACGTCCTTCCTTTTTTCGATGTGAACATGAAGGCTTCTCATCTTCTTTCTCCACTGTAGCTATTATTTTCGTCTTACCCTTTCCTTTGTTTTTGCCGCCAACTAGTTGTACTAATTTATTTGAGAAGTTGTCCTGGACATTCTTTCCCCTTGAATCAATATGGGTGACTTGGACACAAACCTCATCAATATTATTTGGGTTAAACATAAGAATAGTATGTCTCAAATAACTATGCAACCTGCCAATATACTTCAAAAGAGTTTCTTGCATATAAAGAGGAATGCCCTATGTTAATACCTTCTTTCTAAATTCTTGAGTATAGTCTTGCACATTTTGTCCTCTATTTTGCCTTAGATTATGCTAATCCATTATTGCTTGTTGCATATCCCCTAAAGGATAAAATTGATTCTTTAATATAGCCATGAATTCATACCAAGAAGATATCATTTTACCTTTCTTGAGAAGATCTTCTTGAGTCTTTCTCTCCCACTAGATAAGTGTTGTGCCTCCTACTCAGAGAGTAGGTAGCTGGACTTTTTCTTCGTCGTCCACAATTTTTTGAACCCTACAATATACTTCAATTTGCTTGGTCCAATTATCCAATTTCTTCGCATTAAGATCTCCATTATACATTAGCAAAACAAATTTCATGTCTAATTTTAACAAAGACAAATTATAATTAGTTTTCTTTGGTTGTTTCTTTTTTCTGTGGAATCGAAGAGGAACTTGAACTTGAAAAAGAGGATGGATATGGAGGAGTTTGAGGACAAACACCACCACCTCCTTCTCCTTTACCTTGACTTGGGCCTTCTTCATTCTTCTTTTGTTCTTGATACAATTATTCCACCATGGTTTTCATATCCATAAAGGCTCATGGAAACATCCTTTCAAATTCAGAGAGGTTTTCTTTTCTTGAAGATTCTATTGCTTGTCGTTGGAATTCACATCTCAAACCAATCTCAGGATTATACTCTTCAAGTGGACCTTCTCCCTGCTTGAGCTTAGACTTGGTTAGCATTCAATATCAACACTTATGCAAATCCAAATCAACATATCCCTAATCAATTGTTATGATACCAAACTTTATCCAAAATTAGTGCTAAAATCTTCATTTTAAACCCACTAATTCAGATTCATTTAATCAACTCCCAAACTTTCTTGCAATTGCGATTAAAATTGGCTTAATTAATTACAAATCAACATTCAATGACTAAAATTTAAAAATAAGAATTGAAAATGAAGGCAACACTTAACACGTTGATAACAGAGTTCACCCGCACGGGCTACATCTCTGGGTCCACTTTAGTTGACAATCTTATCTATTAAAAAAAGTCAAAGTACAATTTTTACATCAGAAAATGGCTTCAATCTGCAAAAGTTGTCTTTGATGTTCTGTAGGAAGATACAATGGATTCTTCCTGCAAATGAACGCGGGCTTGCCTCCTTTACAATCGACGATAGAGGAAATCAAATACTCCATGGAAATATTAAACTCAAGAATGAAAAGGGCGTTATATAGGCCATTAACATTTAGTAGAGCCCCATATCAACTCCTGCGCACAACTTCCTTCAAAAATATTCTTCATCCATATTGGAGCCTAAACAGAAGGGTACATATTTCAATGATAAACCATGGATGGAGTCTTCTCTACTCAAGGTTTATCTTTTATAGCATTTCATGAGGGTGGTTACAAGGATGGGTGTTGAATCCCTCCAAATTGACCCCTCCAATGACATGTATACACAACATTTGCGTCGAGAGCCATTGATGTCGAGTAGAGTGGGTCAATACTATTACGTGGTCCCTGAAGTATAACCCAGTTGGATTCTTTCCCTCATTGTTTGAGATTTGGCATAGAATCGACCTAACATATTTTTGGAAGAAGAAGCTTGGAAGACCGAATCATATGTTGTGGTGATTTTTGTTTTAAAATTGATTTGGGCATTGATTTTTCTGCATAGATCGAGGCCATTAGATCGGTGGGGATCCCCCTGGATAAATTAATCAAATGCTTTTCATGTTTGCTAAATTTATTATTTTCTTATTTGCATTTGCAAATAAAATCAAATTTAATGACAAGAGACTAAATCATTACATAGTGATTTCCCATTTCATTTGAAATATTTCTTAAACCTAGTAAACTAAACATAAACACTATGTCAAACATCATTAAATGATTATTGTTTTTAATTTTTGAATAATAAATTTACCAATAAACATAGTTACTTGGCTAATATAACTAACAGTATACACATAGTTACTTGGCTAATATAACTAACATTATACTCTGTAACTTATATCTATTCTCCAAAGATGAAGGTTATACGAGGTTACTTATCAAAGGGGTTTCTAAATTTTGTCCATTTGATATCTTATGGAATTTTGTAAGAAACAATATCATTACTACTTTGGATAAATAACATATTTCTATTCTCCAAAGATGAAGGTGATACGAAGTTAGTTATCAAAGGGGTTTCTAAATTTTATCCATGTGATATCTTAGGGAATTTTGTAAGAAACAATATCATTACTACTTTGGATAAGGAGAAGTAAATTTAGGTTATGAACATTATATCAATAATATTTGCACCAATCAATCTTGTTTTTGGAAGTGTCCATTGTATCTCCTAAGAGACAACAATCACACCACTATTTTTGCCTTAGGAACGAGATAGAGTAAAATGATTATGGAAAGTCCATTCCATATTTCTACATGCATAACCCAATCACTAAGAATATTCTTTAAGAATCTAATGTGAAGTTTATACGGTAGGTAGCTCCTTCTAAGAAGCTCACTCCTATCATCTTGTTTTCGTACATTTAGTTTTTTTTGTTTTTTTTTAAGGGATATTTTTTTCATATAAATATGAAATATATATTTTGAAAAATGTATTATATTGGGTATTTTTTCTCATTTCAAATATGTTATTGGATTTTCAAAGTTTTATCAACATATGATTCAAGGTTATTACAACAATATACTCTTTAAAAGCTCAACAAGTTATTTGTGGGAATTAAATCCAGGTGGGGAGGATAACACTCCCTCTCACAACTGCTTGGAATTCAATTGACAAAAACTATGAAATTATAAATATTTATTTGAGTATATAAATTTTTACATTTCAAAACTTTAATATAATTTTAACTTTAGAATTTCTACAATCATAATAAACATTGCATTATAACAATTTGAATAAGCATGGTTTACAAATTCTTATCTAAACAAATTTCTTCATTATTTTCTCATGCCATATGATTACGGATTAATGAAAGCTCATTTTCTTTTTGTGTGTTACATGATCTAGGTGGAAGAAACATTTCTTAAAAATTAAGGTTTATTAATTTTTTATTAATCTATTATTGTAATTAATTTGTGAAAAATTATGAATTCTATTTTTATATTAAAAATTACAATACTTGTTAAATATGAGAGTTATATTTAAACTTTAAACCATTCAATTTGGAGTAAAATTACGGCATAAGGTGTTTATAATACGAGAAAGCACTTCACAAGATCTATATATCAATCTAGTGAAAATGTGAATTTAGCATTGTCTCATTGTTGAGACGAATGTTGGGTGCACCATTGGTTGTCCATTTGTTGGCTTCTTGTCATGTGTTGATCCCACCAGTGGAGAGGTAGGGTACACAACTTGACTTTGCTCATTAAAACAATGTGAGATGTTGGATTTTTGTGAAGGTTTTGGCAGTTGTTGCATGGCTTTGCAATACGTAGGAAATGAATTGGGCACCGCTCAAATCCCACTACCTTGATCATCGTGTTATCCCCATTTTGTGGAAAACTAAGGATATGATGTCTCGAGGCCCTCAGGTTGCAGATATGGAGTGTCGAGAAACTACATGAACAACTTGGTTTGAATACAACCTAACCTTATGGAAATGTATGTGGTATTGATTCCAGAAAGGTCAAAGTCCTTGGGGTATGTGAGGACGTTGAGATTTTCCTGATTGATTTTCCATATATCAGCATTCTCATGGACATAGTAGTGATCGATGTTCTAGATGCTTGGGGGATGATTTTATCTAGGCCTTGGTCTACTGCCCTTGGGGATTTCTTTAGAATGTATCTCACCCATGCACACATTCCTATGGGGGATGACACTTTTCAGATACTATACAATTGAGAGAAATTCGATAGACACGTGAAGGATCCTGATGATCCTGATTATGCCACTGAATGTGATTATGACGTACTCCCACAGACCATTGAGTATGATCCATCTGAGCTACCTTTTATGTAGGAGGACTCCATAGAAACACTTCTTCCACGGATAGATCAATACAAAGACAAACTTGAAAAATACCATCGGAAGGAGCTAGGGTCTATCCAAATTTTGAAGAAGGAAGATGAGAAACATGAAGAAATCCTCAAATATACAGTCCACACATAACCTCCATACGATGAGAATACACCTTGTATCGATTTTAATGAAGGAAGTCTTGTGCTCATGTGGGACAAAAGAAAGGGCAAGCCCATATACGAGAAGAAAGACAACAATTCTTGGCTTGGCCCTTACATCATCAGGAAGAAATCTGACAAAGAAAGGTACTAACCGACAACATTAGACAAGAGAAAGATGCCACTACTAGTAGATGGGTCTCTTCTCCAACCTCACATCCAAGTCACTTGACTTCTTTAGGGCCAATGTCCCAAGTAAGTAGGTAAGTCATTTTGATTCCTTGTATTTTGCATCTTGATTTCTCATACCAGTTTAGATGCATTTCATTTTCATTCTACCCTACTTGCATATTGTTTTCATGCTTAGTTTATTTATTTATTTTTAAATGTCAAAATTTTATTTTTCTAGTTTAAAGGGTTTTGATTATGATCATACGAGAACAAGCATGAGTAGGCCATCCTGCACTTGAAAATTTGATGTTTCCTTGTAGGCACAGGTCTACTAGGAGATGTTGCAGTTCTCATGCACTCTACGGCGAGCACATGTCCCCAAGTAGGAGCCAGATGTTATCCCCATTTCGTGGATAACTAAGGAGATGATGTCTCGAGGCCCTCAGGTTGCATATATGGAGTACCAAGAGACTACATGACCAGTTGTAATAACCCTGTTCCCCCCAGCTTGTAAATGTAACTATATTTTGCTAAAAGGGTAGTGTAAATATTTATGTTGCTAATGTAAAAAGGAAAGTGTTTCATAACTGTTGAATGGGTTTCCAAGGTAGATCATGATGCACGAGAAGGAATCAATGAGGAAATTTCCCTTGCCAATTTAATAATCAAGAAAAATCTAGATTGCCCATTTTTCTAGAATTGTGGTTAATGGAGGGAGTAGGTAGATGAACTATCAGCTTCCCACATTTACAAAAAGGAATGGGTTTTGTACCAAAACCGCCTTGCCTTAGAAGAATGGGCAGAAAAGTACCCATCTACAGGATTCTACACTGACCCATGAATTGGGGGATTTGACCCACGAAATATTGCAAAAAGAAGACAGGGAAATGAAGGTAAAATTGTGGGCAGAGAGAAAGGAGGCAAGAAGATGAGTCTGGTGACCATTTTCGGAAGAGGGAGAGCATGTGCAACTCATTGGTTCGAAAGAGAACTGAAAAATGAATTTGTTCTGGGTACAGTAATTTGTTGGGCAACGTTTTCAGTCCAAGATGATAAACGGGGTTACGGAGAAGATGAGTGAGTAGGGAACCAATCATTGCATAACCCCTTGCTTGGTGGAGAGAAAATCGATCTGCCAAGTTCCTGTGGGTGGAGGAGAGTGGCCTCCATCCATGGTTGTTGCCGAACAAAAGGATGAGTCTCTCTGAGAGCATCATGATCTAGCTAGGGGGTGGCCGGCGTGAAATTCCTCCAGAAATTGTTGTGCCTACGGTTGCGTGGAAAAGGGCACCCCTTTCAGCAGTTGCATCACTATTTGGTTTCTAGATAAGTATATTTGGTTAAATCTCTGTAGTGTTTAGATAAGAGAAAATATTATACTATGTTTTAGAACTGTGTAAGTTTAATTTCTGACAAAAGCGACTAGAGAAATTTAAGCAGAATAAAGAGAATGTCTTAGCGGAAGGTATTTTGATTTAATTTCTCATCCCTTGCCTATATGTGTGCTAAAATAAGATTTAGGGGAGTGGATGTTGTGGTTGGTTGTGTTATACAGTTTAATGCATCCTGGGGAATTGATGACTAAATAATTAAAAATATCTATGAGACCTATGAAAGAAGAAAGAGTGATTTTTTTGCGTAATAGTGCTCCATTTTAGTATGTCCTCAAATCCCCTTCCAGAAAAGTAGAAAATATCAGATATGAATGGACTTTAGGAAATAATCCCAATTATGGTAAAACATTAAAAGTCCTTATAAATAATTAGGACATAAACATGAAATTGGTCTAAATGAATTAAAATGCAAAAGTTCTCAAAATTCTATTTGGGGCATAAATAAACATTTATGTTTAAATTGTGTTAAATCTCCTAAATTTGGGAAGAATCCCCTTAAAATTTGGTGGGCAGTAAATCCTCGTAGAAACACTGAATTTACTGTGGAGGTAAATCTTTGTATTAGGAACATTTCCGTCAAATATAGTAAGAGTAGTAAAGGACAATAATAAGGAACTAAATTTTTACTCATTTACCCACGAGAAGGGAGAGATTATAATTATATTTTAATTTCCAGGATGGAGAAGTTTCCTTGGAATATAAACTTTTATTAAATCTCTTTATAAAGCCTCGAAAACTATATTTTTTTGTAAAAGAAAATCATTTTCCTTTAAATTGTCCAGGTAACAAAACTCAATAAAAATATGGAAATATATGTATATATGTTTATATACATATGATTATTATTATTAGTAATAGTAATATTATTTTATTATTATGAAAATGAAGGTTAAATCCCATGGATCGTGAAAGACCTGAGACCAAAGAGAATAGGGAATAAACCATGACTAAATGTTTCAACCTTCTCGTAGTCTCTGGAACTCTGGGGCTCAGGGATGTTTGGGGGATGGGATTCCACAAGCCAAAGTCATCGAATACCTGAACACTACCTTTCCCTGTATAAGGTTGCATATATAATAAATATAATCAATTACATTATTGTGTTTAATTTGTGTTTGTTATAATACACCTTTATTATAATATATATATATATATATATATATATATATATATATATATATATATATATATATATATATATATATATATATATATATATATATATATAATCTGAAATGAAGTAGACTTATACTCTTGCCAAATGTCTTTGGGATTTGGGTCCTCAAACCTTTTTTAAAGAAAACACTTTATGAATAACCTTATGAATACTTTCCTGAGACTGGATCAATTGTAAGCTACGGTTTGGTAGTTGCGGCCACAGTAGAGGACAACATGAGTACCAAGGGGGGCGATAATGAAACCCCCTCATACAAGCAGGTAGTAATAGATAGAGGGAAAGGCCCACGAGGCGTAGGTTTCAAGGCACCAATGACAAGCACCTCGAGATCAGAACCATAAAAGAGTCAGGAAAGCAACCAGAGGAAAAGCGATGGCATGGGGGAATAAGCCAGAGAAACTCATAATGTTGCGCAAGAAACGACGAGTCCCAATGGGGCAGAAGGGCACAACCCATGTAAACCAAAGACAACAATGATACCCAAGGTAATACTAGACGATCCGCAAACACAACTCTACAGGGACTAGAGGAAGACGCATGCACTAATCTGCAAATTTATGGGTTTGTGGCCCACAGAAAGAACGTTGTGCAACTGGATTAAATATCAATGGAAGCCAAGAGGAGAAGTGGATCTTCACCTCAGCTCAAAAGGCTTCTTTACAACAGTTTTCATGAACCTGGAACAGAGGGATAAGATCTTTGAGGGGGGGGCATACTTCCACGCCTCATCAAGACTGTACATGCGATCATGGAAGGAAAACTTCTCCCCAGAAAAAGAAACCTTAAAAAATGTACCTGTATGGCTGAGACTTTACTCCTTGTCGTTAGATTACTGGCTATCTTCCACCTTTGAAGCAATAGGGAACAAACTGGGAAAATACGTGAAGACATCATAAGCAACCCTAACAAGACGATACACCTCCTATGCAAGAATCTGCATAGAGATGGATGTGTCGGGGGCACTCCCAGAAGCCATAATCCTGGAATTTAGGGATGAGGAATGGATACAAAACATTGACTATGAGAAGATCCCCTTCAGATGCAGGAGATGTCACGAACATGGACACCTAATCAGAGAATGTCCGATCATTAAAAAACAAGAAGCAGAAAACACCAAACTACAGTAGGACGAAGATGGGTTTATAAAACCAAACCACAGAAACAGAGCTAACAAGAAACAAAGTAAAACCCCAACGGGGAGAAAACCAGAGGCCAGGAATAAAGCAGAAGGATGGGACAAGACCAACAAAGAGGAGGAAGGAGGAAAGGAAAAGACAAAAGCTAAAGAAGCCAGGGAACAAGCAACAAATGAGGATACAAATAGCCCAATAAAGGAGATGGGACAGAGGGGAAGTGTAACTCCTATGGACGGAGAAACCAGAGATACCCCCACCCCCATGCAAGAGGCAGGCGAAGACGCGGAAATGACTCCAACCGAGGTAGGAACAGAAGATCCTGATCTCAGAGACATTGTGGAAAGGGAAGGGATCGATCTCCCGAACATACTGGAGAAATGGAACAGGCGGGGCGTAGACAATGTACCAGCAGAGCAACTAGATCGCATCCAATACATGTTCCTCCTAAAGGGGGAATCCAAATCCAGAGGGCTCAAGCGCACACACGGGAAGATAGGACACCTAGGAATCAAAGCAGGCGAAAGACAACCGCAACTCTCACCCAAGAACATGAGAAGGAAAAAAGGTAGGAAATCAAACAGCGTAGCCCTACAGGAACTAGGATCTCTACTGATAAACTCAGATAAGATAAAAAATCTCTTTCCCAACTCTTCCCCACATGTTTAAATGAAGATTATAACATGGAATATAAGAAGCCTAAACAACCCACGAAAGCAAAGAATTATTAGAAATAGACTTAGGAAGGAACAACCGGACCTTTGTTTCATCCAAGAGACTAAATGCATTATAGATAGAATGGAAACAATCAACAAAAAACAATGGAGCAAGTACAAGATGTTGGTTGTCGAAGGACAATAGACGGTAGGAGGAATCCTCACCTTGTGGAATTCACAAGTGATAAACCTAATAGCAACCGAGGCTACCAGGCACACACTTTCTGTTAACATGCAAATCATTGGGAATACAGAGATGATTCTCTGCACTAATGTGTATGGACCCCAGATGCTAAAGGAAAAGAGAAGAATGCTTCTAGACCTAGAAGACCTAAAAACCTGCTCTAGCAACCTCCACTAGATCCTGGCAGGGGACTTCAACATCATCACATCACTTGCGGAAAAAAAAGGAGGCACCAGGAGATTGGATAGAGATGCGGAAGAATTCTCAACGTTCACAGACACGGGGGAGATGGTGGACATCAGAACCAATAATAGAAACTTCACTTGGAACAATAAACGGATAAATCAACATCAGGTTGCGACAAGACTCGACAGATTCTTGGTGTCAAAATCCATCATTATGCAGGGGTTAACCTTAGATTGCAACATCCTTCCATGGGGGGGTTCTGATCACTGGCCAATCCAACTAGAAGCAGACTTCCCAACCACCCCGAAGAATATACCATTCAGATTTGAGAAATTCTGGATTAAACACCCCACCTTCAAGGAGAACATCAACCAGTGGTGGCGGGAAGAACAATCGAAGCAAGGGACGCGGATGTTAAAACTCTATAAGAAACTAAAGTACATCAAATGTAAGCTTAGGGAGTGGAACAAGGAAATTTTTGGCAACAT
Source organism: Picea engelmannii (assembly GCA_009831015.1). Classification (NCBI taxonomy): domain Eukaryota; kingdom Viridiplantae; phylum Streptophyta; class Pinopsida; order Pinales; family Pinaceae; genus Picea; species Picea engelmannii. The sequence continues at coordinate 1,414,065 of ML777123.1, forward strand.
AAACCAAGAGAAGAGAAATATTGAAGACAGAATGAGAAGACTCCAGGAATTTTGCATAGTGGAGGGCTACACAGAGGACCGAAAAAAGGAAGAGATCCAAATGACCCAGGAATGGGAAGGAAGATGTCAGCAAGAAAAAATTCCATGGCGCCAAAAGTCCTAAATCAAATGGCTAAAGGAAGGAGAGAGGAACACCAAGTTTTTTCATAGAACAACCATTGCCAGAAGAGCCCACAACAAAATCCTGAAAATTAAGGATCAGGATGGAATCGAGCGAGAATCCCACAAGGAGATTGAAAATACCCTAGGAAGTCACTTCCATGGGATAGCCCAGGAACCCAACAAAGACCGAACGGAGGCCATCCAGAGGATAACGCAGCACATCCCCCGTCTAGTCGTCGAGGAATAGAATAACAACCTAAATAAACCCATAGTTAAGGATGAAATCGATCAAGTGATCCAGGAGGTTCCCAACGGGAAAGTCGTGGGTCCAGATGGTTTCACAGTGTAATTCTTCAAATCCTGTTGGGAAGTGGTCAAACACGATGTTTATAGGGTGGTGGAGGACTCTAGACGGTCGGCCTCCATCCTAAAATCGTTAAATGCCACAATGATTACTCTAATCCCCAAAGAAAATGAAGCAAGGACCCTTGACCGCTACAGACCCATAGCTTTATGCAATGTGGTTTACAAGATAATCTCTAAAGTCATAGCCAATAGATTGAAACCCCTCCTATCCACAGCGATTTCACAAGAACAAGTGGGTTTTGTGGAAGGACAACAAATCATGGACAATATCATCCATGCTCACGAGATAATCCACACCCTGAAAATCCAGAGGAGAGGGGGGATGATAATACAACTTGACCTAGCAAAAGCCTATGACAAAATTAGTTGGCACTACATGGTTAAGACTCTGGAAGCCTTTGGCTTCACCCAACACTGGATTAGCTATATTATCAGCCTAGTCTCAATGACAAGTTTCTAGCTCATAATAAATGGAGCACCAGCCAAACCCTTTTGGCCCACTAGAGGCATCAGACAAGGCAACCCGCTATCCCCCTTCCTGTTCATCCTGATGATGGAAGGTCTCAGTCGAAGCATAAAAAGCGCAACAACAGCAGGAGAAATAACAGGCCTCAAACCTTTCGAAAATTGTCGTACTTCCACACACCAACAGTTCGTGGATGACACCTTACTCCATGGCATACCCACGGTCAAGGAAGAAAAAACATTCAAAAGGATCTTAGAAGATTTTGGGGAAGCCTCGGGAGCCGAGATCAAACATTCCAAATTGATGATCTACTTCTTCAACACCAACCCTGCAATCCAAAGGAACTTGACAAATATTTTGGGCTTTGAGCGCAAAACTCTCCCAACTAAATACTTGGGCATCCCCCTGACGGACAGAGCTTTAAAATGGAATCTTGGGAAGGAGTGCTCAACAAGCTACAGAAGAAGATGAAAAATTGGACGTACAGATCCCTCAACCTAGCGGGGATACTGGTACTGACCAAGACGATTCTACAAGATATTTCAACCTATATGAAGTATGTTTTTCCTGCCCCCAAAGGAATACTACAAAAAATAAGGACCATCCAAAGGGACTTCTTATGGAAAGGAGCGGCAACAAAGAAAAAATGGGCCCTTGTGGCTTGGGAGAAGGTTTGCAAGCCAAAATGCAAAGGAGGACCAGGGCTACAAGATCCACAAGTAACCAACGAAACCTATGTGGTGAAACTCTGGTGGTAATGAGTTAAATAAACTTCTACCCCGTGGGCAACCCTCTGGAAGGCCAAGTATGTGTCAGACATAAACGACCAAGACCAAATTTGTTTTATGGGCACCTGGGAGGGATCAACCATCTGGAACCTAGCTTGGCGCAACAAGACCTGGGTCCAGACACACAGCTTCTGGGAAGCAAGGAATGGTAAAACAACCAGATTCTGGGAGGATTCCTGGCAACAGGAACCCAAGATGGGAAATCCGGACAGGGAGGAACTCCAACAGGACATGATCGCGCAAGGCAAAACAAACGTCCACCACTATTGGAAGCAAGAAATAGATCGAAACAGATGGAGAATCTAGGACTATCTCAATTCCCAAACTAGCGATCGGACCACAACCATCGCGAAAGAGGTGGAGGAGGAATTAAGGAAAAGGAAAATTGCAGTCTTGGAGGAAGAAGACCAACTAATATGGGGCTGGAAAAATGGTGGGGAATTCAACTTGAAGGAAGCCCGACATTACATCGTGGACCAAGACCAAGAAGACCCAGCACAACTATGTGAAAAGCTCTGAAGCAACCCCCAGTGGCCAAAAATAAAAAAATTCAAATGGTTAGTACTTCACAACCGAATTGTAACCTGGGAAAACCTAAGGAAAAGGGGCTTCATAGGTCCATCACGGTGCCACCTCTATCAAGCTAAGGAAGAAACAACGAATCATCTCCTCGATGAATGTATCTACACAGTAGAGATCTCGGACTAGGCGACAGGTGTTTTTCGACAGTCCAATAGGACCCGAGGTAACATCTACACAACCATCAACAACTGGAATGAGATTTACAACGAAATTGAACAGGTGAATCTATGCTAAACTCTCATTCTAGGGATGATCATATGGACAATATGGAAATAAAGGAACCGACACATCTTCAAGAATGAAAGCCTTCCGGAAGGGAAAATCAAAGAAAAAATAATCTCCATGACAAGAGAAACGGTGCAGATCTGCAACTACCAAAATGGGAAAGCGAAACTCGCAGGTCAGGACTCCAGAGTCCTAGAATATTTTCACCTAAAAGATGGGCGCAACTGCACATAAATAGGACGACCACTGCAACTGGAATCCCCCTCCAGTAGGGTCCCTCAAGTTGAATTTCGACGGGGTGACAAAAGGAAACCCAAGCATGACAGGAATGGGTGGGGTTATCAGGGATAGTGGTGGCAACATAATCCGGCTGTACGTAAGGAGTATGGGAAAGTCAACTAACAACGCAGCGGAATTCGGAGCCCTGGAGATCGGCCTCTAGATTCTAGGTCATGAAAGGATGACAAAAACTATCATGGAAGGTGACTCCACACTGGTAATCAACACGGTGAAGAGACTCCAAAATGGCACCAGAGCAGGCAAAGCTCATAGACACTAGCGCTTGGCACACTCCCTGCAAAAAATCCAAGAGCATCTGCAAAAGATGAACACAGTGGAGTTGCGTTGGGTACACAAGTCAGTGAATGGCCTGCCAGATAGAATTGCTAATGAAGGGGTTAGCAAGGAAAGATCGGAGTTAGACAGCACCGGGAGAAACATCCCAAATGGTCAATTCAGAACAAACTACACGCAACTAGCAACAAAAGACCATGACGGAAGCTTAAGTACGGAAGGTCACACCAAGAGGAGTGGTGCAAGGCCAATAGGCGGGCACGACTAATCTAGGCAGAATCTTCATCGCCAACACCTAATTACAAGTGACAACGCGGAATCAGACCACACAATAGATGGGGGTACAACATCAAGGCCACATCAGTAGGAATAAGCGCAAGGTTAGTGCAGGGGAAAGTACAAATGGGACTCAACAGGCTGTGAGTGACATAGGACAAAATATGTTACCACGCACCAGTAGGGTCACACCCCTTCCAAGAACAGGTACGGGGAAGAGAAACGTTGGTTACACAACAAGCAGAGGCAATGGCCGATGCAGGGATAACGGACGGACTATCATGGTCACACATATCGAGACAGAGAAAAAGGATGGGAAGGATGACCTCTATGGGCAGACCATGACTGCAAGGACGAGTCCGCAGTAGGAGAATTTCCATAAGAGGCGAAGCACTAGGAATAGATGCAGTCAGACAAAGCGCAACAGCAGAAGCCACCACAAAAACAAGGGCCTGACAAGAAGGAACCCTTGGGTGGATAGGAACAGGAGGAGAATTCAGGGAAAGAATCGCCACAAGCTAGCCAATATGGTGCGTATGAAGAAAGCGCGCATCAAAAGAAACACCCAGATGGACGAAAATATGATAAGTCAGAGAAAGATTTCAAGGATGGAGCAAGCAACCCGAGACGCCAAGGGAACTTTCCAGGCGTTGTTTGAACCGAAAGGTCAAGCGACCATCACTAGGTGGGAGAAGGAAATCACTGCCATGTGCAAGGGCAAAGCCTGGGAGGAACTGAGGTAGAAAGCGGACTGGATAACGAACCCAGGGACCATGCAGTCCAAGAAAACCCTCTACCATAAGACAGTAGAGATGGCATGGTGGACAAATATTTTAATAAGCAAAGTGAGCATAGAAAAGAAAGCTTCCATCCAGAAGGGTAACAAGGCCCAAAAAAAATTGTTGAAATAAATCCTGAGTTACCTCAACAACCTGGATGCTAGTACAAAACAAATTGCAGAGGACCAGAAGAACCAGAAGGAGAAGTTGGAGCGAATGGCTAGCCAATTCCACTTATACTTGCGTTATGTCCATCATATGGACATCACACCTGTTGATGGGAATGGAGCACCAGCCTGGATTAGGAAGACCCACACGGTGGCCCAAAGGGAGGAGAGCAAGGACAAGGAAAAATATGGAAATAGTAATCTCATAATCCTGGTCTAGTGTCAGGTAGCCAATGATCAGTGAATATTACTGGGTCAATCTTAATTGTTGTCTTGTGTTTTTATGGTTTTGTTATGATTAGCTTGCCAAAACTGGATATGATGGGATTGGACCGGTTTCCCAATGTGGCGGTACAGCCATACCCCTCTGTTATCTCAAAGAGCGCAACTCTGGAACCCCTGGGATGGTTTCCTTTTTGGCAGACCAGGGAGTTCCTCTTTTTGTATATTAGTCTTTTTTAGTAATATAGATACTCACACTCACTTACACTATATATATATATAATCCGAAATAATACATTGCGTTTAAATAACAATGTAATACAAGTGGGTCCCCTCCAGAACTTCGGGACTCTGGGTTATATGAGAATGAAGAATTGCATGGAGGAGCCGAAGTTGTGGACCCAAATATCCTTTCCTTAATTATATTATTGAATATTAAATATAACCTTAGATATTGTTGAAACCTCAGTGAGTATTTCGAGAGGTATAATATAATCTATTATATTATATTATATTAATATTTATTAAAATGGTTACACGTGAACGATGCCAACCATTTTTAAATTATTAAATAATGTCGAAAGGTGTATAAGTAGGGTCACTTCGGAGCTTCAGGACTCCGAGAGATTGGAGTATAAGGAACGTGGTGGAGATTCGAAGGGGATTGACCGGGAGAACTCTCTCTCTCTCTCTCTCTCTCTCTCTCTCTCTCTCTCTCTCTCTCTCTCTCTCTCATGTCAAATAATAATATAATATTGGAGAATTTTAAAACCTGAGCGTAATTTTTGAGGAATATAAAATAATATATTATATTATTTTAAGGTTCATTAAATTGATTTCACGTAAATGAAGCCAACTCCTTTGAATATTAAATGGTGTGGTAATGTGTGCTAATGGGGTTACTTCGGAGCTTTGGGACTACGGGACTTCGAGAGATTGGAGTATAAGGAATGTGGTGGAGAGTCGAAGGGTGGTTGACCCAGAGTTTTCTCCCTCTCTCCCTTATTTCAAATATTAATAAAATATTGGAGACCTTGTAAATCTCGGCGCAATCTCCAAAAAGATGTAACATAATATACATATATTTTAAATGAGTTTATTGTGATACCTACACGTGGGGAAGTACAAACCCTCTTTACCCTTTTTAATTTAATATTTAATGTGAAGTCACGTGTAAGCGTGGACCCTTCGGGAGTCCAGGGCTCCAAGAGTTCGGAGCTTTGGGACTCCGGGATGTTATGGAAGATAGAGCATAAGAGCAAAACAACCGAAGGCCGAACCTATTTTCCCATATCCCAATGTTATAAATAGCATGGAATTAATTATATTATATGAGGATACAATAAATTATAAAGGCACAATATGAGTGGGACCCTCTCCGAAACTCTGACATTCTGGATATTTGGGTTCATAAAAGCCCGATGTGGAATCTTCGTCGAATTCCTGAGGCTTGGGTATGAATGGGAATTGATAATCCTAAGTGCCCCCTTTGATATAAATTAATCATATTATAATATTATTAAATACAATTATATTATAATAAAATTAATAAAAGGATAATTTGTGGTTGAATATAGTTGATCATTTTTCCTAGTAAATAAATAAATATGCATATATTTAGATATATATGTTAAACTACATTAAAACATGTCATGGAGGAATTGAATTATATACCTTAATTAAGATTAATCAACTTATATATATATATATATATATATATAATCTGAAATAATACATTGCGTTTAAATCACAATGTAATACAAGTGGGTCCCCTCCAGAACTCCGAGACTTTGGGTTATATGAGAATGAAGAATTGTGTGGAGGAGCCGAAGATGTGGACCCGAATATCCTTTACTTCATTGTATTATTGAATATTAAATATAACCTTAGATATTGTTTAAACCTCGGTGACTATTTCGAGAGGTATAATATAATATATTATATTATATTAATATTTATTAAAATGGTTACACGTGAACGACGCCAGTGATTTTTAAATTATTAAATAATATGGAAAGATGTATAAGTTGGGTCACTTCAGAGCTTCAAGACTCCGAGAGATTGGAGTGTAAGGAATGTGGTGGAGAGTCGAAGGGGATTGACCCGGAGAACTCTCTCTCTCTCATGCCAAATAATATTATAATATCAGAGAATTTTAAAACCGTGACGTAATTTTTGAGGAATATAAATAATATATTATATTATTTTAAGGTTCATTAAATTGATTTCACGTAAATGTAGCCAACTCCTTTGAATATTAAATGGTGTGGTAATGTGTGCCAGTGGGGTCACTTCAGAGCTTTGGGACTCCGGGGCTTCGGGAGATTAGAGTATAAGGAATGTGGTGGAGAGTTGAAGGGGGTTTGACCCAGAGTTCTCTCCCTCTCTCCCTTATTTCAAATATTAATAAAATGTTGGAGACCTTGTAAACTTGGGCACAATCTCCAAAAATATGTAATATAATATACATATATTTTAAATGAGTTTATTGTGATACCTACACCTGGGGAAGTACAAACCCTCTTTACCCTTTTTAATTTAATATTTAATGTGAAGTCATGTGTAAGCATGGACCCTTCAAGAGTTCAGGGTTTCGAAGCTTTGGGACTATGGGATGTTGTGGAAGATAGAGCGTAAGAGCAAAAGGACTGAAGGCCGAACCTATTTTCCCGTATCCCAATGTTATAAATAGCGTGGAATTAATTATATGATATGACAATATAATAAATTATAAAGGCACAATATCAGTGGGACCCTCTCCGGAACTCCGGCGTTCGGGAGATTTGGGTTCATAAAAGCCCAATGTGGAATCTTCTATGAATTCTGGAGGCTTAGGTATTAATGAGAATTGATAATCCTAAGTGCCCCCTTTGATGTAAATTAATCATATTATAATATATTTAATAAAAGGATAATTTGTGGTTGAATATACTTGATCCTTTTTCCTAGCAAAAAAATAAATATGCATATATTTAGATATATATGTTAAATTACGTGAAAATGTGGCAGGGATGAATTGAATTATATACCTTAATTAAGATTAATCAACTTAATTATATTATGGAGAAATTATCCTCATTGTGTTATAATATAATTACTCATAATGATCATATGAGTAATTTATTGAGTTGGTGTTAAACTACTTCTAAGGGGGGGAAGAGAAAGTAATGATTTCAATAATTACTGGGCCATGGGCATTAGGTTAAATGAAAAATTTATACCCCATCCCTTAAAAAGGTACTTAGGGGTCGCGTGTGTGACAGAGTGGTATCAGAGCAGGAAACAACACTTGGCCTTCTTGGGCTCATGAAAGAGTCAATTAAATTTTATTAGAAAGCTATAAGGGCGGGGGGGGAGATCCCTACCCTACCCTATCTAGTAGAGCATGACTCAAACACTAGGTCTAGATGGGCAAGAGAATAGTCACAAGACTAGTTTACCAATGCTAATATGAGCCTCTTGATAGTGTTTGTTATCGCAAGGAGATTATCTTCATAATCTCCTTGAGGAGAAGGATTGCAGATTGAAATTTTGTTGGGAATTAATCAACAAAAATTGAATCATGTTCGATTGCAACAGAAGAATCATATTTCTACGTTGGGGAAACCATATCCACTCCTACAGGAGTGGGGTTATGATGATGGGCACTAATAGAAAGACTTGGATGTGAATGAACTGATTAGGTCACAAGGTTTCCTACAAATGTGTGCTTATGAAGCGTTTGGAAATCATAATTGCAACTTAATTAAGAGATTAGGCCTTGTGAGTATATTTCCCCATGTATAGAATCCTTATGGAAATATGTGAGGTCAACTTACTTGTAATGTCTTAATTGAAACCTGCTAATGGGATAACCCCTTTAACAAAGTAAAAAGGAGACCTATGGGATGAGAATAACCTTCATGAAAGAAGTAAAGTGACATGAGCAAGTGCAGTGGATCATGGATGTGCTAAGGGAGTGTACATCCTTAATAAATTAAGGGTGTGTCTGTTCAAAGAGGTAAGCAAGTGGAATATATTTGCATTGCAGACATAGGTGAAATGATTGGTGCACGAGGATATATTAGAATGCATATGGAAAAATATTGAACATGCAAATTTAGGCATGTTATAACCTATGGTGGGTTGTAAGGTATGGTCTACTAATGGACCTTTTAGATGAGAATGACCTTATGTAAGCATGAGTTAACAACAAGAATGAAATGTTGATAATGTTGTAGCCTATTACCTTAATAAGATAGGACTATAAGGATTAATGAGAGACTGATGCAAGGTTTGATTAAGGAGGTGTCAAAACACCTTTGGATGACTACTGGATCATATTAACATCCATAGGTGGATGGTGGCCATATGGATATGTCTTGATCTATTCAAATAGAAAAAAGAGGGAGTTTAGGAAAAGATTCCCTTGTAGATATCTATGGACCAAGAATGAATTGGTGCATGAATAAGAGACTAGAAGTGGTTATCTTATTGCCTTGGGTAATACAATAACTACCCATCTAAATTTTGATTTATGGAAGGTTTTTGCAGTAGAAAGGGGAAAAGTGGCCCTTTCTAGTTGTTTCCTTGTAGAGAGGGCAACATTGGTATGAATTATGGCTGTGAGACTAGTCATATGATTGTATATAATCTCTCACTAAAGAACACTAATATTAAAAGTAAAATATCAATGTGAATGAATGAGGTAAAAAGGTGAAAGTGATGCACCTACATATATACAAATATATGTATACATGCTTAAAAGAATAATATGACTGCCTAATCAAGTAGGATGTGAGGCAAGATGTGTACTTACCATATCTGAGCAATTCCCTGGATGCATGGTTAACCCTATGTTGGAGGGTCTGATTTATATCGAAAAAAATGATAGCTTGAGGAGGATGTATCCCATTTCCTCAGGAAAAACTAGAATAAATGGTTGAAAGAATAAATGAGAAAGGAGGCCATGTTGTCATGATAAAAGGAGACATGATTATGCCTATGAGGATTACATGAGAATGATTGTGGACAATCATGATTTAAATTATTTTTAATTAAATATGCATGCTTATATCCCATATGGAATTTTGAGTAAACCTCTGAAATAATGAAGTTAAGGCCACTCCAGATAATGATGTGTCTGCAATGAAAGAGTTGCATGCTGAAGGATTTCCCCATGGAGGAATTGTGTAAAGACTTTGTCAGGAGAACAAAGTCACAACCTTAATGATTGTTGAGAATTGGGAAGTGGGACTTAATCCTATCCATATAAGAATCCTGGATTACATTATAAGACATAATGCATGAATGGAAGACTAACAAATGAACGCTGACTATTCAGATGTCTAAATAGTAATGTGCGGAATGCACATGTTCATAATTCATTGTGAACAAAAATATTTATGTTGTGGCATATTGAATTATCCAAGAAGCTTAAGGTGAAACTAACCAAGACTACTCAAGGAAAAGAGAAGAAATATCCTAGCAGGGAGTAGATTGCAAAAGCAAAGAAGAAGAAAAGGAGGAATAGGTTTCTCACTTTAAAACTCTGAATTTCTTAACATAGTTGTAATCCTTAACAGAACAGTTGTGGGAACAAGTACAACTGGTGAAAGAAAAATGAACAAACAAGTATAAATTTGGTTAAATCCATGAATGTGTAAAGGCGGTGAGGCCTTGGGAATAGTTCAGTTAAGCTGAAAATTCTAGACTGTATAGAAGGATTTGGAAAGAGGGAAGATTCCCTTAAATCCTTTTTCTTGTTGTGTATTATGTTTCTCTAGGACAATAAGATCGTATGTTGTGGTGTGTGGGTGTTTTAGCATGAGAGTGGTGATAAATGTGTGACTGTAGAGATAACTAGAGACTTGATTATGTTCGCACTCGTGAAAACATTGAGGGTAATGTGATACATGTTAGAATATGAATGAATGTGCTCATTTTACCATTGACAATATCTCTATTGTCACCCAACCATAGGTTGAAGCCACCCTCCGAGCACCTTGACCTTGACAGAGAGAAGAATCCTGGTAGCAATCCAATAGCCAAGCAAGGCTAATGCACCAAGCAAGAAGTAACCAAAGCTGATCAGAGAGTCCAACCCAAAATTGGCGCAACACCTTCCCCAGGAGTTGCGCACAAGACTGCCAAATTGCAGTGTGCACAAGTGACTTCTATGATTCAGAGAGTGTGTCAAATGAGAGACTGGTGCCCTGTATTTATAATATTGCTGGCAGACTTGCCTGGGACGACTTCTCTCTCTGGGCACTAATCAATTCATATTAATTATCTCTCTTCATCCGACATCTCATCTAGGGTTACTTTCATTTCTTTTCTTTCTTCCGGAACGTTCTAATCTTGTCAAAGGTCATAATAGAGGTTCATACCTCCCGGAGCTACCATAATATCAACACTCCCTCCTAGCTAGGGAGGTATAACTGATAATGGTCTTGAGCACAAACAGACCATTCAACTGGTAGTATCACAAGCACCATCATTATTATCCAACTAGATAATCTCCATGACAACTTGTACAATATCAATTGATAGAACATAAATGTGTCTATCCATGGTAGTATGCAACTACTCAAACCGTGACACATAGTCACAAACAGTGGAACATCTCCACCACAGTAGCATAACTCTTCTGTCTGGAGACAAGCAGTCTCCATAACAATCATCTGATATCAACCTGCACAGAAAATATTGTTAAAATAAACTGAATCATCTAGGCCAATATTTCACTCACATCTGTGAGATCTGAAAGAATATTTTCCCTCGGAGTAGAACATCAATAATGGGCTATCTGTCTTATTCTTCTCAAACAAGGAAGAATGATTGTTTTGATTTCTGAGCCTGGACCATTCCTGACCTTGGGCCATTCCTCTGACACTAAACAAAGTGTAACCTGGAGAGAATGAATCTACCCTAAGGAATGCCTGTCCCTGATTGTTGAGCCTGGACTATTCCCCACCTTGGGCCATTCCTCCGACACTAAACAAAATGCAACCTGGAGAGAATGAATCCACCCTAAGGAATGACTATCTAGACCATTTCCCCTGTTAACCACAAGAGGAAAAGACTGTCATGTACCAACCTCCAAAACATACCATTCCTCATGTTAACCATAATGAGAAATCGTTGTCCGACAAGGCGGGCTAGTCTTCTTGAGTAACCCTCAAGAAGAGAGATTTCCCTAGACCACTCCCCATGTTAACCACAATGGGAAGTCGTTGTCTATGGTACATCAACAATCTGGACCATTTTCCAAACTGGAAAATGTATGTCCGTCAGAAATCTCAATCCACTTTCCGAACAGGAAAGAATCTGCCCAAACTGTACTATTTTTCAATCTTGAAAATGAATGTCCTCAATAATATGTCAGTGCTCCCTCCCAACCTAGAGAGTCATTTCTTCCCTTTCAGTTAAGGGAGTTATTTTCACGATCCCCATCTTCTCTCGCAAATATGCAAACTTTATTCTGGATAGAGGCTTTGTCAGGATGTATGTTGTCTGCTCATATGTGGTGATATATTGGAGCTTTACCTCTCCTTCCTGGACTTTATCTCGAATAAAGTAGTATTTGATCTCAATATGTTTCGACCTTTCATGAAACACGGGATGTTCTGATAATCTTATACAACTCTGATTATCACAATGTATTATGGTTGAATCTGGAATGTGATCAAATAAATCAGAGATTAACTTCCTTAGCCATATTGCTTCTGTGCATGCTTCACATGTTGTGATATATTATGCTTTTGTTGTGCTGAGTGTGACAGACTTCTTTTTTTTGCTGCCCCAAGATATCATGTCGAAGCCCAAGATAAAACACATTCTTGAAGTACTCTTTCTTTCTTCTGCACTACCTGCCCAATTTGAGTCTGTGAATCCATGAAGTTGTATATCACTGGATGCGGTATATCTTAAGCCATAGTTTATTGTCCCACGAATATATCTTAAGACATGCTTTGCAGCTATCCAATGCTCATGTCTCGGTTCCACCTGGAATTGGCTTAGTGTATTCATGGCAAAGCAAATGTCTAGTCGAGTATTTACCAAATACATCAATGACCCAATTAATTGTTGATATAGTGATGGATCTACTGGATCAGAATCTGGATCTTTCACTTTTCTTATATCTGTATTCATAAGAGTGTCCATGGACTTATAATCCATCATTCCAAACTTCTGAAGGATCTTTATTGCGTACTTCCCTTTTCCAAGGAATACTTCACCACGCTTCTTCCATACTTCTAGTCCCGAGTAATAATGCATGAGACCTAGATCTTTCATATCAAATTCAGAAGCTAGTTCCTTCTTGCACTAGATGATGAGAGACTCTTCACCTGTTATGAATAGATCATAAACATATAGTAGTAGAATTAAAGGTGCATTGTCCACGACTTTGTAGTAAAGGTTTGGATCTGCATGACTCTTGGAGAACCAAGTCTCGTTAGATAGTTGTCCATTATGGCATACCAAGCCCTTAAAGCTTGCTTGAGTCCATATAGTGCTTTCTTTAATCTACAAACGTGAGTGTCTCTGGAATGTACCTCAAACCCTTGAGGTTGTTCAATATATACTTTTTCTTTGATTGCTCCATTGAGGAAAGTTGTCTTTACATCCATTTGATGTAAGTTCCATCCCATGGAAGAGACAAGAGATATGATAGCTCTCATGGAAGTATATCTAGAAACTAGAGAAAAAGTTTCATCGTAATCTTCTCCCTCCTTCTGGGAGAACCCTCTAGCTATGAATCTTGCTTTATATTTATCCATGCTTTTGTCTATTGCATGTTTGATCTTATATACCCATTTTGAAGTTACCACTGATTTTTCTTTAGGTCTAGGTATGATTTCCCATACATCATTTTTCATAATGGATTGGTGTTCTTCCGTCATAGCTTCTTTCCACTATCCCTTTTGAACTGCTTCTTCAAATGTGGTAGGTTCTTCATCTAGAAGCTTCGTCATATATGTTGCATAACTTGAGAATCTTTTAGGCTTCTTACTTTTTCTAAATGTTCCTTCGGGAACCTTGAGTCTTTCTGCATCTTGTAAGGTAGCTTCAAGCCAAGCTGGTCATTTCCTGGTTTTAGGTATGGTGTCTGAATCAATAGTATCACATGGTTGCATAGGATGATCAGGTTGTTCCTTTTTTTCATCTTGATTTTCTATTCTTTCTTCAATAGGTTCTTCATTCTCTTCTTCTTCTATTGTTTCTTCTATGGATTTCTTGAAAGCCATTTTTTTTTTCATTGAATGTCATGTCTCTACTGACTTCGATCTTATGTTGTTCCAGAATATAGATTCTATAAGCCTTGGATGAATCACTATATCCCACGAATATTCCCTTCTTTCCCGAGGGTTCTAGTTTATTCCTTTTGTCCTTGGGAATATGAGAGTAAACATGGCATCCAAAGATTCTTAGGTTTTCCACATTAGGTTTCTTAACTGAGAAGGCTTCTTCTTGAGTCATTTCCTTCAGTATGCGGTCAGGACTTCTATTCTGCACATATATTGTTGTCATGGTTGCTTCCACCCATAAGAACATGGATAGACCTTGATCATTTAGTAGTGCTTTTACAATTTCTTCGATAGATGTGTTCTTTCTTTCTGCTACACCATTTTGTTGAGGATTATGAGGAACAATTAGCTCCCTCCTAATCCCTGATGATTTGTAGAATGCAACAAATTCCTTTGATGTGTATTCTCCTCCATTATATGTTCTTAAGATCTTGATATTCTTGTTCGTGAGGTTCTTTATCTCTGCTTTGAATTATTGAAACTTGTTGAATACTCTGTCTTTTGTCTTCAGTAGATATAACCAAGTCTTTCTTGAATAATCGTCTATGAAGGTTACGTAGTAAAGATATCCTCCTAGAGATTTAACTGGCATCGGTCCGCAAACATCTGAGTGTATCAGATCTAGAATTTCCTTAGATCTATTGTTGCTGCTTGGAAATGGTTTCTTGATATTCTTTCCAAGGGCACATCCTTTGCAAATTCTTTCCTGTGTAGACTGCAATTCTGGTATTCCTTCAACCATCCTTTTGAGAAAAAGTAATGCTTGATAATTAATATGAGCGTACCTTATATGCCAAAGTTCATTTGGATTGACTTCGTCATATATGAGAGCTTCTTCATTTTGTTCTAGTAGTCTATACAGATTTCCTTCACGGCTTCCAATAACCCTGACATTCTCTATGCTAGAGTCTTTATGCCAAGATAACACTTTTCCATCCACAAAAGCTATTATGTGGGAGGAGGAGAGTGGCCTCTATCCCTGGCTGTTGCTGAACAGGAGGAAGAGTATCTCTCATAGCATCATGATCTAGCTAGGGGGTGGCCAACGGTAAATCCGTCCAGGAGTTTTTATGCCTACGGTTGGGTAGAAAATGGCACCCCTTTCGCTAATTGCATCATTATTTGGTTTCTAGATAAGTATATTTGGTTAAATCATTGTAGAGTTTAGATCAAAGAAAATATTATACTATGTTTTAGAACAGTGTAAGTTTAATTTTTGACAAAAGTGACTTGAGAAATCTAAGCAGAATAAAGAGAACGTCTTAGCGGAAGGTATTTTGATTTAATTTCTTATCCTTGCCTATCTGTGTGCTAAAATAAGATTTAAGGGAGTGGATGTTGTGGTTGAATGTGTTGTACAATTTAATGCATGCCAGGGAATTGATGATTGAACAGTTAAAAATATCTATAACACCTCTGAAAGAAGAAAGAGTGATTTTTCTGCGTAATAGTGCTCTATTTTAGAATGTCCTCAAATCCCCTACCAGAAAAGTAGAAGACATCATATCTGTGTGGACTTTAGGAAATAATCCCAATTATGGGAAAACATTTAAAGTCTTTATAAATAATTATTGAGGATAAATAATTAGGACATAAACAAGAAATTGGTCCAAATGAATTAAAATGCAAAAGTTCTCAAAATTCTATTTAGGGCATAAATAAACATTTATGTTTAAGTTGTGTTAAATCTCCTAAATTTGGGAAGAATCCCCTTAAATTTTGGTGGGCAGTAAATCCTGGTAGAAACATTGAATTTATTGTGGAAGTAAATCTTTGTATTAGGACCATTTCCCTCAAATTTAGGAAGAGTTGTAAAGCACAGTAATAAGGAACTAAAGTTTTACTCATTTACCCACGCGAAGGGAGAGATTATAATTATATTTTAATTTCCAGGATGGAGAAGTTTCCCTGGAATATAAACTTTTATTAAATCTCTTTATAAAGCCTCGAAAACTATATTTTTCCTTTCCTTATTTTTTTGTAAAAGAAAATAATTTTCCTTTAAATCGCCTAGTTAACAAAACTGAGTAAAACTATGGAAATATATGTATGTATGTTTATATACATATGATTATTATTATTATTATTAAGAGTAATATTATTTTATTATTCTGAAAATGCACGTTAAAGCCCCTGGAGCGTGAAATACTTGAGACCAAAGAGAATAGGGAATAAACCGTGACTAAATGCTTCAACCTTCTCGTAGTCTTCGAAACTCTTGGATGTTTGGGGGATGGGATTCCATGAGCCAAAGTCGTAGAATACTCGAACCCTACCTTTCCATGTATAAGGTTGCATACATAATAAATATAATCAATTACATTATTGTGTTTAATGTGCATTTGTTATAATACACCTTTATTATATATATATATATATATATATATATATATATATATATATATATAATCTGAAATAACACATTGCATTTAAATCACAATATAATACAAGTGAGTCCCCTTCGAAACTCCAAGACTTCGGGTTATATGAGAATGAAGAATTTTGTGGAGGAGCCGAAGGTGTTGACCTGAATATCCTTTCCTTCATAATATTATTGAATATTAAATATAACCTTAGATACTGTTTAAACCTGGGTGAGAATTTCAAGAGGTATAATATAATATATTATATTATATTAATATTTATTAAAATGGTTACACGTGAATGGCGCCGGTCATTTTTAAATTATTAAATAATGTGGAAAGGTGTATAAGTTGGGTCACTTTGGAGCTTCGGGACTACGGGGCTCCGGGAGATTGGACTATAAGGAACGTGGTGGAGAGCCGAAGGGGATTGACTCGGAGAACTCTCTCTCTCTCTCTCTCTCTCTCTCTCTCTCTCTCTCTCTCATGTCAAATAATAATATAATATTCGAGAATTTTAAAACTTGGGCGTAGAGTCACTTCGAAGCTTCAAGACTACAAGGCTCTAGGAGGTTGGAGTATAAGGAATGTGGTGGAGAGCCGAAGGGGGGGTTGACCCGAAGTTCTCTCCCTCTCTCCCTTATTTCAAATATTAATAAAATATTGGAGACCTTGTAAACCTGGGCGCAATCTCCAAAAAGATGTAATATAATATACATATATTTTAAATGAGTTTATTGTAATACCTACATGTGGGGAAGTACAAACCCTCTTTACCCTTTTTAATTTAATATTTAATGCTAAGTCACATGTAAGCGTGGACCCTTCGGGAGTTCGGGGCTCCGAGAGTTCGAATCTTTGGGACTCCAGTATGTTGGGGAAGATAGAGTGTAAGAGCAAAACGGCCGAAGGATGAACATAATTTATCGTATCCCAATGTTATAAATAACGTGGAATTAATAATGTTATATGATGATATAATAAATTATAAAGGCACAATATGAGTGGGACCCTCTCAAGAACTCCAACGTTCGGGAGATTTGGGTTCATAAAAGCCTGATGTGGAATCTTCGTCGAATTTCAGAGGCTTAGGTATTGATAGGAATTGATAATCATAAGTGCCCCCTTTGATATAAATTAATCATATTAGAATATAATTAAATATAGTTATATTAAAATATAATTAATAAAAGGATAATTTGTGGTTGAATATAGTTGATCATGTTTCCCAGTAAATAAATAAATATGCATATATTTAGATATATGTGTTAAATTATTTGAAAATGCACCATGGAGGAATTGAATTATATACCTTAGTTAAGGTTAATCAACTTAAGAATATTATGGAGAAATTATCCTCATTGTGTTATAATATAATTACTCATAATTATCATATGAGTAATTTATTGAGTTAGTGTTAAACTACTTCCAAGGGGGGAAATAGAAAGTAAAGATTTCGGTAATTACTGGGCCATGGGTATTAGGTTAAGCGAAAAATTCATATCCCATCCCCTAAAAAGGTACTTAGGGGTCGGGTGTATGACACTAGCAGTACCATTTTCATAGATGGAAAACCCAATCACAACCACAGATGGTCACAGGTTTGTAGATGGCATTCACCACACCATTTGGCTTCCAGAAGGTAGTGGGCCTTGCTCCATGAGGTACACGTTAATATTATGGTGAACATCATTTCAATATTTAAGCCATTTGATTATGCTAGTAAGTGGTTTTCCCCTAGGGGATGGGTTTGCTACTGGGAACTCCCTTAATGAGCCATCATATCGTTCCTGACCATACTTACCACTTTCCATCATTATTCCCCTCCATTTCCTTATCTCTTGGGATTTTAGGGTATATTGACCTAAAAGGGGTTGTCCCTCATTCTCTGGGAAGAAGGGGATAAAGGCCTAGAGGCATTGGTGTTGGGTAAATGATAAAAGCCTTATATAAACCTTCCAGATGCTAGATGCTTCACCTAGGGATCACCCAAGAAAGCAATGAAATGATTATCTTTGAATAAAGGAGACCCACAATATAATAAGGAAATGTTTGAAAGGTTAGTTGAAGGATAAGAGGTCTCATCACGAGTCGAGCTATCACGTCCATGGATATCTAGTGGTAGGACATTGTCATTCGTCTGGTCACTGTTGAGGAAAAGATATGAAATGATCTTACTCAAACATTTTCAGATCTCGCCTGGCTAAAGCAAGATAGACGAGAATATCATCCTATGTTTATAGCCATCAAAATTGGTATCCTAATTCACAAGTATTGTTTACAAGTGCTTAGGCTGGCTTTTTAATAAATAAAAGCTTGTTGAAAAATTCATTATTTATGTAATTTTTTGAACATAACAGATGTTGAAATAAATATAGAGACCGAAGTAAAGACACCAAGTCAATAATCAAAACAGATGAGACATAAATCAATTGTTTATTTCATTCCAATTTATTAAAAGAATCGTTCCCTTTACAAATTTCCTAAGGAAGTTTCGGACCAAAGTCAAACTTAGATGTCCCCGATGAAACATACAAAAGGACTTCTGACAAAAAGTAAAAAATTGAACCTTAAAAGTTGGATCAGCTTGCCACAAATTGTTTCCCACTTGACTCTGCACATTAGCCTTTGTTGCTCATGAAATCTAATTCACAAACATACAAGTCTACACAAACTATCAAAGATAGATCAATACCTCTAAAAAACAAGTGTCTGAATGATGTAATTAAACCCTGAATATTGTTGTCTACAATAGGACCCTGCTATCATAAAAAAGAATTATTAGTATGCTTCAAATGAATTAAGGAATGAATGAAAACTAAATTATCTCAACAAAACTCCAAGAGCAAACCTTAGTATGCTTCTCCTTCTATTCTCCCCTTGTTCCTCCTTTTCCTTTTGCCTTTAAGCAAATTAGAATTGGTTGAAGTAGTTGAACTACTTCTTTAGTTAAGTTAACTAAAACTCAACAAACTTTACAGTTAAGGAGGAAAAGTAATAAAATCATAATAATGTTTTAAATAAATAATAACTAGTAGGTGGGACAAATTGTGACTCCCTTTAGTTTTTTAACAATCATAACAAAACTAGTTAATCAAGAAAAACATCCCTACTTGTGACTCCCATCATAACTTTCATATTTTGACAATTTATATCAATGATAATTGAAATTATTTCCAAAAATATTTTACCCATATATCCAAAAAATAGTGTGTTGTCCAAAATTTCAGAAGACAATTGTTCTCAACAATTAATAAATAAAAACTTAAAATCCATATTTGCCACTTTCGAAGGCAATCTTTCCCTTGTTGTTGTTGTCACCTTTTGATCTCTCTGAATTTTACTTAGGTTGTGTGGAGCCTTTAGGCCTAATCTCACTAATCACATGAGAGCAATCATCTCTCAAATGGATGCGGGAGGAAACAGATTTATCATATTCATTTCAAGGTGAGAAAGGGGCAGCAGTGGCTTTTCCTTTGTCAGGAGCATGGTGGGCCTCGGTTTTTAACGTTTTGCTTGCATGGGAATACTGTACTGGTGATTGGACAGGGGCAACATGGAAAATTTGATTAATAGTTGGAGGAGCAGGTAGAGACAAGTTAGGCCAACCACGATGTTGGAAGATTGTCGAGTGTACAATATCTTGTCATCCGTTGTTTTCAGGGACTTCAGGTTGCAGTGAGACATGAGGAGGCACTGGGATACTAGGGACCTGTAGGGCTTGGAAGGGAGGCCTTTTAGGCCTAGGTTGGACCACTCCTTATCCAATCCAGTTAAAAAATCCAGCTTGAAATAGTTTTCCTAACTCTTGCGAGTCAGCATCAAAGTGTATAGAGAATCTTGGCCTTCTAGGGCCCTTGTTCCAATTTCCTCTACCTCGGTTACCCCGACCATGGCTACCTCTGCTGAAAAAAGCTCATTCATGTATGCATAATTGATTAGCAAATAGTTTCTTTAACAACCATACATGGCAACTCTTTTAAATATGAAATAAAATTTGGCTCGACAACATATGAACTCATGCAATCCAATCCATACAATTTTTTTAATAGTTTTCAATGAGCAGAGGGTGAACAAGGGTTCTGGGATATATGAGGGGTTGTATTGAGTGAAAAATGTTAAAATGAGGGGGAAAAGATCATGATTACTTCTCACAGACATCAAACAATCAATTGTATCGTAAACCAAAAGAATATATCATTGTAATTCATCCTTGCGATCCTTTAACTGTCATGATACAAAACTTATCTTAACTATAATTTAATTTTAGGAACAGGGAGTCGATAGTGAATATGGGAAAGCGAGGGGAACTGTAATGTGCGAAAAGTGAAAAACCAATTAAGTAATCCATAAAAAGAGTTATGTATTCAATACAACTATTCCAGCACCAATTAAACAATTATTGTGACCACTTACACAATTATGTTGTGTTAAAACTTGTTCACTGTCCCACATCCAATTTCTTTAAAATCTTTCAATTAACACAGTGTATAATCATACTCAAAATTGTCATGACTTTCACCCATATTGTTTAAAATAATTTTGTTTCTTTTCATTTCCTTCCCTTTTATATTTAAAACAAAATCCAAAGGAAAACACAGTCATACTGCTTCAACTCTGTTCAACATATATAAAAATACCAACCACTGCCCATAATTTATAAATCCTCAAATCAAACATAGACACTTTTCTTTCCTGAGTTGAACATACTCTTTTAAAACATGCCCGATTCCATTCCTTTGACAAATTTAACAATTAGATTTTCAATGAAACGATACTACCAAAACCTAGTGCTCATCTCTGATGGTGCAATAAAACAAAACGGTGCACGATGTCTCCATAAATCATACATAGTAGACAACCCATTCAGTCATCAAGTCTTCAGATTGCAATAATCCAGATCGGGGCAAATTAAACACACAACAACCACCAACTTCAATTTATAACACGTTGTCGGAACACACAGACCAATGCATAATGAAAAGAGGCATTTATGTGACTGTACATTTATGCTTACTCTCAATCAACCAATTAAACAATATTGAGTTATCAATTCAACTGTCATAACAAAAGGAAGCAGCGACTATATACCAATTATCATTTCCAATTTACAACTCTCCAACAACAGATATGAGACAATAATCATGGCCATTGTCAATACTACTCAACCAACTTATGACAATCAACAAGAGACCCATCAAAAGTGCAGTTGGTTGGGTTTATAACCATCAATCTTTGTAACCATGAACAAAAGAAATAATCAAGGGTTTGCTCGATCACCAAAACACAAGGAGAGTGGAGGTCGACCATATAAACTGTAGGTGAGAGACCTTCTAGACAAGCACGATGGAACCACAAGCCTCGTAACCCTTAGCCTTGTAAAATAGGGTGACAGTTCAACACCAGGTAGGGTAGACCACGATGTAGAGGAGAAGAGATTTCTTATTGGAGAGCAACCAACACCAAGAACACGTAGATTCATAACCCTCGCTCTCTTATGAAGAGTCGAACCAACACATAACAATGTCAATGGAATTGCAGACCCCAGGTACTACCAACAACCCTAAAGCATACTTCTTGGCATAGTGGCCACCCAATAACCAACTGTGTTGATGCCAATAACACAAAAAGTGACCACGATCAGGTGAAAAGATATACAGTGTCCAAAAGGTAGATTGAAACATACACATCAACCCCATAGCACCGAATACAACCAGATATGGTTACCATAACTGTGAGGAGACGTCCAACAAGGCTAAATAGAGTGAAACCTTCCAACAAAAATCCATAAAGACAACAAAGAGCCATCACAGTTTCTACCACACAGAACAACCAATGAAATCATGACTTCAACCATCGATTTTTCTATTTGCAACGAATAACACACACAATACCGAGCCAACGTTCATTTCATACACAGAGCAAATTCATGGATGGGTGAAAAGAACCATACCTATAACCAATGGCCTTAAAAAGCAAGTTGGTCGAGCAGTTCCTTCCACGCATGAATCTCGGAGCTTAACCACAACAAAACCAAATGAACAATAACCGTCCTAGGGTGACGACCAGTTGGAGAAGTATGGAGTGATGTGCATTTATTACATGCCGCTTCCATTCTCCATTTCATTCAATTTCGTAGTACATGCCAGTCAGCCAAACCATACCATTAAATCCATGCATCAAAATTTGCACACATTGCTTGCCAATTGCGCCACCCCAATCCATATTAACCATTGCCAAAACCATACTATAACATATATCAAATGCTCCCAATATAACCCAATATAAATCATATAGCCCCTAACATTGCTAGTTAGGACTAACATTAATTTCTTTTAATTTAATTTTCACATAGTATAGCATAGCATAGTATAGTATAGTTCTCTTCCTTGGATTTTTTTCACAAGTCTCTTTCCATTGCTCTTGTTTCTTGTTGTTACTAACATGTGTCTTGTGCAGGTGTAATAGGTAATGAATCATGGTGACAATGGCAATGAAATAACAGTAAATATAAGCCATTCATAACATGGAATTTTAGAGCTTAGAATAACATAATCAACACATCAAATGCATTATCCATCTGCCATTATGTCGTAAACAAAACCAATATTTCATCATCAATCATGTAGAACTCTGTAAGCAGCATCGAAACAACAGCATAAAACGTGTGATAAGACTATCTCTGATCCTCCAGTATACAAGTGGGTCCCACCTACTAGTAGTGTATATCATTAGCTTTGTTTAAATAATAGGCTTTAGCAATACTTTGTAGGCGAAATCCTCGTTGCGATTTTTATCATCAACAAACTGGCGACTCCACAGGCAAATATGCTTCCAACTGTTTCCAACAGATTAAGAACTCAAAACACATGGTTTCACAAACCAACAATAGCAGATCAAGAAGATATAATCAGAATGATTATGCAATAGGGGGAAGTGAGCAAATTTAAGGGGAAAATGACCGGGAATTTGGGAATAACTCATGGAAAATGTTAAGTATGATGGGGTTTATCCCTATATGCATAATCATTGAACCAAAATTTGCTCTTTTCTTCAAGGAGAAAAAATTATGGACTTGCTCTTTTTAATTCTCAAATGGATGAAGAAATGGAAAGCAGAAGCAGGAGATAACCAATTCTTTTAAAAGAAAGTATTGAAAGCAGATAACAAATTCAATTTACTTTCAGGGGGAACATCGTAACAGCTATGTAAGCTTGATTGTTATTGATTAACAATACCTTGCAGGAGTGTAACTGTGGCAGAACTGATCCAACATCTTATTCTTGACCAAAATTAAACTAAAAAGATGAAAAGCAATAAAATTCGTGATAGAAATGGGAATACAAAATTTAAAATAGCAGAAATTAAAATGACATAATTGTAAAAGAAGCAGGAAACTATTAAAAGGCAAGCAGAATTCAAACTACCGTAAAATTAGAAATGAAAAACAGTGGTGAAAATAAAAGCAGAACTAGACTACTAATATACAGAAAATCGAAACAGCGTTAAAACTTTTCAAGTTGGTTCCACGTAGTGTTTTAAGTGAGAACCATTAGTGATGTAGGAAAAAAATCGCTCCTGTATATCTTTTAGAATATAAGAGTTAGTACCGAGAACAAAAGTGATCTTGAAAGGAACCAACCATAAATTTTGAAACTTTGATACATTTGATAGCCCTTTAAAGTACATGATTATATCATCAAGATAAACATGAATAATCTTATCGATCAATTCGTCAAAAATTATTTCCATAGGTATTTTAAAAGAGGTACTCACATCAGATAAGCCAGAAGACATACGTTCATAATTCAATGTACCCCAATGAGTAATAAAGGTGGTTTTGTATGTATCTACCCCTTTTATCCTGATTTGATTGTCACCGGAAAAACCATCGAGTAAGGGTATCATTTGTGACCTTGCAACTTGTTGCAGAATCATTTCCATGTTATGGAGAGGAAAGTGATCTTTCATAATAGTCTGATTGAATGCACGAAAATCAACGTAAAATATGATATGATCAGTTGCTTTTCGAACAGGAACCAATTTGGAAACCCATTCAGAATACTTGACCAGAAAGATGATTCCAGCCTTCAAGAGTTTTTCCAACTCCTTTCGAATAGTTTCTTCTAGTGCAGGGTTGATAGGCCTTTGGTTTTGCCTAATTGGTTTCATGCCTTCCTTGATGGGAATGGCATGATGTATAAGAGCAGGATCAAAACCATGAAGATCCTCATAAGACCAAGCAAAAACATCTTGAAATTCATCAAGCAACTTGGCAAACTTCATTTTCTCTTCATCAGAAAATTGGGCACCTATTTTAACATTATTTGGAGACTTGGGTGTCCCAGTGTTCAAGGAGATGGTTTCACCCACCTTCCTTTTCGACTCCTCTTCTTTATATTTCTCTTTATTGCCTACATCACTCGATGAAAATAAACTCTCTAGAGGAGTCAAGCCCTTAGGAATCTTGTTGTCTTCTATGGATTTAATTTCCTTAGGCTTATAAGGTTCATTTTGAATGAAAGCACGGATTCCCTCATTACTAGGGAAGACCTGCCAAGATTATATATTGTCAGGGATATGTGGACAATATAGAGATTTAAAAGTACAATCAAGTCTGTGTGGCAGAAGTTGTCGATTAGGAGAGGATGCAAAAACAGCTAATCGATCAGCCATCGAGTTCAATTCCCTCGTAACATGAGTAATGTTGAAAGATAATAGGTTCGAGATAAGTTCCCAAACAGTTTGGGTGTATCGTTTCATCAATTTGTTGCTAGGAGAGTATATCTTACATACAAGGTTCACAACAATCTCAAAGTGTCCAAAAACTGAAAGGTGACCGCAACCAAGATTATAGGCATTTTCAATGCCTAATAATAAGGCTTCGAATTCAGTGACATTATTTGTGCAAGAAAACTCCAACTTGTAAGAAAAATTATGAATTTTCCCCACAGGAGACTAGAATATTATGCCAACTCCATTACCTTCACTAGAGCATGAACCATCAAAGTGCATGTGCCACCTACCATCATCTAAATCGATTTGTTCTAAGGGAATGTTATCCTCCTCAGCAAATATGGAATACACCCCTAGGTCCTCTTCGATATAGTTCACATTAGGTTGTGGAACACTTTCTATGTAAGGTGAAATCCTTCCCTCTATAAGGACTATAATGCTTTTACCATTCCGAGGAACAAATAAATGTATCCCGTCGAGTGAGAGGTATCCACCCGTCAAAGCTTTCCAATCTCTTCCCAAGATGATTGAGTAATTGCTTACTGACATATCAATTACCTGAATGCTAAGGGTTGTCCTTATTTTAGGGTGTGCACACAAAACTAAGGTCACATGTTTAATCTCACCTATGGTAGTTTGTTGTGGACTATTATAAGAGAGCATGCTCCTGGCATTTTCATTTGTACAAGACAAGCCTACCTCTTCCATAATAATATTCGACATCACACTTGGGCCCAAATCGCCATCAATGAGGCAACAATGGGCGATCTTATCCATAATATTTACAAAAATATAAAAGGGGGATTTTTGACAGGGTATCTAAAGTTATGTACACCTACTTTATTTACAGATGAATCCTCTTTAGAGAGTTTGGCTATAAAGGAAGATTTTCCTTCCATAAATTGTTTTATATGCCTTTGTTGTTCAGGGACGACAACCATGTCCAAAAGGGTGGCATCTGCTTTGATGTTGGCCAACTGATTTAGGATATTATATTTTGAAGAATGGAGAGGGCAAGTAGTTCCTTGACTGTCAAGAACCTTAGGAACCTGAATAGTAGCAACTGGTG
The DNA here is from genome assembly GCA_009831015.1 of Picea engelmannii. NCBI lineage: Eukaryota > Viridiplantae > Streptophyta > Pinopsida > Pinales > Pinaceae > Picea > Picea engelmannii. The sequence continues at coordinate 1,440,129 of ML777123.1, forward strand.
AGGATGAGCTCAGGCTAGAAGAATTGCGGGGAGGACCATATTTTCCTTTGGGAGTGTAGGATTTGTTCCTAGTATTAATGATCATGGCATCTTCTAGCTCTGCAAAATCTAGGACAAAAATGGTAGTTTCTGGTCTTTTACCAAAGATCTTATCTCTAGTGCTCTTCCTTACCTCACATGTGGTTTCCTCGTGGTGTTCCTTACAAAAGTTACACCAACTTCGAGGCATGATATCTTTAGGCTGAAAATTATTTTCAATTGGATTTCTAAAGGGGCGTGCAGAAGAGGATGATGCTCCAGGGGTGAGAGGGAAGCCATTTTCTTTTTTCTCATACATTATCATATGATTATTCATATCTTGTACTAGTTGTAAGAGGGTGAACAAGTTTGTTTGTTTAACCGATTCTCCTTGTGTAAGATCTGTTCTTTCAAGTTGTTCTTCATACTCTAAACAAGTATGCATAGAGGAACCAAGATTATCAATGGATTTTTCCTCAGGCCTATGACGATAGGGGGAAGGTAATGCATTGTAGTAATGCATGAAAGTGTCTTGGTTCTGAGGTCAAATGATTTCAGGGATTTGATTGTATAACTTAGTTAAACACAAGTTGAAGGACTTGATGGTCTCACCATTCTTATAGGTGATGTTATTATACTCTTGTAACTGCTCAGCTGGGCTTTTAGGTTGCCCATAGGTGGATTTGAACCAATATACTAACTCCTCCCAAGTAGACATAATCTTAGGAGGAAGATCAAAGAAATCGGTTGCAGCCTTTCCTTCCAAGGAATTGACAAATAAGTGCATGCAAGTATCGTTGTCATTGGATCCTATGTTGTCACAAGCATTAGAAAATGCCACCAGGTGTTCATTTGTAGTGACAGTGTTATTTCTTGAAAACCTAGGAAGATGCTCTTTGAATTTAGGAAGTGGATGAGTATCAGGTGCTAGGTTAAGAGGAGAGGAAACATGCCATGGTGTGGTTGTGGCTTCTTCTTCAAATTGAAAAAGCCCATACTTTTTAATGACTTTGGTGGGATTTGTGGTAGATTGGATAGGGATATGGTAGCTATATAAGCTACCAATCATTGACAAAGCTGAAGACTGAGAGGAGGAAGCACTTCCAGTGCCACCAGATCCACCACTAGATGTCATCTTGTGGATGATAGGTAAAAGAGAAAACGACGAATTGGATGAATCAGACAAGGTTCTCCTTAGAGCACTTTGTTGGGTAGATAACACAATGTTCCTTCTTCTTATTTCAACAATAGGATTAATTTCAGATGATAAGCCTCTTCTTCTCCTAGAAACACGAGGGTCTAAGGACATGAAAGAAGGCCAAGGATGAAGGAACAAGAAAGTTATTGTTGATTTCTAAGTTGTCTACGTCTAGCTTCCCAACGTTCTTGGGCACTAATGTCTCACTCAATTGTTGCCCATGAATGATTAAGCTCAACCCGAGTATTAGCAATGTCTAAAATGGTGTTAAACAAATTCAAAGCAATGATGGTATGATATTGAAGACCGGGTTCAATATTGGGCTACCTTGCAATAGGTATAGTCATCAAGCAATAAAACAGTCAAGGAATAAATATCAAAAAAATAGATATATTCAATGATAATCGAGCAAAAAAATCAACCAGAGAGATATTGACGATCTCCCCAGCATGGTCGCCAAATAAATGTTGAGGAAAAGATATGAAATGATCTTACTCAAACATTTTCAGATCTCTCATGGCTAAAGCAAGATAGACGAGAATATCACCCTATGTTTATAGCCATCAAAATTAGTATCCTAATTCACAAGTATTGTTTACAAGTGCTTAGGTTGGTTTTTACATCAATAAAAACTTGCTAAAAAAATCATTATTTATGTAAGTTTCTAAACATAACAGATGCTAAAATAAATATAGATATAGAAGTAAAGACACCAACTCAATAATCAAAATAGATGAGACATAAAACAAACATTTATTTCATTCCAATTAATCAAAAGAATCGTTCCCTTTACAAAATTTCTAAACATTATTTATTAAGTTTCTAAACATAACAGATGCTGAAATAAATATAGAGATAGAAGTAAAGACACCAACACAATAATCAAAATAGATGAGACATAAAACAAACATTTATTTCATTCCAATTAATCAAAAGAATCGTTCCCTTTACAAAATTTCCTGAGGAAGTTTTAGACCAAATTCAAACTTAGATGTCCCCGATGAAACATACAAAAGGACTTCTGACAGAAAGTAAAATACTGAACTTTAAAAGTTGGATCAGCTTGCCACATATTGTTGCCCACTCGACTCTGCACAATAGCCTTTGTCAGTCATGAAATCTAATTCACAAATAGATGAGTCTACACAAACTATCAAAGATACATCAACACCTCTAAAAAACAAGTGTCTGAATGATGTAACTCAATTCTGAATCTTGTTGTATACAATAGGACCCTACTATCATAAAAAAAAAAATTAGCCTTCAAATGAATTAAGGAATGAATGAAAACTGAATTATCTCAACAAAACTCCAAGAGAAAACCTTAGTATGCTTCTCCTTCTATTCCCCCCTTGTTACTTCTTTTCCTTTTGCCTTTAAGTAAATTAGAATTGGTTGCAATAGTTGAACTACTTCTTTAGTTAAGTTAACTAAAACTCAACCAACTTTTTAGTTAAGGGGGAAAAGTAATAAAATCACAATAAGGGTTTTAAATAACTAATAACTAGTAGGTGGGATCCCTTGTGACTCATTTTAGTTTTTTAACAATCATAACAAAACTAGTTAATCAAACAAAACATCCCTCCTTGTGACTGCCATCATCACTTTGATATTTTGACAATTTATATCAATGATAATTGAAATTATTTCCAAAAATATGTTACCCATATATCCAAAAAATAGTGTGTTGTCCAAAATTTCAGAAGTCAACTATTCTCAACAATTAATAAATAAAAATTTAAAATCCATATTTGCCACTCTCGGAGGCAATCTTTCCCTTGTTGTTGTTGTCACCTTTTGATCCCTCTGAATTTGCCTTAGGCTGTGTGGAGTCTTTAGTCTTAATCTCACTGATCACATGAGAGTAAGCATCTCTCAAATGCATGAGGGAGGACATGGATTTATCATAGTCATTTGCGAGTGAGGAAGGGGCAGTAGTGTCTTTTCCTTTGTTAGGAGCATGGTGGGCCTCGTGGGCCTCGGTTTTTAACCTTTTTCTTGCATGGGAAGACTCTATTGGTGAGTGGAAAGGGGCAGCTTGTACAATTTGATTAATAGGGGAGGAGTAGGTAGAGACAAGTTAAGCCAACCACGATGTTGGGAGACTGTCGGGTGGACAATCTCCTGCCATCCGTCGTTTTCAGGGACTTCAGGTTGTAGTGAGACATGAGGAGGCACTGGGATACCAGGGACGTGTGGGGCTTGGATGGGAGGCCTTTCAGGCCTAGGTTGGACCACTCCTTGCCCAATCCAAATAAAAAATCCAGCTTGAAATAGATGGCCTAACTCTTGCGAGTCTACATTAAAATGTATAGAGAATCTTGGACTTCTAGGGCCTCTGTTCCAATTTCTTCTACCTCGATTACCCCAGCCATGGCTACCTCTGCTGAAAAAGCTCATTTCTGTATGCATAATTGATTAGCAAATAGTTTCCTTAACAACCATACATGACAAATCTTTTAAATATGAAGTAAAGTTTGGCTCAACAACATATCAGACTCATGCAATCCAATCCATACAAATCGTTTAATAGTTGTCAATGAGTTGTGGGTGAACAAGGGTTCTGGGATATGAAAGGAGTTGTATTGAGAGAAAAATGTTAAAATGAAGGGGGAAATATCATGATTACTGCTCACAGACATCAAACAATCAACTCTATTGTAAACCAAAAGAATATATCATTGTAATTCATCATTGCGATCCTTTAACTATCATGATACAGAACTTATCTTAACTATAATTAAATTTTAGGAATAGGGAGTGGATAGTGAATATGGGAAGGTGAGGGGAATTGTAATGTGCGAAAAGTGAAAAAAAAATGGTAGGGGAAAAGAGAGAATATTGTTCGAAAAACCAATTAAGTAATCCATAAAAACAGTGATGTATTCAATACAACTATTCCAGCAACAATTAAACAATTATTGTGACCACTTAAACAATTATTGTGTGTTAAAACTTGTTCACTGCCCCCCATCCAATTTCTTTGAAAACTTTCAATTAACATAGTGTGTAATCATACTCAGAATCGTCATGAATTTCACCCATATTGTTTAAAATAATTTTGTTTCTTTTCATTTCCTTCCCTTTTATATTTAAAACAAAATCCAAAGGAACACACAGTCATGTTGCTTCAACTCTGTTCATCATATATAAAAATGTCAACCACTGCCCATAATTTATAAATCCTCAAATCAAACATAGACACGGGTCTTTCCTAAGTTGAACAAACTCTTTTAAAACATGCCCGATTCCATTCCTTTGGCAAATTTAACAATTAAATTTGCAATGAAACCATACTACCAAAACCCCGTGCTCATCTCTGATGGTGCAATAAAAGAAAACGATGCACGATGTCTCCATAAATCATACACAGTAGACAGCCCAGTCACAGTCATCAAGTCTTCAAATTGCAATAATCCAGATCGGGGCAAATTAAACACACATCAACCACCAACTTCAAATTATAACACGTTGTAGGAACACACAGACCAACGCATAATGAAAAGAGGAATTTATGTGACTGTACATTTACGCTTACTCCCAATCAACCAATTAAACAATATTGAGTTATCAATTCAACTGTCATAACAAAAGGAGGTAACGACTATTTACCAATTATCATTTCCAATTTACAACTCTCCAACAATAGAGATGAGACAATAATCAAGGCCACTGTCAATACTACTCAACCAACTTATGACAGTCAACAAGAGACCCAACAAGAGTGCGACTGGTGGGGTTTATCAAAATCGGGCTTTGTAACCATAAACACAAGAAATAATCAAGGGTTCGCTCGATCACCAAAACACAGGGAGACTCGAGGTCGACCATATCAACTATAGGTGAGAGACCTTCGAGACAAGCACGGTGGAACAACAAGCCTCGTAACCCTTAGCCTTGTAAAATAGGGTGATAGTTCAACACCAAGTAGGGTATACCATGATGTAGAGGAGCGGAGATTTCTTATTGGAGAGCAACCAACACCAAGAATGCGCAGAGTCATAACCCTCGCACTCTTCTCAAGAGCCGAACCAGCACATAACAATGTCGATGGAATTGCAGAGCCCAGGTACTACCAACAACCCTAAAGCATACTTCTTGGCATAGTGGCCACCCAATAACCAACTGTGTTGATGCCAATAACACAAAAAGTGACCACAACCAGGTGAAAATATATATAGTGGCGAAAAGGTGGATCGAAAAATACACAACAACCCCATAACACCGAATACAACCAGATATGGTCACCATAACTGTGAAGAGACGACCAACAAGGCTAAACAGAGTGAAACCCTCCAATAAAAACCCATAAAGACAACAAAGAGCCATCACGATTTCCACCACACAGAACATCCAATGAAATCGCGACTTTAACCATCGATTTTTCCATTTGCAACGAATAACACACACAATCATTCCAAAGAAAACACCACACATTTACACAGTTTCCAACCTCAAGAAAACACAGACCAACACATTATCGAGCCAATGTTCATTTCATACACAGAGCGAATTCATGGATGGGCGAAAATAACCATACCTATAACCAATGGCCTTAAAAAGCGAGTTCGTCGAGCAGTTCCTTCCACGCCTGAATCTCAGAGCTTAACCACAACAAAACCAAATGAACAATAACCATGCTAGGGTGACGGCCAGTGGGATAAGTATGGAGGGACGTGCATTTACTGCACGTCACTTCCGTCCTCCATTTCATTCAGTTTCATAGTACACGACATCCAGCCAAACCATACCATTAATCCATACCATTAATTCCATGCATCGAAACTTGCACACATTGCTTGCCAATTTCACCACCCCAATCCATATTAACCATTGCCAAAACCATACTATAACATATATCAAAAGTTCCCAATATAACCCAATATAAATCGTATAGCCACTAACATTGCTAGATAGGACTAAAATTAATTTCTTTTAATTTCATTTGCACATAGTATAGTATAGTTCCCTTCCTTGGATTTTTTTCACAAGTCTCTTTCCATTGCTCTTGTTTCTTGTTGTTACTAACATGTGTCTTGTCCAGGTGTAATAGGTAATGAATCATGGCGACAATGGCAATGAAATAACAGTAAATATAAGCCATTTATAGCATGGAATTTTAGAGCTTAGAATAACGGAATCAACACATCAAATGCATTGTCCATCTGCCATTATGTCGTAAACAAAACCAATATTTCATCATCAATCATGTAAAACCCTGTAAGCAGCATCGAAACAACAGCATAAAACATGTGATAAGACTATCTTTGATCCTCCACTCTACAAGGGGGTCCCACCTACTAGTATTATATATCATTAGCTTAGTTTATATAATAGGCTTTAGCAATACTTTGCGGGCGAAATCCTCATTGCGATTTTTATCATCAACAGTCACTAAACCAGAGCAATGACTCTCAATTGCATGGCTGAGAGAAAGGGGGTCTCATCAGGATCCAACCTTCTCATTTCCATTAGGTGTTTGTGGGTGACATTGTCATCATCTGGTCACCACACCAAGGCCATGACCTTCAATCTCTCCTTATGCTATTATGAAAGAAAACATAAAGAAAGAAAGATAAAAGGCAATTGATGGGCTTGTAAAAAGTGCATTGTGAATGAAAGTACCACACACCCTCTACAAAGGCACCCATGAATGAGACACTACAACCCCTTGTATGTCATGAGCCCTATGCCCATTGAGTCTTGACCCCATCCACTTCATCCACTTTACATGGCTTAGAGAAGGACATCTTGGAAACTCTCCTTGACCTAGGGCAAGATCTACCCAATAGGACACCTCGTCAACCCTCGTATATTTAAGCTTTACAAGTCGCATAGTGACTTTGAGTTGTTAATTGTTTGATATAGTGAACTTTGATGCACATTCTTAGATTGCTTACTTATTCATTGGATTCACTTATCATGATGTTATGACTTGAGATCCTTGGAGAGCATGCTCATTTGTCTTTGCAAGACCTAGTTGGTGGATACTTTTGGGAGAACAAGCCTAGCTTGGGCTTCCATGGTGCTACAAGCCCACAGGGTGGATGCCAGGGGCCTGCATGTCGGATGAGAGATACCAGACTTGGACGACCTTGATGATGACTTGGAGAACCTAGCCCAACCCTCACTTGCCAAATGATTTGCCCAAGAGAGGTAAAATGCTCTACTTTTGAGCTTGACGTCATGCTTTTGGGGATAGGGCATGGTGGTGAGGTGTCACTCTTTTGACACATGGACGTTTGAGGAGGAGAAGGGTCTTCACCATGATGAGATTGCTTAAATGCTTGACATGTGGCCTCAAAGTGGCAAAACGTCCCCTAAAGGGGTGACATCCTTCTAAATCAGGGTTATTTTTGTGCAAAAAGTGAAACTTTAAGTGAATTGTTTGATATTACTTTGTTAAGGGGGCAAGATTAGGGTTTTTGACCCCTAATCTTGTCTTTTACTCCTTAATTTGTGGACAAACTGTGTTAGCTACATTTTGTGTTAATAAAGATCATAAGATCTCAGTTTAATCATAACTCTCCGTCATTGCGAGAGGACTTGGTCTGAAATTCTCGCTATACTTGGCTCTTTTATCTCTTGTGCACTTGTTTATGGCTATGTTTATGAATGGTTGATGGAGGAGATCTAGCGCTAGCTTTGGATGATGCTTTCTGTTAGGACCACAAAATGTACCTTTTTTTCCATACTTTTTGCCACAATCACACTCTTGTTCACTCACATTTAAACTCATATCAACACTTTATCTTATCCTTCCTAAGGTATATAACGTCTCTTCTCATTACTATACGTTTAATCTGTTTTGCATATAATTTTACATCACTCTCGTACTTAACCATTGATTAGAGATGTATAAGTGTTGAAACAGTTCAAACTGCAGATTAGAATTTGAGGCCTGTTGCTGAAACAACAATTCACAGAAGTTGTTACACAGTCCATGGTCGACGATGCTGAAACACAGAAGTTGTTACACAGTCCATGGTCGACGATGCTGAAACACAGAAGCTATTACACAGTTCATGATTTACGATGTTGAGGAAGCTGTTACACAGTTCATGGTCACGATGCTGAAACACAGAGGAAGTCGTTACACAGCCCAGGACCGACGATGCTGAAACACAAAGGAAGTCGTTACACAGTCCGCGGTCAACAACAACTCACACAGATTGACTACAACAGTTGCACCGTGAGCCAAGCACCAACCATCGTTGCTACATGAGAAATGCTGAAACAGTCAAGAGCGCAAATCCCATGGCTGAAACAGGCCGCGATTTGCGATGTCGAAACAACATGCAGCAACAACAAGAAACTGTCACTCCAGTCGTAACAGCGACACCTCATTCATCACTCGTAATAGCATTATGTTGCGAGAGACTAGGATGTCTTATTCCGGTTTAGAAAGTCGATCTGACTAAGAATAGGACTCAGATATACATCTGTAATTTTTTATCAATTGTATCGAAGGGATTCCCTCTTTGAATAAGAGGAAATCATCATTCGAAAGGATCCCCAGTTTTATGTACTAAGAAAGTTTCAGAGAGAAGGACGTACTTCATTTTCATATTGTAATATGATACATTGATAGATGAATAAAAGACTGTTTTGAGCATCCTTATCTAGCCTTTTCGTCTCAGGGGAATCTTGTGAGAAGGGAGGGCCCACCTTCTTCACAAGATTCACCCGTTAGTTTTATAGTGTGTTAGTGTGATTTATGTTTATGCCTTGATTAACTTTTGTCTTGCTGAAACACTACTTTTAATGAATTCTGCTTTGTTGAAACACTACTGAACTCTGTCTTGTTAAGAACTTTGTTTTATTGAATGTTACATTATTTTCACGAAGTTCATAATCATTTTAATTAGCAATCTTGTGTGATGGATTTATGAGTGTGCTAATCAGAGAATGGTACTAAAGGTTCCTGCTTAAAGGAAGGGATTAAGGGTCCTGTTCTCTGTAGAATTAGTCAGCTTTCAATTATTTTCATGAGTGTGTTAATCAGAGAATGGTACTAAAGGTTCCTGCTTAAAGGAAGGGATTAAGGGTCCTGTTCTCTGTAGAATTAGTCAGCTTTCAATTATTTCCATGAGTGTGTTAATCAGAGAATGGTACTAAAGGTTCCTGCTTAAAGGAAGGGATTAAGGGTCATGTTCTCTGTAGAATTAATTAGCTTTCAATTATTTCCATGAGTGTGCTAATCAAAGACTGGTACTAGAGGTTCCTTCTTAATGGAAGGGATTAAGGGTCCTGTTCTCTGTTAGATAGAGTTAGCCTTCTATGCATTAATGTTTTCATGAAAGTGTGTTAATCAGAAATAAGGTGTTGGAGTTCCTGCTTGGGAATAGGGTCATGTTCTCTGGTTACAGAATAGTTGTTCTTTCCTGTTGCAATTGTTATTTCAATGTAACCCAGGATTCTTTAGATTAATCATCTCTTTAAGCTCTGCAATAGGTAGGTTGCTTTCCTGTAATTCAAGTTAGAACTTCAGTTTACTCAAGGCAAGTGTGATTGATATAGTTTCCTTTACTACAACTCTAGGTTGCTTTTGGAATTGAGCATATATAGTGCGTGGTTACCTTTGAAATAAACAGACTTCCCTGGGTTGACAATTTATGTAGCACTTGGTTGTTTAAATTAATTAAGCAATTATAGTG